>CM062288.1:305477447-306077447 GCA_031216915.1 Pictodentalium vernedei
TAAGACGACTAGAGGAGAACATTGGAATTTATTTTCTTGAATAATTTCAAATTTTAATTCCTGGTCCCATCTCATAGCGAATGACCGCCTCATTGGAACGAGGTCGAGGTGTCACAAGTCAAATTTGGGAAACAAATATTGAGAAAAAAAAGTTGAACACAAAGTTTTTTAAATGGGGCTGGCAGAATATGGATGTTGAGTTAGCTGAAGGATTAATTTTGTGGAAGGAAACAAACTTTGCTTGCTCAACCATTAGCCACACTGTCAACATATTTATTTATTTTTTTTAATTTTATTTATTTATTTATTTATTTATTTATTTATTTATTTATTTATTTATTTATTGTGGTTTAACGACACTTTCGACTGCCGGAGTCAATTCGTGTCGGGTAGTTTTACGGGTGGAGGAAGCCGGAGTAGGCCTACCCGGAGAGAACCACCGAGCCACGGCGATCGACTGTCAGACTCCCCAACGTACTAAATCTGCACAAGCAGGGTTAGCATTGGCTGAAGACAAGTTCACCATTGACGTGCAATTCGCCTCAATACACATCGCCGCCATCCCCCCCCCCCCCCACACTCCCACCACCACCCGGCGCAATCGGGATTAAGTGCCTTGTTCAAGGACATGACGCAGTTACCCCTATTGGGGATTGAACCATGGGCCTTTCGGTTTTGAAGTCCAATTCCGTAAAGCATAAAACAAATTAAAAATCTCTTTCTCAGGCCCTCCTGCATGGTTCTTTTGGCTGTCGCACTCTCTCTTTTTATAACAAATTTAAGCTTAAAAAAATAATAATTAAATGGTTTATGTCTGATATTTTATCTGACTTTAAAAAATTGATAATTTCGTCCCTTGGGTGCAAGAAGGCTTTGCAATGCTTTAGCATTGCAAAGCCTTCTTGCTCTCAATGGACGAAATACACCCCCCACCCGTGCTATTCTGTAGATTATGAGGCCTAAAACATAAACCAAGAACATGAATTTTTGATGGCAAAGAAATAATTACGAAATTAAAAAATAAAAAACCGCTCGCCCGCTTGCGATAGTGCAAATAATGGCCTGATAAACAGAAGATCTACTTTGCGGGGCCTAACCACTGAGCCTTCGAGCACCCTTCTGTAGTAGAAAGTGACATCACTCTGAGCATATTGTTTATTCGCAGTACTTATTTGGGAAGTTACTTGTGGTACGAAACAACTTTTCCGCGTTTCGCGGTAAAAAATAATTGTCGTCCCGCAAGTATCAACACTGTTATTGTTTTCAATGGGTCAATGTTTTCAACCGCGAGATCAGCTCAGTTGCGGAAAGTCGACCATTTTGTCCGTGCCATATTTTTTTTTGCGATGTGTTTGATGTCAAGTAGAAAATATTCATTTTTGACCGTCGTTTTCTGCTGTAACAGACGTTTGTTGTTCTGCCAGTTTCATTTTTTGTGCAAACACTGAAACAGTGGATTTAATTGTTTAGTTTTTGTGTCCGTTAAGTCTTTTCACAATTCAAATCTGGACAATCTGAAATTAAAATCAGTTGAGAACTTTTCAAGTGAAATTTACTTATCTCAAGAAAACAACCTGAAGCCAGTTCTCGAGACTCGGATATTCACCCAAGAAGAATTTGTTGCTCCTTTCTTTTGTGAATACGTGGGAACGGAGGAAATAAACTGGAAACAACGACTTGTTTTGTGAATGATCACTTCACATTCTTGGACAATGCGAGTACCGATAGTGGATTCTATATTTTGTAGTGGACACAGTCGCTGTTTTTAACCACAGTGTTTCCATTCCTTTCGGTTGCTGCTGTAATGGTGATTTTCCAAACGTCAAGATCGCCAAGAAATAGGAACATGTCTTGCAGTTGCGGAGCTTGGTTACCACTTGGCAGCGTTTTACGGTCTTACAAAAGGAGTTTTGTGTGGAACCGATGCCGGTGTTAAATTAAGATAAGTATAGTTTATTACAGCTATTAAACTTTGGGGGTGGGGGTATACTAATTTTGATTTAAGGTGCTATATACGTAAGAGAAATTTGTTTACTTTGAAATTCCCACCTCTGATGTTCCAAAAATACAAATTAAATATGCACAATTTATACATCAAAATGAAGGTTGTGATGTTTTGAACACGCAAAAAGTATGCAGTCGACTCGCGGAGTTGACAGCAGGCCCTATAAGTTACAGGGCTTTTAGTTGGCAGATACAGTGTCATATACGGCGAAGAGAAAACCATATTAGGTGAGGCGAAGCCGAACCTATATTGCTTTCTCTGATCCGTATATGACACTGTATCTGCCAACTAAACGCCCTGTAACGTATTTATTATGCACGGCATGCTAAAATGTCATTGGGGAAGTTAACTCAACGAATAGTTAAATGATGCGCACTTCTCGAAAACAAAGCAGACGATGTTTACATACACAACAAGGGGAGTAATTTTGCTTCCGCATTCTAATAAATCACTCTTGACTTGTTCTATAACCGCCAATGTTTTGGACTGGTTTGGCATTTTATTATAACAGTTTCATTAAATCGAATGCAATATTTATACAACGGGGCTATTTTATATGGTGGGTCTTCTGTACGACTGCGCTGCAGCATGTACGTACGTACGTGTAAATTAAAAGCTGAAGCGTGTGGATACAATGATAAAACAAAATGGCTGACGGGCACCTAATATTAAATTAATATTGGGTGCTTTTCAGCCATCCTGAACCTAATATTGCGGAGTGTATGTCTCTTAGTAACTTCATTTGATTGGATGAACAAATTTAGTAGCATAATAACAATGGTTTCTGGAAGTCTGCTAGCTTGTTCGTACCAGAACTGATAAAATAATATTTCGGGAGAAAATCTCTTGCCAAAATGTGCTTCAGCAAGTTCAGATAACAAAGCTGTGAAATCAATTATCCCGAACCGTCCTCCACAGCACCCGAATCGTCCCCCCTCAGCACCCGAACCGTCCTCTACAGTGCCCGAACTGTCCTTGATGCAGTTTGGCCATACTGTTCTGAGTGTTCTCCAGAAATTGTAGTGACCATTAGGTCTATGTGGGAAACAGAAAAAGGAATGGTATTTTCACAATATTTGCTTTTATTTTTAACACTTCCTTCCAAAAGTATGCAAGCATATCATATTTGTCAACAAACATGTTCCGAAAAATATGGTAACATATAATACATTTGATAACATAATCAGGGGTGGCGGACCGATTTTCAAAATGTGTGTGTGGGGGGGGGGGGGGGGGGGGGGGGGGGCTGCATCGGGCGATGGATGGTCGTCGGTATGAAAAATTTAAATTCCAGGGTTCCAAAACCCCCATTTCCATGCATCTGAGTGGATATTTTCAGATTTTTCAGGAGATGTATTTGAAAGATTTCACACTTTGAGAGCCGTTAAAAAACGTCGGTGAAGCATACAGGTGAGGTCTATTTATCAGCTTTGGGCGTAACGACCAAAGCTGATAAACTGACCTTACCTGTATGCTTTACCATACGTTTACAGCAATTATACTGTCTGTGGATTATCTTGTCTGGGGTGGATTTGGTACTTGTATGTCTGTAAGATTACGATCTACTTCAGTTAACCGATTTTTTAACAGACTGTATACATTTTAGCGATTGCTGCCACTTACTGCAAAAAATGTTCCGAAATCCATCGAAACTGAACCAAAACGAGAGAAACATAGCTGAAGAAAATATGGGGGAGGCTCTGGATCCGCCCCTTGTTTCACCAGTCATTGGTTGTATTGAAAATATATGCATACAAAAAACACGGCCCGGCAAAAAAGTGGAGGGGCTGAAGCCCCCCCCCCCCCCCACTGCCTCCCCCCCCCCCCGGTTCCGCCGCCCCTGATAATGATGAATTTATGAACTGTCGCTTGATCCGATATGAATAATATTAAATAAATTTTTGTCGGAGCGATGTTTATATTTGATCTTTGATTTTAATAATTTAACGTTTAATTTTAAATAATTGTCGGAGCGACGTTTATAAATATTATTTTACTACCAGTGAGTTGAACATTTGATAACAAAAATGATATTTATAAACTGTCGCTAGGTTAGATATGAATAATTAACGTTTAATTTTAAATACTTGTCAGAGCAATGTTTATGAATATTATTTTGCTACCAGATGTTGAACATTTGGTAACAAAATGATATTTATGAACTTTCGCTGGTTAAGATATCATGTTTACTCAATAACTACTAGGCTAATACAAACAAGTACACAGAGCCAAAGAACAAACATTTCACAATTAATCACAATTAATTAAATGTACTCAAAAAAAGTTTACTCAATAACTACTAGGACAATACAAACAAGTAGAGCTGAAACGGTTTAAAGGGTTTTCTTGATCGATTAATCACATTGCTAAACCTTGGTTAACTGATTAATCACTTGCCGTAAAAGGTAGCAGAATAATTGCTGTACCGTTGATCATTTATAGCATTAACCCCTTACCCAACGTAAAGGACAAAATCGGCCAGCAGATCATACAAAAATCTCCATTCAGATTTTATTATGTTTTCAATTTTTGTCTCAAAAACACAACTTATGATCCCTCATTGGAACGAGCTCGTTCCAATGAGGGATCATAAGCTACGTTTTTGAGACAAAAATTGAAAATTTTTAGTAATTCAAGAATCTATTTTGCTAGTGTTGCCTGCAACCCGCATTGGGTAAAGGTTAACTTAAGAATGACCAATTATTCTGTTTATTTATTTATTGGGGTTTAAGGTCACATACTTATGCACAATGGCTAATCGTCACCGTGACAGTTTTACGGGCGGAGGAAGCCGGAGTACCCGGAGAGAACCACCGAGCAACTGTCAGCTCCTCAACATTCTAACTCTGTTCAAGCTCCACTCCAGCAGGGTTACAACGGTTTGAAGACATGTGCACCATCGACGTGCAGTACGTCTCAGTACACGGCGTCATCGTGCCCCCATGTAGGCAACGGGGATAAAGTGCCTTGCCCAAGGACACAACGCGGGTCGTCCCGAACGTGGATCGAACTCGGGACCTCTAGCATAGAAGTCCAACAGGTCTACCAATGAGCTACCACGCTCCCCAGAATGACCATTTCCAGCTACTGATACAGCATAATGATCATGCAAGTGAACAAGTATGTCATCAAGTAACTTGCATTCTTTACTCTGTCTCATATAATTGATGTGAGTCAGTGTGACAATTAATGTTTGCCTGTTTTGGAACAAGTTTGTTCCTTTTTAACCCAGAAAATACAGTAGTTCAAAAGTAACGGTTAATCGATCAATTACTTTTTTGATCGATCAATACGTTGATCGTTGGTTACTCGATTAATCGGTTAACCGTTTCAACTCTACAAACAAGTACACAGAGATAACGAGAGGCCAGCAATTAGTGATAAGTAGTTTCGAAAACAAACATGAAAAATGATTTTGAAGAACTCAAAAACTTTCGAAAATAACTTATTAGTTACTCAAAATAATAAAACTTCAGTTTACAATATTAAAAAAAGGATGAGAATAAATATTTTTTTCTGGAGGACAGTTTGGGTCTATTATCGACCGGTTTGGGTCAAAATGTAGCGGCCGGTTTTGGGTCAAATTGCAGACGGCAGTTCGGCCAGAGGACGGTTTTGGGTGTTTCGAAAATTCGTGGTATCGAATGATATGCGCGCGTCTGTCCGGTCATGGATTCCATCTTCAATAACAAATGAAGACAAAGTTGTCCTTTTCCACAGATGCAATCCTGCATCGTAAAGTGTTTTGAATGCCAAGCTTTGTTCTTGGATATATGAAGCACATGTGGCCATGAGTTGTTTTGCGGAAATAGTGTTCCTCTGCGAATTGGCAACCATCATTTTGATTTGTTATGTAATGTCAGAGTGGATTTTTTTTTGTTCGTGTGGGGGGGGGGGGGGGGGGGGGAGGGGGCAAACATGTTATTTGGGAGACCGTCGTTGTGAGGAGGAAGCCCTTCATATTCTAAACTGGGACCCTCCGGTTGTTACCCTCCCCACTTCCCTTAAGGGGAAGTGGAGACGGAGAGGGTAACAACCGGATAGAAGTGGGGAGGGGAGGGGGGGGGGGGTGGTAACAACCGAGAGCAGTATAGCACGTATCAATCGTGCCCCATTAGCCGAATTTTTGCCGGTGTAGCAAGTGTTAGGGGGGCGCGGTGGCTCATTTGGTAGAGGTGCAGGCTGCAAGCCGAGAGGTCCTCGGTTCGAATCCCACCTGCGGCAACCGCGTTGTGTCCTTGGGCAAGACACTTCACCCCGATTGCCTACATGGGGGCACGAATGACGCTGTGTACTGAGGCGTACTGCACGTCGATGGTGCGCATGTCTTCAACCAATCTAACCCTGCCTGTGCTGCGGAGCAGAGTTCAGAGTTACGATGTTGGAGAGCTGACAGCTGCTCGTCGTTGCTCGGTGGTTCTCTCCGGGTACTCCGGGCTTCCTCCACCCGTAAAACTGTCACGGTCATGATTAGCCATTGTGCATAAGTATGTGACCTTAAACACCAATAAATAAATAAATAAATAAATAGTAGCAAGTGTTAAATTCCTATAGAACTTTTTTCCGGTGCAACTTTTGCCGGTGTAAAATGTCGGCACCACATACATCAAGATCCGCCAAAGTATGTACGTGCTGCATATATACTATGATATGTATAGTGATCTGTGTTAAACACTGGACTCGGGGGTAATTAGTATGGTATGTGATGGAAAATTGCTTCCCCACAAAACGGTTGACGTTGCTATTGACGTCGTGCGCACACGATGTCATAGAAACGTTGACCGCTGTTGTTGTCCATTGTACAACGTTATTCGGATCAAGGGGTGTCAGGCTTCTCGTAGGGGGAGGGGGGATATGGTAGTAGTGGTATATATCCATACAGGTATACTATCAGCCCTTGGGCCTTCATATTATCCTATGTCTGCTACAGCTTCGCCAAGCAGTATTGTGGGGCTGGGGGTAATGTATGATCACCTATAGTGCCGTAGTGCGATATAGATCTTGGATGTTTAGCTTGGCAGTATACGATGAATGGTCTATTGGTCTATCATCCCCTTAGTTCTATTGACCTACCTTTGTGTTATCCTATGGCTGGTATTGGTAGTTCGTAATGCTAGGCCAGGTAGTATTATAATCGTTTGTTTAGAACGGGGGCACAGGATGCACGGTATATACCCCTGCAGGTCCCTTGTTAGTCCTCGGTACTATTAACCAACTGATTGCTTTGTATCAATCTATGACTGGAATAAGCAGTACGTTATGGCAAGTCACGTGGTATTGGGGGAGTGGGGGAGGGGGGTAATGCCTAGTAGTATAGAACGGCAGTGTAGTATGGGCGATATATACCTCTGTGCCCCCCCCCCCCCCCCCCAAAGCCATTGGTACTACTAATCGACCTAATGCTTCATATCATATTTTTTTCTGTAACTGGTATAAGTAATGCGGTGCCAGACGTTATTGTGGAGCGGGTGGGTGACACTGGGTGCAATGCATGGTCGTCTAGTGTGGTTGTCTAGGATGTACGCGTTGTACACCTACAGGTCCCATGTTAGCTCTTGGTACTATTAATCCACCTGATGCTTCACGTTATCCTATGACTGGTATAGGTAGTATGTAATGCTAGGCCAAGCGCTATTGTGGGTATTGGTAATTCCTGATAGTTTAGAACGGTAGAATAGAATTGGCGGTATACCCCTGGAGGTCCCCTTGTTAGCATTTGGAACTACTAATCCACCAGATGCTTCATATTATCAAGCGGTATTGTGGGGTGGGGTTAATGTCTCGTAGTATAGAACGACAACAGAGTATGTTTGGTATATGCCTCTGTAGGTCCCATCTTAATCATTGATAGTATTAACCTATCGAATGTTTTGTATCATCCTGTTACTGGTAAGGTGATACGTAATCCGTAATTCATACACTATTCCGAGTACACTTGTTCTTGTTTCATTAATCGAGATCATCCAATCAGGTCACTTTATCATCACGACTGGTTTTCGGCACCCCTTTTTCTGAAATGAGAACCATGAGAAATTTCCTCAATGAGGTCTAATTTACTGGCCCTCTTATAACCATTTCGGCATTTAACTGCCATGTCCCATGGAATCCCTTTTTGGAAAAAGTTTGTGGCTATGGGATCCCCTTTTCTGAAATGAGGCGATGAGGGCCATGAGACAATCCTCCATTGAGGGATTTCCCCATGGCCCTTGTGGCCTCATTTCAGAAAAAAGGATTCCATAGCAACAGACGTTTTCCAAAAAGAGATTACAAGGGACATGGAATCCCTTTTTTCTGAAATGATGTCATGAGAAAATCCTTTGAGGGATTTTTTCATGGCCCTCATGTCCTTATTTCGGTTGAGGCCATGAAACAATCCCTCAATGAGGGGTTTTCTCATGGCACTCATGGCTTCAAATCAGAAAAAAGGGATTCCATAGCCACAAACGTTTCCCAAAAAGGGATTCCATGGGACATGGAATCCCTTTTCTCTGAAATGAGGCCATGAGGGCCACGGAAAAACTCTCATTGGGGGATTTTCTCATGACCCTCATGGCCTCATTTCAGAAAAAAGGGATTACATAGCCACAAACGTCTTCCAAAGAAGGGATTCCATGGAACATGGCTGTTAAATGCCGAGATGAGGCTAAGAGTGACAGTAAATTAGACCACATTGAGGGATTTTCTCATGGCTCTCATGGCCTCATTTTAGAAAAAAAGGGTGCCGAACACCAGTCGTGATGATAAAGTGACCTGATTGGATGATCTCGATAAATGAAACAAGAACAAGTGTACTCGGAATAGTGTATGAACTACGGATTACGTACCACCTTACACTCTAAAATCGGTTGGGTTAAAAATCAACCCAAATCGACTGGGTTGAGTGAATATGAACCCAAATTGGGTTCATATTCACTCAACCCAGTCGATTTGGGTTGATGTTCAACCCAACCGATTTAGAGTGTACCAGTAACAGGATGATACAAAGCATTCAATATGTTAATAATATCAACAGTTAAGATGGGACCTACAGGGGCATATACCAACCATACTCTGCTGCCGTTCTGCATTACCAGGCATTAACCCCATCCCACAATACAGCATGGTAATATGAAGCATCTGGTGGATTAGTAGTAACAAATGCTAACAAGAGACCTACATGGGTATATACAACCTATGCTCTACTACCGTTCTAAACGACCAAGTATTACCCCCACAATACACTTAACCTACCATAACGTACTACCTATACCTGCCATATAATAAAACAAAGCAATCGGTTGGTTAATAGTAACAAGAACTAACAGAGGGTCTACAGTGGTATATACCGCCCATTCTATACTACCGTTCTAAACTACCAGGAATTGGTACCCCTACCCACAATACCGCTTGGCCTAGCATTGCATACTACCCATACCAGTCATAAGATAACATGAAGTATTATGTGGCTCAATAGTACTAAGGTCTTATATGGGACCTGTAGGGGTACAACGCGCACATCCTATACTACCACACTAGGCGATCATGCATTACACCCACCCAAATCACAATAACGTCTGGCCCCGCATTACATACTAACTATACAAGTTACAGAAAAAAATATGAAGCATTATGTCGATAAGTAGTATTAATGGCTTTCAGGAGTGGGGAGGGGGCGGGCACAGAGGTATATATCGCCCATACTAAACTGCCATTCCACACTACCAGGCATTACCCCACCCCACAATACCACTTGACTTGCCATAACGTACTACCTATACCAGTCATAGAATAATACAAAGCAATCAGTTGGTCAACCCCCTGCACACTGATGTCGAAATATCTAAAGTTCAAGGTGCAAATTTTTCCCATAATGCAACTAGAAATTTAACCGATTCAATCTTGTTTGACAAAGCTCATTGAGCTCTGTCAAACAAGATTATATTGGTAAAATACCCAGTTGCATTATGGGAAAAATGGCTACTTGAAATTTGGATATTTTTGACATCAGAGTGCAGGGAGTTAATACAGAGGACTAACAACAGGGGTATATATCGTGCATCCTATGCCCCCGTTTTAAACAAAAGATTTTTATACTGCCTGACCTTGCATTACGTACTATCAATACCAGCCATAAGATAAAACAAAGGATTCGGCAGGTTAATAGAACTTAGGGGATAATTAGACCAACAGACCATTCATTGTCTTCTGCCAAGCGAAACATCCAAGAATTATCTCACAATACCTCTCTAGGTGATCATGCATTACCGCCCATCCCCAGAGTACTGCCTTGACCTAGCTATAGCAGACATAGGATAATATGAAGGCCCAAGGGCTAATAGTATACCTGTATGGATATATACCACTACTACCATATCACCCACCCCCTTACGAGAAGCCCGACACCCCTTGACCCGAATAACGGTATACCAGATTGTACAGTGGACAACAACAGCAGTCAACGTTTGTATGACGTCGCCTGCGCATTATGACGTCACAACGTCAATAGCAACGTCAACCGTTTTCGCAGGGAAAACATTCAAGAAAAATCTCACCTTTCCCATTAATTTTCCATCACATACCATACTACATACCCAAGTCCAGGGGTTACCTATATCACTATACATACCATAGTATACTAAATACCCATGCGGGTTCATACGCTATGTTTTAGACGCCAAAAATGAAGAAAAATAGTTATTCAAAAACAGGCGACGTCTGCTTTTCATTTTATGTTGAGAGTTAAAGAGTGGAGGCAGTATCCTTGCGCAATGGATTCCCTGTGTCTGCTGTCAGCTCTGATTTGACTGCATATATAGTTTCGTGTTTTATTACTTTCCAAAGTGTGATTTACTGGGATTTCCCGGTTTGATTTTAAACTATAACTTAACAAGTGAATTATGCAATCAACAATTGGGTCATGTATTCATGCGCGCAAACGAAGACGTGGGTGTAATGAAGACTTCATTGTTTTTGTTTTTTTGCTTTTTTTAACCCTTTATCCAACATGAAAAGCAGACGACACTAGCAAACAATTTTTTTTGAATAACTATTTTTTTCATTTTTTGTCTCAAAAACATAGGTTATGACTCCTCATTGGAACGAGCTCGATGAGCTCGTTCCAATGAGAGGTCAGAACCTATGTTTTAGAGTCAAAAAAGTGACGATTTTTGAGAATAGCGCTGGCCTTTTTTGACCGTTACGCAAGGTAAAGGGTTAAATAATATAATTACCGTTAATAATGAAAAATTATAGACAGAGCAATCGCTTGACTGGACTGGTTACGTAAAATAATTCATTCGAGGCGAGGGACTATATTGTAAAACACTCGCGAGCATTCGCGCACTCGTGTTTGTACAACGTCCCTCAACCTCTCGTGAATTATTTCACGTAACCAGTCCAGTCAAGCGATTACTCTCTATCTATTCATCACCCTTCATTTTGATGTATAATTTGTGTATATTACTATATTTAATTTGAACTTACGGAATATCAGAGATCAGAGATTTGAATTTCAAAGTAAATGAATTTATCTTACTCATGTACGAACTTTCCCGTCGATTTGTTTTTGTAAAGGGACTTTGAAAATATTGAGATTGAATATTAGTCATTTCTGGTGAAATGCACATCCATGGATGCTGGAAGCACGGGGGCAGCTGCCACCCCTGCCTTCGGATCACGGGGGCGAGAGGGGACAGACAATGCCCTTCCCCGATTGTCACTCAATTTTTTCAATGATTTATTGTTGAATTCAAGTAAAGCTACAATACACCCCAAATCCGTTCTGGGAGCTTTCAAATTTCAATGGAAGAGTTTGGGAGGTGGTGCCCGCCTCATGATAGGAGGGGGGTACCACCTCTCAAACTCTATCTCGGGCCTTCGCCCTTGGAGGCATGCAAGCTTCGGCATGTCATGGCGGGGCTTCCAGTGCGACTAAATGCCACTTTCTGGGGTCTGCCCCCCGCCATGAAGTGCTTCCGGCGCCCCTGTGCACATCACCTTCTTGAAATTGTCCGGTGTTACGTAATAGTGTATAGTTTATGTAGATATAGCGGGAATCGGAGTTTCGTGCTTCAACAAGCCTGAACATAAGCTATCTGCCATTAACAGATGAGGTTCCCAAAGGGTGAATTTGCCGTTGCTACCCGATACAGTAGGCTAGAATACGCAAATTTATCCGCTTGGTACCTCTTTCTGTTTAGGCCTGAGACTTTGATTCAGAATGAGGTTTACAGAGAGTAATTTTAGTAATGCTATCCCACTGTGCAGGGTAGCATCACCATATTCACCATCTGTGGACCTCATTCTGCAGATGACCGTCTGCTTATTTTCAGGCTTGCTTTTCAATATTGTTGTCTTTTGGAAAAACTCTCTGTTTAAGCTCATATTATATGGGTACATTTTTCGTAGCTGTTTAGGCAGCTGATAACATTTCAGAGAGTTGCATTTTACTTTGTGTAAATGGTGTATTTCAAAGGAGTTCCAGGCAGCCATGCCACGGCAAATGCGGTCATCGTATTTACTATTTACGCACGTTTTTTTCATTTTCATTACTTTTGAGTAATAATGGTTGTTATCTTATACACGAATGATTTCTACCTTCCTAAAAGATTACAAACATGTGATAAAAATTAAAAAAAAAAAAAATAGGCCTAAAAAAGTAAAAATCTGTTTCTCAGGCCCTTTGGCTGCCGCATGCTCGTTTTTATAAACAATGTAAACTTGAAAAAAATAAAAATTAAATGGGTTATGCAAGTTAAAAAAAAAATGATAAATTTGTCCCTTGAGTGCAAGAAGGCTTTGCAATGCTTTAGCATCGCAAAGCCTTCTTGCTCTCAATGGACGAAATACACCACCACCCATGCTATTCCGGAGATTATGAGGCCTAAAACATAAGACAAGAACATGAACTTTTGATGGCATAGAAATAATTACAGAAATAAAATATAAAACCACTCGCCCGCATGCAATTTTATAAATAATGGCCCGAGAAACAGAAGATCTACTTTGTGTGGCATCAATTCATCGAAAAATGCTTCTCAAACCCCCGGCCAACTTCCTGCCACCAAAACTTAAAACAAAATCTGACATTGAAGGAAATGTTTCGTAAATGCTCAAGAGAACAACAGTTGAGTCATAACTTTTTAAAAATAATAATAATTTTTAAAAATAATCCAATTGCATGTAATTTAAATTTTTTTGAAAGAGCACTGCATGTACTGGTGCAATCCTTTTTTTCACAAGGAACTATTTGCAGTTTAAAAGTATGGCACACCACATTGATCAGTAATCTTGTTTACCTACCCTGCAAATATAATCCATATAAGAAATACAAGAACTCAGTTCTCTTACATCCGAAAACTGCCCGACAGGAGGCGCCCCTGCCAGGGCCGTATTTTCCATAAGGCTGACTAGGCTGAAGCCTAGGGGCCCGCCAATTTTTTTGGGCTGAGGTACTGTTACCAGCGCCTTAGGGCTCCAATGTTTAACGGCACTTTGCCCTCTGCGCAATAGCGATACATATAGAAATGTATTTATCCATATATATACTCTCTTAAGTATACTATATATATATATATATATATATATATATATAACTTCGTCAAATTGCCGTCATGCTCGGAAGTTTACTTCCTTCTAAGCGGCTTTCATTTTTGACTAATTGTTATTCCGTTACGTTAAGTGCCGCACCAATGTGTATCGCGTCATGGGAACGTAAAATTTAGCGTCACACAGATCCTAATTGTTGAATGGGAATTATAAAATTGATTGAGATACGCGTACGTCTTACAGATCGATTTATTATTTGGCAAGTGGCCGCCTAGCTCCTAATAACGAACCCGTCTATAAAATCGCCGATACATATCTTCCTTGGGTGGCAACAAGTAAAGATATGTTCCACATTACACGTTGTTCACTGTTTTTAGTTGTAAATTATGGACAGATCTTCCTTAGGTGGTAACAAGTGGAGATATATTCCGCGTTTTTATGCGCAAATTTTGTTTTCAGCCTTAGAATTAGGAGCATTCAATCATTTATCTCAACCTCGCCCTGGTAACAGAGGCAGAAGCGAGTTCCAACAGGGGGTTATGAGCTTTGTTTCTAAGACAAAAAGTGTAAATATTTTTTATTACTTTCCAGAGTGTGATTTACTGGGATTTCCGGGTTTGATTATAAACGATAACTCCAGAAGTGAATTATGCAATCAACAATTGGGTCGAGTATCCGTGCGCGCAAACGAAGACGCTTTGCCGTAGACTTCATTGTTTTTTGTGTTTTTTTTTTAACCCTTTACCCAACGCACACGATATCAAAATTTATTATTTTAAATATATTTTTTTTTTGAATTTTTAAAAAAAAATTCAACAAAACCATATCATGTGACCCCTCATTGGAACGAGCTCAATGAGCTCGTTCCGATGAGGGGTCACATGATATGGTTTTGTGGAAATATTTTGAAAAAAATGTTTTTTTTCTACTGCTCAGTTTGCAAATTCCGCGGGCGAATGCGGGCGACTCGTTAGGTAAAGGGTTAAATAATATAATTATCGTTAATAATGAAAAGTAATAAATAGAGTAATCGCTTGACTGGACTGGTTACGTGAAATAATTCATTCGAGGCGAGGGACTGTATTGTAAAACACTCGTGCGCATTCGCGCACTCGTGTTTCTACAATGTCCCTTGCCTCTCATGAATTATTTCACATTATCAGTCGAGTCAAGCGATTACTCTCTATGTAATTCCAGAAAACATACAATTGCCGCCTTTCATCTGCATTATGTGAAGGGTTAATCGTTTGCTTCCCAAAAGCAAACCTTACCATCCCGAACCAAAAGCAAACCTTATCTCCAACCGAAAGTAAACCTTACCAACCCCAACCAAATGCAAATTTTACCATCCCCAACCAAAAGCAAACCTTACCATCCCCAACCGAAAGCAAACCTTACCATCCCGAAGCAAAAGCAAACCTTACCAACCCCAACCAAAAGCAAACTTTACCATCTCCAACCAAAAGCAAACCTTACCATCCCCAACCAAAAGTAAACCTTACCATCCCCAACCAAAAACAAACCTTACCATCCCCAACCAAAAGCAAACCATACCATCCCCAACCAAAGCTTGTTCAAATGAGGTGTTGGCCGAGGTACAGAAAATGGAAAAAAGAGATATAATAGAACAATAATTTGATGGGAAATGGACCAAATGGTGCTGCTCTGACATGCCCAGTACCCAGTACATCAGTGTTTCATTTTCTGTGGCCAAAATAAGGCCCCTTTCCCATTGGGGTACATGCTATAAAAGTCCCAATTTCTGGCACAAAACACTAGTACCCCCAAACTTATACAGCATAATCAGGTTACATAACCAGTGTGTTTTTCTGATAGTTAATCCTAATAAATTGATACCTTTTTAACCTAAATTATCTCTGGAAAAAAGCTTCCAGGTGGATTTATATTTATATGACCAATTGAATAATTTCCCCAAGACCAAGAAAAAGTCCCGTTTCCCAACCTACTTGGACCAAATCCTGAACTGTGTATGAAGGTTAGGCACAGAGCTTTTCAGATCCAGTGCTGGTAGTCGTGCTTTTGTTCTCTTGTGCCACATTGTTTTGCCCCATCCGCATGTGACATTGTACAGAACATGTACGTATCACTGTATTTAGAGGCATAACTAATCCTAAATATTTGGGGGGGGGGGGGGGGGGGGGGGTGTTGTTAGCGTTATGTTACTCTGTTAGTAGCGCACACCACTAGGGCTGTCACGATCAATCGATTAATCGATTGTTGATCGGTCACGGCGAAATCGATTAGTATTTTTCGTTGTCGAATAATCGGTAAATTGTATCCCGTTTTAGATGTTTAATAATTAAAAGAAAATTTGATGAAAAAACTATTGTTTCTAAAGGTATTGACTTAAGAACATCGATGTTAAACCCCAAGAAGCCCCTGGAAGCATTTGTCTTCCAGGTACATTCATCAAAGCTTTGATGTTCTGAATCTTTGAACCGTCAGTGTAATAATCAAGACCGGTCGGCAGTTGCGAAGATCGCAACTGCCGACCGGTCTTGATTATTACACTGACGGTTTAATAGTTCAGAACATCAGCTTTGAATGTAACTAAAAGTTGATCGTCTTCGTTGTTTACTTGAGGTAGGTCAGCTGACTTGGACTTCATTTTTATCGACTTCAAAGAGAGGGAGAGGGGTGGGGGTCTTCTAGGTACGAGTAATCGATTATTATCGATTATTTGCGACGATTAATCGATTCCTAAATTTAAAAATCGTGACAGCCCTACACACCACCCACTCCCCCCACTCCCCCCACACACAATTAGTATTTCGTCTGAACAGCTAATTCCTATAAGATAGATTTTTTGTGGGGGGGGGGGGGGGGGGGGGGGGGGTTATAATACCCCACACATCCCCAAGGATTCATGCCCCTGGCTGTATTAAAATCAATTTCCAATTTGTAATACCGACCACGGTATTTTTTTCAATATCGCGATATGAATAAATATCGAGTATTTGAGAATATTAGTTACCCCGTGTCCGATCACGTGGTACGGGTTTTTACCTACCCGAAGGCCTCATGGGATACGGCTGGCTTCGGGTAGGTAAAAACCCGTACCACGTGATCAGACACGGGGTAACGAATTTGTCTATTAACTTTCCGTTTTAGAAGTACAATCTATTTCATGTGTGAACACACACACAGCATGAGATCTTTTATCTCTTCCATTATTGAGCCATACAGGTTTCTGTGGAATTTTTGTGCAAAAGAGTTTGTGTGAAAATATGCCGATATGACTAGTATAAAAGAATTATTGAATTTCATTTTTCTTTTTTGTCTCAAAAACATAGCTTATGAACCCCACATTGGAGGGTACTCGACATGCTCATTCCAATAAGGGAGCATGAGCTATATTTTGGAGATAAAAAATTAAAATATAATACATGTACACTGTAAAACTGGAATGACGCGTCTTCTTAGGGGGATGGACAATTTGTAGATTTCGGAACGAGGCTTCCACTGGGTATGGGAAATTTGTCAGTGGCTGGGCGGACGTATCGTGGGTTTCAATGAATATGGTCTCATGCCACGTATCTATCAACGAATCAAATCAAAAAATTCACTTAAGTAAATAGATAAATGACAATCCTTGTTTGATAATATGATGCAGAATTCCAAACGCACACAATACTGCTCGTACTTCGCGATAGTTCTTGCTTGGAACGAATAGAACCACGTGTATTTGATTTTGCAAAGGAACCACACAGGCCTGAAGATGAGCAGTCTGATATTTGCAGAATAAGGTCCCCAGAGGGTTAATTTGATGACGCTATCCCATACAGTGGGTCAATGTATCCTCTGTGTACCTCTTTCTTTTTAGTTTTGAGACCCTGATTCAGATTGAGGTTCACAAGGGGGAAAATTTAGTGATGCTACCCTGCTGTGCAGGGTAGCATCACTAAATTCACCTCTGGGGATCTCATTTTGCAGATGACAGTCTGCTTATTTTCTGGTTTGGAACCATATCTAAATTAAATACAAGTATGGTAGTTAACAGTGTGCGTGTGATGAATTTAGATGAAGTTAAAGTCCAAAAAGTTAAGTTTATCATTAGTTTGAGAATATCGACATTGCTAATCGACGATATCATGAATGTCGGTATATCGATTAAGTTGAAATAGGATCGGTACAGTATCGATATTGACAAAAATACCGAGTTTCGGTGAAATATCGAAATACCGTGAAGTCCTAACTAAAAGTGCTTTCTCCCAACAAAGTCAAATTATTAACGAAGAAAGCTGTGTTTCAGCAATGACTACCATGTTGAATACAGGAGTATATATGAAGAATCTTTCCTGGAATTTACTTTTAACCTTGGCTTAATGAAGCTACCCCAGCCATCCTATGTTACTGATAAGATTTTAGAATACCTTCGCATAGATTGGTTATTATTTATTGTACATGTAAATTTGAAGAGAAATTTTAGACACCACTATTATTTAGAAAAAGCCCAAATGTGGAAATGCAATCACTATTATATGCCTGTTTTATGGAATGTGTAGTGAATAATATGTGAAGATTATGCAAATCTATTGACTTTTATACGCCCGTCAATTTTTGACGGACGTATTATGTTATGGCGTTGTTCGTCTGTCTGTCTGTAAACAATTTTTGTGTAGCCTACTCCTCCAAAGGTTTACAGGCTACATTCTTCAAACTATGCACCCATGTTGATCAGTAATTGCCGTTGTGCATGTGACACGTGCGGGTAGCTCTGTTTTGTATTTTCAGAGTTATGCCCCCTTTTAGTACTTAAAACATTACAGTACTGTGGCGCCTACTCCTTCAACATTTTACATGCTACATTGTTCAAACTTTGCACACATGGTGATCGCCAATTTCCGTTGTGAATGTGACAAGAGCAGGTAACTGTGTTCTGTATTTCCAGAATTATGCCCCCTTTTAGTACTTAAAACATTACAGTACTGTGTTGCCTACTCCTTCAACATTTTACATGCTATATTGTTCAAACTTTGCACACATGTTGATTACCAATTTCCGTTGTGCAGGTGACAAGAGCAGTTAACTCTTTTTTGTATTTCCAGAGTTATGCCCCCTTTTAGTACTTGAAACATTACACTATTGTGTCACCTACTCCAACATTTTACTTGCTATGTTAATCATCAGTTGTTGCTGTGCATGTGACAGGACCAGATAACACCATTTTATTTTTACACGACGAGAATCCTCGCCGTTTATAGATGTTATAATCCTCAAAATGTCCTTTTCCTTGGTGCCACCTATTGTCAATCGTTATCAATGAAGGTAACATGTCAATGAATGGACACTACCATTGTAAACGGCGAGGAGAATCTACTACAGCAGCCTTACAGCCCTTTAGAAGTTATCTTATGAATAAAATGGATGCTACCATTTTTTTATTTTGTAAAGACCTAAGATCGCTTAATATGAAAATGTGAAAACAGGTGAATTACCCTTTACCCCAGACAGGGCAGGGGAGTCCCCCGGGAGTGGGCAATGATTGAGGGGGGGGGGGGGGGGCGGGGAGAGACATAGTGGAGTCAACAAAAATTTCAAACTTTACCCTAGAGAAACTTGCGCATGTTCCAGTTTTTGACAGGCGTATGTTGCCCCACTAGGCAGTGCTCTTGTTTACGTATTGTTTTAACTATTGTGGTGATCAGAGTGGTCGAGCTACTGACAATGAATTTGTGTATAATCTAATTGGAAATGGTATTTTGGGTTATTAATTACCGTTTTTTCAATTGTTTTGGGGATTTTTGATTATTTAGATGTCCTATTTGTAACTTTGTGCCGAGTTTTTTTAAAAATGCGGATTGATTAGCCTATATTTCGACAAGTCTAAAGCTCTAAAAAAATATTTGAAGCTCGATTGCACCTCGGGTGTGTTGCCATACTTCACTCATTGAGAATTTGTATGGGACGAATAGAAAAGCAATTGACAGAGAAAAAATGCATGTTCATACGTTTATGTTTTGCCATGTTTTGTTCAATGATAAGGAGGCCCAGTTGTCACCTGGGTAAAAGGTGAAAATATTCTTCACACTTTAAACAAGCGACTTAACAACGCATGTGAATTTCCGGTGACGAAAACTTCGATCAACTAATACTTGTTGACATGGCGTCCCCTGAGTTCCAATGTGTTCTGGGCACATGCAGTTAAAACTAGAAGTCTTGTCATGAAATGCGCACGAATAGCACGTCGATCTGCGCGTTAATCTTCGCGTTATGACCATAGCAAGGCCATCACATTCTATACATATGGCCTGTGCACAAGCAGTGTTTCAGCCAATGGACCTCCGGGTAACCCGGAGGTCCATTGGCGGAAACATTGTTTGTGCTTGCTATGAGTAACCAGAAGAACCTGCCGTGCTTTTGGATGCCATGGGGGCGCGGTGGCTCAGTAGGTAGAGGTGCAGGCTGCAACCCGAGAGGTCCTCGGTTCGAATCCCACCTGCGGCAACCGCGTTGTGTCCTTGGGCAAGACACTTCATCTTCATTGCCCGCGTGGGGGCACGATGACGACGTGTACTAAGGCGTACTGCACGTCGATGGTACGCATGTCTTCAACCAATCTAACCCTGCCTGTGCTGCAGTGCGGAGTTAAGATGTTGGGGAGCTGGCAGCTGCTCGTCGTTGCTCGGTGGTTCTCTCCGGGTACTCCGGCTTCCCCCATCCGTAAAACTGTCACGGTCATGATTAGCCATTGTGCATAAATATGTGACCTTAAACATCAATAAATTTGGATGCCATTCGATATGGCAATTGCGCGCAATTCCTACTCGCAATTAAGCTTAAATAAGCGCACAGTTCGTGACAGGACTTCTGGTTTTAACTGTAGAACATACTGGAACCCAGTGGACGATAAGTCAAATAGCCCACAGATCATTCGAAATTATCGATGATCTTTGTGGTCGCAAGCTAATATCGTGAAATAATAGTTTACAATGATTCGTAATATAAATCACACCAGATCCCCAAATTAGAAGCAATTTCTGGAACTCACTAAGACCAGGCCGACCAGGAACGGAACGACAGACCAATAAAGTCGTAACATCAATATTACACGATGAAAAATAGTTCTGTTGATTTGTGATTAAGCGAAATAGCTACCAGTTTACGAATATTTCAACAGCTGAAGAACAAAACATTGGTTTGCACTTCCATCATTTGTCGCAGCTTCGTTAATTAAAGATAACCCAATTTCTGTTCTCTTGGTATTGTCGAGCATGAATACAAACTAAAGCCAAGGCCGTTGCAAACAAACAAAATGCTTGCTTCGGTTGGTAAGGGAAGAATATTTACAAAAAAGGGAAAATCGATCCAGTTTAACTGTATTACTCTGCATCCCTTAAAATATTTCGACAATCAGAATTTCAGTAGAGGCATTGCCATAAGAATTTACCGGAACATATTTATGGCGATATTTTTCGTAGCAATGTTTCTCACTGTCAACATGGCGGACACGCGAGGTTGCGTTGCGGTAACTCGGTTCTCATCAGATCCTCAAAGTTAAGCAACGTCGAGCCCGGTCAGTCCTTGGATGGGTGACCGTCTGATCGATTGATTCGGACTCTCGCGTTGTGTCCTTGGGCAAGGCACTTAGACCCGATTGTCCACACGAAGGCACGATGAAGCCGTGTACTGAGTCTTCCACTGGGGCTGCACAGAATATCGATAAACCGATACATACCGGTATTTAAACTAGTATCGATTGAATACCGGTGTAAAATATCGGTTTATCGTCATTATTTATTTACCCACAATTTAATTCCAAGATGTCATGAGTTTTAACTGCAGTCCCGAATGAAAAATATTAAAATTATCCCTTTACCCAACGAGCTCGTTCCAATGAGGGGTCATAAGCTATGTTTTTTAAGACAAAAATTGAAAACATAATAAATTTGAATGGAGATTTTTAGCTCACCAACTTTAGTTGTGTGAGCTTATGGCATGGCTCGATCGTTCGGCGTCTGCGTCGGCGTCGGCGTCAGCGTCAGCGTACGTGTCCAATAATGTTAAAGTTTCTGTTTAGGTCACTTATTCGCCCTATTTCCATATCATGGCTTTTATAATGCTGCTATATGATGATTATTATCATTTTACCATGATTTAACCCCTCATACCCTACATTTTAGACATTTTTCTTGACATTTTTAGTTGCGTTTAGTTTTCTGTTTAGCTCAGAATACCATATTTAACTAAGTCTTTAGGTCAGCTGCTGTGCTCCTTCTCTTCCAATGGCACTTATATTCATCATACATGTTCCTCAGTATCATTGTTCCATGATTAACCCCTGATACCCTGCATTTTGAACATTTTTAGCTCACCTACATCTGTAAGATGTGGTGAGCTATTGTGATAACCTCGGGCGTCAGCGTCGGCGTCCGGCGTGTCCAATATTGTAAGATTTAATGTTAAGGTTAATTTCTCAAACATCAGTGGGCTCAGGCCTTTGATATTGCATGTGTTGGTTGTAGGGGACTATCAGAACAGTATTTAACCCTGATACTATGACCTTTTTCCAAATTTCACCTAAACTTTTCTGCCAAAAGTTGTTGTAAGAATTTGCGTTTAGGTGTTGTAAGAATTTGCGTTAAAGTCAGCTTTTGTGCAGATTGTGCTGCTTTAACTTCTCATTACTGTTGATTTTCATATTTCAATAACAACTGTAGGTATTAACCCTACTGTATGCAGAAATTTAACGGAAATTTTCTTTTTTTTCAGTCAAAATGTTCATGTTTTTCTCGGACTTGGTAGATTTTAAGTTGTAAAACTTTGTAAACTTTGTGTTTAGGTGAGTTGTGTTTCTATGTGTCTTTCCAGGCGATTAACATTCTACACTTGGGTTACTGAACTCCATTGCAGTAATATTTAACCCTCATTACATGCATATTTGAGGAATTTGAGGCTGATTTTCTGCCAAAACTTGTAAGAATTAGCGTTTAGGTGTTGTAAGAATTTGCGTTAAAGTCAGCTTTTGTGCAGATTGTGGGGCCTTCACCTCTCATTACTGTTTATTTTCTCATTTCAATAACAACTGTAGGTATTAACCCTACTGTATGCAGAAATTTCACGTTTTTGTCTGACTTACTCAATTTTAAGTTCTAAAAGTTTGTGTTAAGGTGAGGTGTTAAGGTGAATTCTGTTTCTGTGTGTCTTTCCAGGCAATTGATATTGTACGCATGGGTTACAGAACTACATTGCGGTAACGTTGCGCCCTTATCACATGCATATTTGAGGAATTTGACGGGGATTTTTGGGACTAATATTCACTTTCCTTAAAAAAAAAAAATTTTAACTTTTTTTTTTTTTATTATTTAATACTTTCTCATACTTGTTACTAGTAACATTAAGGCTTATTTTAGTTGTTGATGTGATGTATTTTTGTTGGGACTTATAGTCACTTTCTTGAACGAATGTTTTTCCGCAACTCCTCTTTAACCAATGAATGTACTTCAATTAAAATTTCAGTTATTTATGAAAGCCTTTCCTAATTCTTATTTATGATTTAATATCTGGCCTCGGGAGCGCGGTGGCTCAGTAGGTAGAGGTGCAGGCTGCAAGCCGAGAGGTCCTCGGTTCGAATCCCACCTGCGGCAACCGCGTTGTGTCCTTGGGCAAGACATTTCATCTCCATTGCCCACGTGGGGGCACGATGACGCCGTGTACTAAGGCGTACTGCACGTCGATGGTACGCATGTCTTCAACCAATCTAACCCTACCTGTGCTGCAGTGCGGAGTTACGATGTTAGGGAGCTGGCAGCTGCTCGTCGTTGCTCGGTGGTTCTCTCCGGGTACTCCGGCTTCCTTCACCCGTAAAACTGTCACGGTCATGATTAGCCATTGTGCATAAATGTGACCTTAAACATCAATAAATAAATAAATATATCTGTCCTCACGATTCATATTCTTAATCATAAACATTTCTAAAAGATAAAAATGCTTTTATAGCCAATGATTCTATGTTGAATTGATCTATAATAAATGCAGAAAAATAGACTTTCGAAAGCCATCACATAATCATTTGATGCCTAGTTAATGATTTATATTAACTAAATATTAGGCATGTTACATTGGAACGACATTATCAAGCTCGAATGTAGGTGAGCGTTGGGATGTAACATCCCTCTTGTTCTTGACATTTTTAGTTGCGTTTAGTTTTCTGTTTAGCTCAGAATTTCATGTTTAACTAAGTGTTTAGGTCAGCTGCTGTGCTCCTTCTCTTCCCATGGCACTTAATATTAATTATACATGTTCCTCAGTATCATTGTTCCATGATTAACCCCTCATACCCTGCATTTTAAACATTTTTCTTGACATTTTTATTTGCGTTTAGTTTTCTGTTTAGCTCAGAATTTCATGTTTAACTTAGTGTTTATGTCAGTTTCTGTGTTTTACTTTTAAGAGGTTGTGTTTAGGTAAGCTTTGTCACATGTTATGAGCCTGTTTGATACAGGTCTTGTCTTTGCCAAAGTTACTATCAAAGAGGAATGTTGGTGCGCTATAGGGCGTTGGCGTCCTTCTTCTTGTATGTATAGGCCTAGTCGGTTCTGTTTGTTACGTTGGGTGAAGGGTTCATGCTGTAAGTATGGCAGTTATTCAGATATCTATTTGGACAAGTGATTAATTGGTCAACCAAGGTTGATCCACATGATTAATCGATCAAGAAAACCCCTTAACCGTTTCAGCTCTAGAGTGGTGTCATTGATTTCATTAGGAAACGTTTTAACCCTTTACCTAACGTAACGGCCAAAACCGGTCAGCGCTATTCTCAAAAATCCCCAATTAATTTTCATTATTTTTTTCATTTTTTGTCTCAAAAACATAGGTTATGACCCCTCGTTGGAACGAGCTCGTCGAGCTCGTTCCAACGAGGGGTCATAACCTATGTTTTTGAGACAAAAAATGAAAAAAATTAGTTATTCAAGAATTATTTTTGCAAGTGTCGTCTGCTTTTCAGGATAGGTAAAGGGTTAAACAACCATTAGACGATTTGTGGTGCGTATTTTCCACGTAATCTTAACATTGACCTCCTTGATCTTTTCACTATTCCGAGTTAGACGATGCGTGTTTCTAGATTACAAAAAAACACGCAATCTTTTTATACAATAATGTATATTGATCCGAAGAATAAAAAAATTGTACAGCGCGTAGTTATATTAGATTTAATCAACTCCATTAACAAAACATACGTAATAGCCTTGAATGTAAACCCAGAAACGTCAAAACAATTTCATGAACAATTTAATTTTTCAATTACGATCTAGAGTGTCTTCAAAGCCTGGAGCAACTCTTGTGAAATTACTAACCTTTCTTAGAGAGATATCTCCAATTAACGCTGTGAGAGCTGTTTGCCAGAGACATCAGTTATTCAACCCTTTTCACGTAGTATTTAAAGGTAACTACAAACTAGCCGCCCACTTTTCGAGAGATGTCTCTTCCGACCTAATGATTCCACAAGGGCGATCGCGTCCGCAAGCAAATTCCATCCGCAAATACGCTAGCTTATTGTGCCCGCGTGTAGACATGCGGACACAATACGCTTGCGTTTTGCGCACGTAATCGGCTTACATTCTGCGCACGTAATCGGCTTACGTTTTGTGCATGTGATCGGATTAGGTTTTGCATAGTAATCGGCTTAGGTTTTGCACATGTAATCGGCTTAGGTTTTGCGCATGTAATCGGCTTAGATTTTGCGCTCGTAATCGGCTTACGTTTTGCGCAAGTAATCAAATTAGTTTTGCGCACGTAATGGGCTTACGTTTTGCGAACGTAATCGGATTAGGTTTTGCGAACGTAATCGGATTAGGTTTTGCGTACGTAGTCGGCTTAGGTTTTGCGCATGTAATCGGCTTAGGATTTGCGCTCGTAATCGGCTTACGTTTTGCGCAAATAATCGAATTAGTTTTGCGCACGTAATGGGCTTACGCTTTGCGCACGTAATCGGCTTACGTTTTGCGAACGTAATCGGATTAGGTTTTGCGTACGTAGTCGGCTTAGGTTTTGCGCATGTAATCGGCTTAGGATTTGGCACGTAATCTTACGTTTTGCGCTTGTAATCGGATTAGTTTTGCACACGTAATCGGCTTACGCTTTGCGCACGTAATCGGCTTACGTTTTGAGCTCGTAATCGGCTTCGTTTTGAGCACGAAATCGGCTTATGTTTTGCGCACGTAATTGGCTTGCGACCACAATTGTCTTGCGTATTGTGAACGTATTCGATTCGAAATCTGTCTGCGAATGCAGTTTGCTTGTTTGCCGACATAATCCGCTCTAATTTTGATGACGTAATCGGCTTGTGGACACAACCAGCCTCGTGAACATATTCAGCAAACATAGATATCCGGAAAATGACGCTTAGGAAACGCGGAACTGCACTCTTTTCTTTAAAATCGCGTGATGCTCGATGATTTAAAATGACCGTCATCTTTTGACAAAGAATATGGCCAAAAATGAGGAAAAGGGGTATAATGGCGAAGTAAATTCCTTTGAACCAGACTCTCAAGCTACTTTTGGAAGCCGAATAAAACTGAGTAATGAAATAAAAATTTCCAGTGCCGAAGTTCCACTTCTGAAGGCAGGGGCGCATCCAGGAATTTGTAGAGGGGGGGTGGCTAACCATATGATGCGAAGCATCATCCGAGCTGCGAAGCAGCGAGCGGGGGTGAGCACGAGAGGGGGTGTCCCCCTCTGGTCGTTCGGAAAATTTTGAAAATAGCAACCTGAATGGTGCATTCTGGGGGGCCTTCGTGGGGTTTATCTTCATTTTTTCAATAGCTGATCTGAATGATCTCCCCCACCAATACCCTTGACATGAGGTCCACATACATGCATAATCCACCCATACAAGTCAAGGAATGGTATGCGTTTTTACAATTACCCCACAATCACACACAGTGGTCCAGGTTTCTGGACCACTGTGTGTGATTGAGGGGTAATTGTCTATGCCATATCAGACAGTTTTGATGGGCTGGTCACCTGCGACACCCAAGGACATGGGGCCGGGAAACCGGGTTATGGGAATTAAATGGCCTCGATTGAGTCACATCAACTAACAGTGTAATGAATTTATATAACTTCTATAATATGTAAGTGATTAGCAAGGCATGGGAATGGATTTCCCTACAGTTTAACTGTAGGGAAATCCATTCCCATGCCTTGCTAATCACTTACATATTATAGAAGTTATATAAATTCATTACAATACAATCGTTAAGGATGCAATAAGATTGAAAAATCTACACAACTAGAAAGTTTTATTTCAATGTGATCAGGATTTCAATTAGATTATGTTGATTCTGATTCTCATTATTATTACTCAAACAACAGGGACGAGCTCTGCATCCTACGGGGGTGTGAAGCAATGAATCTCTCTTTCACGACATTCACATCAACATCAATACTGAAGCCATGCATAGCCAATACAGCCAAATCGGACAGTCGAGTTGTTGACATGGTTGATCTTAACCAAGAATGGATTCTTCTGATACACGAGAAAGAACGTTCCGCCTCCGTGCTACCGATAGGCAAAACAGCAAGAATTTTCAGCAGCTCTCTGACATTAGGAAAAAACATTTCATCAGCGCATTGTTCAATCACGGTCGTGATAGGAATGTCTTTATTTACAATCTCTCTTTCACAAAATTTTTTCCATCGCGCTAGTTCACTTTCAAAATTTGAGGGCGAGGGTAGAACATGATCCCATTTAGAAACAAGAAATTTGCCAGTGGAAGCTAATGTATCGTCATCAGTTTGAACGATGCTCTCCGGTACGATTGCGGTCAAATGATAATGCGCTCGTTTGTCTTCGCTGAATCTCTCACGGAGCTCGCTACATACAACATCGAGGAAAGGTATAACAACCGTACGCTTCCAGTATTCAAATGGAGTATTCGCGTCAGTATTCGGGCGAGTCGTCTGACGTTTGCATATACGTGGCATTTTCTCTTCTGAACCAACTTTTTTGGCCAACGTTATCGCTTTAGCATAAACACTGTCGAACCACGAATCCACGTTCGCCCGAATGTCATTATATGTGTCAGTTACTACACCAATCTTCTTAAAGCCAAAAAACTCTTCTACCATGCGCCCTTGCAAACATTTTACTATCGGTAGCATGGGTTCCAACATATCTTTCGCGCTAACGAAGGATACTATATGGCCAAAATCAAGGAACATATGACGAAGTCCATTTGCCTTAACCTTCGTTGAGGAATCCCAGTTCCAATTCTCTGTTTCATCGGGGTACAATGATTCATCGTCGGTAGGCTCACATATTTCATTGAGAGTTAATACAATGAGCTCATAGAGGTCGGATATCACCTCAAATGTGGAATGTCGTTCGACCCAACGGGTCTTGCACAAGTTTTTAAGTTTTAGTTTTTTGGTTTCTGGTGCGTTGGTCAAGATGACTAACTCTAGAAAGTTTTGACGTTTCGGGGAGTTGTCGAAGAAACTGAATAATTCTCTGCATGCATCCATCATATTCGTTATGTGGGTGATTTTGCACCCATGGCAGATCACTAAGTTAAGCGAGTGGAGACAACAACCTTGGTAATCGGCATCGGGGGCATGTTTTAGTATTTCAGCATTCACGCCTTTCGACTTCGAACTCATCGACGCCGTGGTGTCATATGCCTGTCCGCGACAATGTTGAATGTTAATCTTATTCTCATCAAGAGACTTGAGCAATTCTTGGGCGATTGATTGACCCGTGGTTCGCGTCAATGGTCGCATGTCGATTAAAACTTCTCGCTTTAAAGGTGTACTTCCCGAAATAGTGTCTAACAAGCGCAGACAAACAGAGAGAATTTCTTGACCATTGGACGTGGTTTCATCTCCAATAAGGGAGAAATGTGGACATTTCTCAATACATTTACGGAAATGCTCTCGGATGATGTCCGCACAAATATGAAGTATATCATTTTGAATTGTCTTACTAATATAACGTGCATTTTTTGGACCTTTTGTGAGATAGGTTTTCAATTCCGGGACCTTATCAGTCATAAGACGCATAACTGCAATGAAATTACCCTCATTACATGTAGCTGGAACATCGAATTCGATTTTGTCGTCTCTGTGTCCCCTCAAAGCGATTTGCTGTTTTGCACACAGAAGGACTGCGTCGATTATATGGCACAAAACAGAACTATTAACTTGCATGTTTTTCGACGTTTGTTCAGACATTTGTACATCAATTCGACGTAATATATCACCCTGTTGTGCCATCAACATTTCAGCTTTCTCAACACAAGATGCATGATAAATTTTACTTTCGTGTTCATCTAACAACTCCTTCGACTTATTGTAATTTCGGAATGGTGTTTTGACGAATACTCCGAGCTTATTTTTCTCTTCTCTCCGGAGAAAGAGGGTACATGGCAGACACCAACCGCCCCTTAGTTCCGCGTGGTCGCTGTATGCTAACCATTTCCGTTTACTTAACCAAGATTGTTGGAAACATACAGTTTTCTTTTTGATGTTTCCACCCCCTTTTACTCGATGTTCATAAACCCGGCTGTCCAACTTGTCAAAATTAGCATCTGGTTTCCAGCAGTTTTTAAGCATAAATGCTTTTTCTGAATCTGTCATACCGCTGGTATTGACAAAATTGGCAATATCATTTGGGGAGATTGTGTGTATCGCGGTTGCAGCTTGATCATCTCCAGGAGATTCAGCTGGGGGCACCTGCGGCTCAGAATTGGATGAACTGCATGTGGATCCGCTCGTTTCTGCATGTGTATTTTCAGACGGAATGTTCGTCGTCTTCTCTTTAGGTTGAAAAAAAGAATCAATAGTGGTTTTCTTCATTTTCGGTGGTGGCTCACCATGATTGCGATGGATTGTGAGGCTTTACAATTTCGAAAATATGACCACACCAAACTTAAACAGGAAACATTACGTCAGAGTGCAAATCTATCCCGCGAATCGGTAGTATATTCCACGGAACGGATCAAAGTAATTAGGAGAAACCGGTAAACTTACTCCAGTTACGATATGTTACCGCACCGAAAAGGTTGTGCCGTTGACATCCGGCTTGCCAACTTAGCAAATGCTTGAAAAAAAAATTTTGTCATCCCAAAAGAGGGGGGTGGCTAGCCACCCCTTTCACCCCCCCTGGATCCGCCCCTGGAAGGGCAATCGCTTCCATTGCTGCTGGTTTGCGAGTGCGAGTGGGCACGACGAATAATAAGCAATAATTAAACTTTTTTTCGGTTCATGCGTTTTCAGATAAAACGATTGGCTCACACGATTCTGTTTTTTTCTTTTCATAACTCAATGAACCGAAAAAAACACAATTAGGACCGCCCCCAGCCACGCCCCTAAAATACCAGTCTTCGGAGTTGCAACATGGTGCCAGATCAATAGAAGTTAGAACACTGGCACGTTCTAAATGTGAAAAAGAAAAATAAATTTATATTACTAATTTATCACCATGAAAATATTTAAATGACCGTGGTGGGTCAATTTTTCTTTTTCTTCACAACTGTATTTATTTGACATTTCAATTTTTACGCACATTGGGTGATCGTCTGCGTTCATCGTTTTACCCAAATCGATTGTAAACAATGGCTGGTCACGATGAATACGGCAATTTTGACATTGCTAATTCAACTAATTTCATGTCATCTGGATTTATATCTAACTCCACTTTTGCAAACTATGTTTTTCAGTTCTCGGGAAACGGTCAAAACCAAAATACAATGTAATACTGATGGCCTACTTCCACCTACCACGGAACGTAACTTTTACGTGAAGTGAACAGTTGAATGAAATTTGAGGGAGGCGTGGCTTATGACGTTTTCTTTGCATTACGTAATTCATTGGTCAATAAAAAAATTTAATGACATAAGTGCATTTGACTTGGAAAGTGTGTCAATTGCTACCTGCATTTCAATAATATGCGCCCTCTTTTATGCCAGAAAAATAATATGTCTACCAGTTTTAGTTTTTAAGTCTTTGTTCGCTGAAGTAGAGAACGACTAACACTATTTATTTATTTGGGTCGCGGACGTTTAATTATAAGGAATGGTCGTTTCTTTTTGTCTATTTCTTGAGTTATGAATCCCAAGAAACAAAGTCCAAACATCGCGTAAATGGGCTACGCCCAGTTACTCTGTTTGGACTTTGTTTATCGGGGTTCATAACTCAAGAAATAGACAAAAAGAAACGATCATTCCTTAAATGAATAAAGGAAATAAAAGTCATTACATTTTAATCCGAAATTGTTGCAAAGGAATGGCTTCGGAAACGATAAGCATTTCAGTGTAAAAGCCATCAACGGCATATTAACGAACCGCTTTGAGCGACGAAATTTGTATTCCGCAAAACAAAATAGATCCCTCAGCATTTCACTTACAGTGACACAGAAACGTTAATTCAATACCACATATAACAATAACGGTTTAATATATTCCCTGGTTTTCTTGGAACCGGGAACTGAAATTAAATTACTCTCAGAACCGGAAACCCGGAAATTTCCCGGGTAATATCAAGCAACTTTGCGAGGGTAACATGCCGCATTTATTTTAATGATAATGAGCATATTTCATTGCCAGTCTCCCATCTCCAAACGGAAAAGTTCTTTTTCTAAGATAAGTATGAAAACTCAAGTCCGCTTCAATCTCGTCTTTACTTTCAGAATATCTCGCATTATCACATCTACCTTCTCCAGCATCAACGCCATCCTCTTCACTGTCGTCATCAGTCTCCTCTGCTTTAAGCAGAGGAGACTGGCGACGGCAGTGAAGAGGTTGTTGATGTTGCAGGAGGTAGTGGATAGTGATGCTAATGATTCTGAAAATGAAGACGATGAATTTGAACTTTGAAGTGGGTGAAGAAGATCTTGAAAGGGAGGGGATGGGGCGGGGGGCGGTGTCCCCCAGAACTGGTTGAGAGCTACAGTGATTTGTTGAAAATGGTTCGTCAGGAATCAGGACTGTAAAAATTTCAGGCGTGGAAGGGCTGACGAAATCCTACAAAGTTTCAATTCAGAAAACTTCAGTTGAATACACAAACCGTGCCACGCTTCATTCCGGGTTCCGTGCAGTAGATTTCCTGGGTATCGGGGCCGGCTTTATGAACCGGAAACCCGGGAATTCCCGTTCCCGGGATGAAACCCTAATAACAGTAACAACTTCTCACCATGAAATACTAAAACATCTCTCCTCACTTCCATAACATTTTAGCGACTTTATTTCGTGTTGCTTGATACTATTTTCGGGAGCGCGGTGGCTCAGTAGGTAGAGGTGCACCGTGCAGACTGCAAGCCAAGAGGTCTTCGGTTCGACTCCCACCTGCGGCAACCGTGTTGTGTCCTTGGGCAAGACACTTCATCTCCATTGCCCGCGTGGGGGCACGGTGGCATTGTGTACTAAGGCGTACTGCACGTCGATGGTGCACTTGTCTTCAGCCAATGGTAACCCTGCTTGTATGGAGTTAGTATGTTGGGGAGCTGACAGTTGCTCGCCGTTGCTCGGTGGTTCTCTCCGGGTACTCCAGCTCCAACCGTAAAACTGCCACGGTCATGCTTAGCCATTGTGCATAAATATGTGACCTTAAACACCATTAAATAAATAAATAGATTCTATTTTCACTGTGATTTTCGGGTTGTACGATGTTTAAATACCGCAATCGTATATCTTGTGTTGGCCAACGCCCATGTTTTCGCCAGTTCCTTATGTTTTAGCGGAAGAATTTAATAGATAGAAAATATGAAATGGGTGTTTTGGCCGCACGATATTTACGAAACGAGTCCAGAATCTGAAATTTTATGTTTAACCGCGCCTCTGGCGAGGCGAAACGGAAATTCGTAGACGAGTTTCACAAATATCGTGTGACCAAAACACGAATTTCATATCTGTTTATCATATGACACTACAGTTACAAAAACACATCTTTTAGATAGAAAAGGGTTAAACAATGGAATTCCATCTTGAACGTCATGCGTCATAAATCAAAATAACGTAAGTACAAGATCAGTGGATGTTTGGAAATAGCGAAAATGAAACCACTCCGAAAGCGTTCGTTTGGAATTGACCAATCAAATTAACTGAAGATATATGAAACACTAATTAAAATTTATTGCAAATATGAAACGGTAATAAGCCGGGAAAACGGAGAGGTCATATGATAAATCTCAATAGGCTTGGGTCCGATCAAATGAACCTTTCACACATTAAGCCTGTGATTTTCAAAACCATTCCACCCCTTAGCTCCCTGATGAGATCGTCTGGTGTAAAATTTGCTTCCCCGATTGGACGATTACAGTTTACATTTGGCTGATGTTCATTAACTGGTAGAGTGCTAAATTATTTTTGACCATCAAATCTTGTACACATGTCTTTGCCTTGTTACAATTTATGGGAGAGTGTCTATGGGCACTCTCCCATAAATTGTTACAAGGCAAATCCTTACAGACCAAATAATATCACTTCAAAGATAATACAAAGCACATCCACTGAATATGAGCCTTCAAGCTGTGGTACCCACGCTTCAGAATAAAACCCAAATATGGGCTTCCAGCACTCTACCAGTTAATAATTTATCTCCCTTAACCTGTTGGTCCCTAATTTTAGTGCCATCAGTTAGTTCCATCATTCTTTACTTGGGGGAAGACCAATCAATATTTTCCACGTGCAGCCACAAGGCTGCACATCGAAATTATTGGTTAGTCTTATTGATTAACCGAGTAACTATCTACTTTGTGAGGAGCGCGGTGGCTCAGTAATAGACTGTTGGACTTCCATGCTAGAGGTCCCGAGTTCGATCCCCGTCCTGGACGACCCGCGCTGTGTCCTTGGGCAAAGCACTTTATCCCGGTTGCTAACACGGGAGCACGATGATGCCGTGTACTAAGGCGTACTGCACGTCGATGGTGCGCATGTCTTCAGCCGCTGTAACCCTGCTTGAGCAGAGCTTGAACAGAGTTAGAATGTTGAGGAGCTGACAGTTGCTCGGGGGTGTTCGGTGGCTCTCTTCGGGTACTCCGGCTCCCCCCCCCCCCCCAACAGTAAAACTGTCACGGTCACGATTCGCCATCGTACATAAGTATGTGACTTTAAACACCAATAAATAATAGTATAATAGTGTCTGCTTTGTGAGTTCAGGTCGTATCAAGTTAAGTATTTGTTGTTGTTCTTACTGATTGCTCTCCAATCGCCGTTTTGTATTCAGAAATCTTAGATACCGGTCTTGATAGGGTTAATCGAAGAGGAAAAAAAAAACACTGAAAAGAATCTCCAGTTAAAGCTCCAATATTTGTCTCGGCCGAATTAAGAGTTTTAGGAAAGAAGAGCGAGTTGATTCGGGCTGACCATGGTTCGGCACGGTGTGAGAAAATTTTGATTTTCCGGTATGAATCTTGCCAAATCATTGACTCTCAACATTATAGACGCGTATCTGGCATAATCAGAGTCGGGCGCTCGCGATCGGAGTTGGGCCGCACAAGTAAGAACTGCAAACACGAGTGACGTTTTGGGTGTTAATGGAAGGAATGGATGTCATATCATAACAAAACAATACCCCGATATTCTGTAAAACGTACCAGGACTCCTGGGGTCTCCAAATATTTGAGAAAAAAATAGAATAGAAATGTTTTTCTTTCTTCAAACGTTTGGGACTCCATTTGAGATCGGGGTCCCTGGACTTTCTTCACCCACTCCTTACGGATGAGCCAACACTGTTAGTGGCCTCATATTTATTTATTTATTTATTTATTTATTTATTCATTTATTTATTTATTTATTGGGATTTAACGACACTTTAAACAGCCGGGGGCACCTCATGTCTGAGAGTTTAACGGGTGGAGGAAGCCGGAGTACCTGAAGAGAACCACCGAGCAACGGCGATCAACTGTCAGACTCCCCAACGTACTGACTCCACACCAGCAAGGTTAGCATTGGTTGAAGCCAGGTGCCCAAGGACACAACGCAGTCGCCGCAGGAGGATTCGAACCGAGGACATCTCGGCTAGCAGCCTGCATTCTGCCTACAGAGCTACCGCGCTCTCACCGCTTCTTTGATGTTGTGAGTTGAACAGACGTGGTAGTAAATACCCCTTCGATTTGCACAGGGAAATAATTCTTCCGCATCCTATTTTGAACTCCAAACAGTCGACAGTATGACTTCGTCCTCTGCGCTCTGGGGTAACACAATATTTTTGATGTGTGAACTCCAAGGGATGGTGTGAACTATCGAAGTAGTTGATTCTGGAAGCAAATTGACAGAGAACATGACTGCGTAGAATGACTATTATTAAAGCATGTTAATGTAATTATTCAGTTACAAATCAACCAAACATTATTTATTAAACGTTCATTCAGCCCTATTTTCACAAAACACTATGGGAAATTAAAACGAGTTGCGTATCAGAATGACATTTACAAACTGAGATCTATATTTTCATCAATGAAGAACACTCCTTTGTGTGTTTACATGACTCTTAAGGGAACTCATTTCTACTAACGGCAATGCCATCAAAACTGTAATTCAATAAAAATCTGCCGCTGTGAAAAGTCTATTTAAGCATTGAAAAACCGACTCCCTGGATGGTTCCGTCTTCTATGCCTAACCCTTTAAACCCTAGTGCTATCTTCCATGTCAGTTCAATGACAGCAATTAGAAGAGTACATGTTCATTATTTGGGGTAGACCAATTAAATTTTTCAACATGCAGCTTTATGGCTCTCGGTTTCAAAAGGTTTACAGAGCAATGGGCGAGTCTTCTTTTATCTTAAAATAAGTGTGGATGGAGTCTGAACTTACCCGAATGCGTCGCATATCAGAGGCCTCTGATGTAAGTCTGTGTCATGCAGCTGCAGTATACAAGCGCATGCTTGATTCTGATTTGTTTACTTTACTATTTATAGAACACTGAAGCTTTCGAACAGAAAAGCGTTTTCGAGCAACCTTGCACGTTTCTATACCCGAAAAGAGAAAACTCGCCTCTCAAAAATATAATTGTTGAATCAGAAACACTGGAAGCATTCAAGTTGAAACAACTCTCCGTCATATCGTATTTTGGTATATGGAACACACGAACTCAATATCCGATGATCGCAAAAGTTCACTTTAGCCCTATACAGTTTCGATCGAAAATGTCTGTCACAAGGTAACCCTGGCTGTCGAAAGTGTCGTTAAACACCAATAAATAAATAAATAAATAAATAAATAAATAAATAAATAAATAAATAAATAAATAAATAAATAAAACTAATGAGCAGTAAGATCAACATACAGTTTCTTACATGTTAGGTATCCTAGCGTGCACTGGGTCAAGGGAATGTAAAGATTAATATGGGCTTAAATGAATGGAGCAATCTGGTTGCAGCTGTTAAAGACATGGCCGAGGGCAGAGTCGAGGCATGGTCAGACATAGCTAGGAAGTATGATGCATTGCTACAAGTCAGTAACAGTGGTACAAGGTCGTAAGGGTGGTAGACTATAGTATTGGGTGACTACAATAGTGTTGAAATCACCCGGCAGAATGTGGCGACAATGGGCAAGTCAGCAATTGTGGTTTAAGACCTGTGAAGGTCTTAGGGTGGCATAGAAGGTACAGCTGTTCGAGGAAATGGTGACTTACCTGTCTAAATACGGAACATTTCCTTGGGAAATCTTCCCAATTTGAACAGGAAAGGTCACTGATGACCAGTGCTACCCAGTTTCTCTTTCTCATAAACTTTTCTTGTCCGAGAGCTGTCTGTTTTTTCATTTATTAGAAGTAACAAAAAGAAGCTCGTTCACCCAATAATTTCAAGGGAGATACTTTTCTGGAATGTCGATTTGCATGGCGAGATAGCCCAAGGATGCATCCTGCTGGGGCGCGGTGTCCCCGTGGTTAGGGCAATGGACTTTAAACCTAAAGGTCGACGGTTCAATCCGGACTAGGTAACTGTGTTATATCCTTGGGAAAAGATACTCTTAAACCTGATTGCCCACGCGCGGGGGGGGGGGGGGGGGGGGGGGGGGGGGTGACGCCATGGTCTAAGGCGCACTACACGTGGATGCTGCACTTACCTTCAACCATTGCCAATTCTGCTTGTGCGTTGGATCGTCTGACAGTTTCTCTACACTGTTCGGTGGTTCTCAGGTTCGCCGCCTAATCCACACGTAAAATTACCCCACGTAGCGGGGGAGGAATTCGCTAGAATTGTGCACTTGGTGATACCTTCCTGAAATTTGGCATGATGTAAGGGTAGGCATCAGAGATTTCAAAATCGATCGGCTACAAGTTGGCACCATCCTCTAGCCACCACTAGCAGCGAAATCCAAAATGGCCGCCAAGCGGATCGAAAAAAAGCTATTTTCGCCGATCGCACAACTGAAGCTCCAAACCTAACACCATACATGTGCTGTAATTGATGTGAATGATGGAGTGAAGCCCTTGGAACAAGTTGGGGGGAAGATTAATGGATAATGGGATCAGAATTTCCGTCGATGTGTGCGTCTGTGTGTCTGACTGTCAGTATGATCGTCCGTCCGTAGATAAATTAGTGTTGAATGTTTCTCGGGAATGCAATGGTCAAATGAACATGGTATGAGAGATTCCTGTCAACACATGAACAAGGGTACTCGATAGTATGCAGCAGTGGGGATACTTGGACATTTGATAATCCAATTAAAGTGACAGTCTATTCTCAACTTCCGGCATTTTCGATAGATTTATTTTCTAAGAAAATAAAACTATCAAATTTCTAGAGGAGTTCTGGTTCAATCTCAACACCATAGCGACACGTCTGCCAGCAAGGGCAGTGCTGGAATGAACTCGGGATGCATTAGTTCCCGTTGTTAATTATACAATGTTATCTTGCCAGTATAGAACATTGGCAAAATGGGACTAGAAGGGGTGAGTGTATGTTTGCAGTCATTCGAGGTACAGGAATATTTTTTGACTACAAGTAGTATTCTTCATTTTCGGCCAGTTAAGATGTGGTGTGTTCCAAGTCAGGATTAATGTTGCCGACACTTAATGCCCATCCCTCATGGTATGCTACTTTACCAGGGATATAGAGATATAGCCACCACTGGGAGCCAAAACATGACCTTTGATGTCGATGAGTGGTCGAAATGTTTTAGCGAATAACTTATCGAAATATGATCCGGTATGGCAATTTGATACCTTACGTTAGATTTATTAGATCAACTCAGGTATGGATTCATTGAGACATGAGTGCGCTACAAGATGAAGGATTTCCAAGTTGATTTGCTATGGAGTAGGAACTGACTAGTCACATGTGGCCTATGGCCAGAGAAAGACAAGGATACCATAGATGAACACACGGGTGAACGAAGGTATCAACTGTTGTACAGAGGCAAAATAGTTGGGGATATTGTATCATGCTATGCATGAATTAACACCGTCTTGTGCAGTAAATAACAGACTATTTTCCGAAATCTAAAACTGTATTCCTATACCCCGGACAATGTAGCAAGCCACATGGGATGAACATTTGTTAGCAAAATCAACTCAACTAGAAACATGACATGTGTTAACTGGCCGAAAATGGAAAAAAAAATACCAGAATAGGAGATGACTGGTCCTAACATGACAGTATACTACTCAATATTGTTACAACAGCCACCTTCACACTTACACAAAGGTGTGCACCTTAATCCAGCTTTCAAGCATTTGCAATTGCCCTTGCAGGCCTTGGCACAACTACAGTGGAGCATCAGTGCACATGCAGCACTTGCGTCTCCTAGGTGAGTCCAAAATGGGACCAGAATATTGAGACGTGGATTCCACTCCCATCCGTACTGTGATGGGTCTGGCACACATAAGTGTTTCTGCAGAGCACGATGCCAAATGAAAGATGACACAAGAATTACCCTTTTTACATGTTGATACAGAGCTGCTTTGGTGGGCGGGATGTTTTCCATAGACTTAAGGCCATGTGTGAACATATGCCGTCTCGCATCATTGACACGTGTACTGACACAACTGTTACTGTACATCTGTATGGTGAGTTTTTCGATATGCTGCATATGAGGGGAATCCTCTGAAAAGACTTGCGGATTCTCAGTCAATTCTATCATCATTTCAGTTGATGCGGGAAAATTCATCCATGCATTCCATCCTGTCTTCTTCCCAATGCCGAGCATGCTGGATGTTACATCACAACCTGTGAAGGCGTGGAAGAAAGTCAGGGCCTTACAGTAATCAGGTCCAAGTTGTGAAGCTATCTCATGAATTGGCATATCTTTATATGCCTTTCCAATTCCAAACCCAATCCACAGCTCACTGAGTCCAAGGTCACGGAATGTTGCGAAATGGTGCAAAGACAGAATGACGACATCAGAATCAACCGTGCGAAGAAAAGCTATTTTGTGACCTTGTGAGACTGCATGGTTGAGATGAAGCATCATGCGCGTGTCTGCTTCCTCGTGGTTCGATGGAGATATGTCACATAAGCTAACATCCTTATTGCATAGTACATATTCTCCTGATGTCGTTAACAACTGGTACTCGGATGTTGATGTTAATTTCAGCAGTTCAGCAGACAGGAACTTGAAAAATTCGTCTTTATTCTCACTAACTTTCAAGAATGCCTGCCAATTCTTCCCTTTAGGTAAAGGGACGTTCTCGGACACCCGTATCAACCTAACTGCTGTCTCACCGAGGCGTTTTGCTCGCGTCTGATTCTTCAAACTGCCTTCGGGGTAACAGTCATAGATCGCATCAACCCTTGTGGTGTTCGTGTTAATCAGAGATTCGATGTATGGCAATAATTGCAATCGAGCATATTCTCCAAACAGATCCGCTTTCTGTGGTTTGATTACATGGACTACAGCAGGCATATCCAAGATGACAACTGAAGCTTGTCTAGCTGCTGAATTCTTCCCTTGTGCAGGAATAGCTGGTAAACAATTGAGAATTTGAGATTTTGTCCCACTCCGTAGCTTACCTCTATCGGATAATGCTGGCGGATCACGTGCATTCTCGTGCATGAAAAACTCATCCATGTTTGAATCAGGCCGGGCTTGCAGTGAAACGAACATCTGGGTAACTATTGCGGCAGTTGCTTTACTTGACATGAGTTTGTCTCGGCCTTTGTCCAGGTTGGCTGGGGGTGGGTTAAGGAAGGTATATATATTTGCCTTGGGAATAACATCATTCAGGGGTACGGTGCATTCCACAAGCCTTTCCTTCAAGAAAGTGGAATATAAATGCTTGCCCCTTTCGGGTAATGACCGTAAACTCTTACTAACTTCGGGGTCCATATATTCACCAGTATCTAATGTCACCAGCTGACCACTAGTTTCATCATAAGGGTTGATAATGAGTCCCTGATTCACCAGATCGAGGAGAGATTTCAATTGATTCAGAAATTTTTTCTGCTCTGATACCGAACTTTCCGGGTGTTCCGTGTTATCTGATGATGTTGTGTGGAAACTTGCATATTCATACTCATCTATAACACGCAGAACTTCTGACCTTGAAAGCTCAATAACGACTTTCTCTTCAGCCTGGCCATAGAGACCTTTTGGACCACTGTCTTCTTTGAGTAGTTGGATACTATGTTCTTGGCTCTGATCTAAACCCATCATACTGAACTTCCTCTCACTACGCTGGACCACAAAATGGCCTTCCATGAATTTGTTGTGGATTGAAGGATGCCGCCTGGGTAGCTGAGACATGTCTCTCAGAAATACGGGGACCCACCGACAATAATTTGTATGTCCTAGGGCAAAAAAGTAACTGCACAACTCATCGATAGAACACAGTGTACCAGGCCAGTTACCGATTCGTTGGTTCCGAACGAATTGACAGCTTGTCAAGAGAAAGTTCCGAACGATTTCACCCCAATAGCGCGCAGTTGGAGATTGTGAAAGAATCCTCTGTTCCCACATTTCAAATGACTCATGGGGCCCAGTCTGCTGACAGTAAATCTCATAAGCATTCTTTCTGAGGATCTCAAGCCAAGCTAGAGTGAGAAGATATGCCTGTCGCGTCCTCTTGACATGTTTCCCACCAAGTAGGGATGATGCTACACCGGGTGTGAATATCTTTGCGAGGTGAAACATTCGCTCCCAACCAGAACCACCCATAAGCTTACCACCAGCTTCTTGGGTGCACATTTCAAGATGCAGGAATCCAATCATACACACCATTCGATCCTCACCTATCTCCTCTGGGAACAGCCATTGACATTTTTTCTGCCTGGCATACAACGGACAGTCACCTTCAATGACAGGTATCTGGCCGGGGTTTACGAAAGCAGTAGCTTCCCTGACCACATACATAGCATGCTTCTGCATACTGAGTGAGTCCGCTTTCTGCTCACTGAAAACAGGGAATACCCCAATAACTGCACGAGGTTTGACATTGTCTTGATCTTCATGTTTTGAAAAGAAGCCTGAAAAGGTCACAGGGACTTCATCAAGCTGCCAGCTGCCATCAACCTTCCCTTTATTGCTGATCTGTGACACATGAGACAACCAGTCATTCTCTCCCACGTTCAAATCTGCATATTCATTGGGCCGTACATTACATTCATCTGGAGATTCAAGCCTGATGTCCCCACCAAAGTCTTCAACGAAAGGAACAAATGCATAGTCGTCTGGGAGTTCAATTTGTGTGTCTTCTGGAACATCTAAACTCAGTGGTGGGGGATCAGTACCCACATTGTCCCTGCTCAGTTGACCAATGAGTGTGATGGACGTACCATGCATATCAGATCTACCAGATACATCAATGTTATCAGTGGTTCCTATCGAGAAAACATTACGTTTGCAGTTAGCTGGGACTACAACACCTTCGTTCTTGAACCGCAGTGAAACAGCTCTCGCGAAACTCCTGCGAACATCCATTACGCGATCATAAGAGACAGAGAGTCCCATTTGATGAAAATCTCTGATAAGATTTTTCATACGATCATGGGCATGCAACTTCAAACCCACATAAAGAGGCATTGGAGTTTCTCTGTCACGTCTCTGGTGAACATTTTGTGCATGTTCGGAGCGTTTCGCTGAATTGCTGATCAACATCTGTGAAATAGTACAAGCCACTCGAGTCTTGGCATTAACAGTCTCATCATCGCCTAAGTTCTGTATACTACATGTGCCCTCAAGTAGAACTCTAAGAAGAGTCAGGAGTGAGTTGGGTACAGGCTCGCTCAAGCAATAAGATGAAAATGATCCCGTGAAAGGAGCTTGAGATATGAGTATGTGTTTACGCAGAAGAAGACCCACATCAACTATCTTTTTTGCCTCTTCCTCAGACACTATACGAGTTAAAGATTCGGACAACAAGGAGCCAACTCGAAACCTACTTGAAATAAACACATCTCTACCCTGTGTGAAGGCGTCCCAGCCATCGCCCAATTTCTGCAACAAATGTTCTTTGAATCGAGTGGAATGTATTTCTTCACTAAGCCAATCAGAACCGACTTGCTTCAACCTCCGACTGTACAGATTCTTGAGATCGACAAGCTTCATCGCGGAATCGTTGTGTTCAACAAATGTTATGAGCTCTGCCATAACGAGAGGGTCATAGGGCAGGCCTGACGCGGAATGTTCGGCGTTCTTCGACTTTTTAGATTTAGCCGCTCGTGCTTCATTGGCAAGCTTACAATAACAGGTTTTGTGATAGTAAAGATCACTAGCAGCGGAATCAAATGCTGCATTGACCCGAGAAAAAACAACCCAGTTCTCGGCTTCCTTTGCCATAATTTTGAGTTTATTGTTATCAGACATTGATCTGCAAATAGGCTCACTGCTGTCACCTTCGCGTTTGTGACAATAAACACACTGGGGCAGTTTCCTGTCACAGCCAGATTCAAAACTTGTCCGTGTTCTTTTAGGACTCAGCGTGGAGCAGGATGCCACTGCCTCATTTCGCTCTCGCTTGTGTAGCACGCGCTGTACGATGTGAGTCCGAATACTGTCACGGCATGTCTTATGATATATTGCCTTATTCGTCAACAGTGACATCGACATACACTCATCACTCTCTCTCATCAAACAATCAATGGTCAAATTATATGGAAGCTCAACGCCATTATCTAGGAAGCGCGTTATGTCTTCCTCAATAGCTTTATAGGCGTCATGAAAACGAGATTCTCTATACGGACGCATCAATTTCTTGGAACTGTCTTGCTGGCAAAAGCAACAACGTTCCCAGTCAGTACTAGTCCGTACACGAAGAGGATTCTCACTCATTCTGTGAATGATTTTTGTGAACAATCGCGTTCTCGAATTAATTTCGACAGACAAATCAGAATTGCTTGCGGAATTACGCCAAACAAGAGATTGTATGGCAAAGAGACTGCTTCATAAAGAGCGTTGTTTCTCCGGGATCAGCGTCATTCAGGTTTGCCTGAATGACGCTGATCCCGGAGAAACAACGCTCTTTTCAAGTTCCAAGAAATTGATGCGTCCGTATAGAGAATCTCGTTTTATTCTACATCATCTCCCACGTCTGTTTCCAACACGTGCGTGGATCAGAGTTCACTTTCGCGCCCTTACAATCGGATGTATAGTCGGTAGACCGTCGAAAAGGAGGTTCCCTTCAGCCGCTGGCGGCCATTTTGGATTGTGCCGCTACTGGTCGCCACCGGTCGGTGTCAACTTGTAGCCGATCGTTTTTGAGAACCTCATAGCCTACACTAACAGTGTGCCAAATTTCAAGAAGGTATCACCAAGTGCACAATTCACCTGTATGTGACGAATTCCTCCCCCGCTAACGTGATAACAATGGCAGTTGAAAGGTTCGTTAAAATCCAAGAAATAAACTGTTTCTATTAAACTCCCCATCTCCCCCCTTCGAGACTCGAATCCACACGAAACTATCAAATGGCTCGCCTCTGAAACAGAAATCACATGACATTCTCACACCGGCCTTGCCTTTCTATCTGACCTCCAATGTCCAAAATCCCAAACAGGACACCTGCATTCTGGGGTTATGCTGCACGGCTTTATTAAATATAACACTATTATGTTTATGTGTCGACTGTATCAGAGTCGAGTTCTTCATTGTATGGCATATCTCAACAAGTCGAGATATAGCCTTAGACACTAGAGCGAGACTCTGATAAAACCTTTTGTACATAAACATGATTGATGGGAGCGCGGTAGATCAGTGGATACGGTATTAAACCTGCAAATCGAGAGGCTCACGGTTCGATCCCCACCAGGGGTAATTGCGTTGTGTCCTTGGACAAGGCATTTAATCCCGATTACCCACGTGGGAACACGGTAGCGCTGCACATCGATAGTGCACTTGACTTCAATCAATGCTAACCCTGCTTGTGTGGAGTTAGAACGTTGGTGAGTCTGACAGTTGCTCGCCGTTGTTCGGTGATTCACTCCGGGTACTCCATTTTCCTCCACCCGTAAAACGCGAGGTGACCTTGGCTGTCAAAGTGTCGTTAAACTCCATTAAATAAATAATTAAACAACAACCGCCAACGTAAATGTTGACATTTATTTTATTCATTAGGGTTTGACGACACTTTAACAGCCAAGGTCATGTCGTGTCGGTGACAGTTTTACGGGTGGAGGAAGCCGGAGTACCCGGAAAGAACCACCTAGCAACGACGAGCAGCTGCCAGCTCCGCAACATCGTAACTCCGCACTGCAGCACAGGCAGGGTTAGATTGGTTGAAGACATGCGCACCATCGTCGTGCAGTACGCCTTAGTACACGGAATCATCGTGCCCCCATGTGGACAATTGGGGTTAAATAAATAAATAACTGCGCTTTGTTCCAGCCTGAATACTTCACGTGATTCAGATACAGAAGCATAAAAACACTGTTGTTCTATAAGGCCTAAAAAAAGTTAAAAATCTGTTTCTCAGACCCTTCCGCATGGTCCTTTTGGCTGTCGCATTCTCTCTTTTTTACTAATGTAAACTTAAAAGATATAAAAATAAATGGTTTATATCTGCTATTTTACCCAAGTTTAAAAAATTGATAAATTTGTCCCTTGAGTGCAAGAAGCCTTCTTGCTCTCAAGGGACGAAATACACCACCATCCAGAAATAATTAAAGAAATAAAAAATAAAATAAAAAACCGCTCGCCCGCATGCAATATTACAAATAATGACACAGAAACAGAAGATCTGTGTGGCTTTATGTCGGATATTTTCCCAGAGTTGATAAAATTGATAAATTTGTCCCTTGAGTGCAACACGGCTTTGCAATGCTTGCACCCAAGGAACGACATACACCACCACCCTTGCTATTCTGCAGATTATGAGGCCTAAACATAAAACAAAGGACATGAAGTTTTGATGGCAATGAAATAATAACACAAAAAGAAGAAATGATAAGATAAAAAAAAAAACACCGCCCACATGCAGTTTTACACAAAATGGCACGAGAAACAGATCTAGTTTGTGGAGCCTATTTTAATAATTATACATCAAATAGTTGCATCTAGGCACTTAATTCTATGAACTGCACCTCAGAAGAAATCAGCGACAGTACTTGTCTTTTTCAAATTTCTCGGATGCCATAGAATTAAGAAAGGACGCTGGTTTTGTTTACATTGGCATGGCGGGGGTTTGAACCCACGCCGAGAGAGTTTCCTTCGGCACCAACCGCCTAGCGAAACTATACTGAACCACGCACACCACTCGGCCACCGACTGTCGGTGGCCGAGTGGTGTGCGTGGTTCAGTATAGTTTCGCTAGGCGGTTGGTGCCGAAGGAAACTCTCTCGGCGTGGGTTCAAACCCCCCCCCCATGCCAATGTTAATAATTATAGTTTTAAGAATTTTCCCCTGTGAATCCAGGAAGTGAAGCAGTGTTTGTTTTCTGTTGTAAACAACCTCTCTTTTTCACCTATGCCTGGGTTAAAGTCCTCTAAAATTGGCAACATGGGTATAAACAGTAGGCTGGACACGACTTTATCTCCATGTTGTGATCACGATTGTCCATTGTGCAGAAGTATGTGACATTAAAGACCAATAAATAAATAAATAAATAAATAAATAAATAAATAAATAAATAAATAAATAAATAAATTGAGAAGTTTCTTTTTCTTCTCTCTTCGTGAAAAGAAACGTAGACGGTCCCTCGCAGACGCGTTTCGAAACATGCAATGTTCTATAAATAGTAATTCGAGCAAATCGTAACTTGAGAAACGCGCTTGTATTATGCCTTTGCAAGATACTGATTTTGTGTTAGAGGCTCCTCATGCACGATGCATTTTGGCAATTAAGGTCCACAATACATAGTTTTTTGTAAGATTAAAAATTTATAGCTTGATAAACGTTACAATAGCATTACGTGTGTTGATTTACTGTATAATAATCTCCCTTGTTGTAAGCAATTCACTAAAGTAATTTTTCACGTTCCAGTTGCTAGACATTGAAATATTTGTCCAGACTTTTTTGCGTGTCACATCGCACATGTGGTGTTCCATCACAATTCCCATGACAGGATACTATAGGCTGATGCACTTTACAAAATTAAACTATATCACAATTTCCGTCATTGCGAGACAATTTACGCTGCGGTAATAATGAGTATTTGCGAATGTTATTTATTACCACTACAGTTGAGAAGACCACGCATCTGTTGACGTTTATCACATCTTCTGGAGAAGATGCACGTGCTTCTCTTCCCTTAAAATGTAATGGTAATTAAATTTGATGATTTCCTCGGAATACATTGGACAAAATGGAAATGCTTTCTAAAATGAAGGAACGGAATATATATATACAGGTGTGAATAAATTGAGCCGGATCTGGTGTTTCCTAATATTTTCACTAACCCTTTACCCAGCGTAACTTCAAAACCGGCCAACTTTATTCACAAAATTCACCATTCAATTTTCAATATTTTTTATTTTTTGTTTCATAAACATAGCTTATGACTACTCATTGGAACGAGCCCGTTCCAGTGAGGGGTCATAACTTATAAGCTATGCTTTTGCCACCAAAAAACCCCCGAAAAACAAATAGTTCAAGAATTTTGTTTGCAACTGTCGTCTGCCTTCCCTGTTAGTTAAAGTGTTAAAAGAAACAAGACGGACGATCTTTCGTTCACCGACCTTACTGGATTTCGGATACGTAGCATGAATGTGTCACACCCCCCCCCCCCCCCCCACCCAAAATAAATTTTTCAGTTGGTACATTCTCGTCAGGACTGGGAGCGCGGTGGCTCAGCTCGTAGACTGTTGGACTTCTATGCTAGAGGTCCCGAGTTCGATCCCCGTCCGGGACGACCCACGCTGTGTCCTTGGGCAAGGCACTTTATCCTGGTTGCTTACATGCGGGTACGATGACGCCGTGTACTAAAGCGTACTGCACGTCGATGGTGCACATGTCTACAACCGCTGTAACCCTGTTTGAGCGAGTTTGAACAGAGTTAGAATGCTGAGGAGCTGATAGTTGGTGGTCGATGCTCGGTGGTTCTCTCCGGGTACTCCGGCTTCCTCCACTCGTAAAACTGTCACTGTCACGATCAGCCATATGTGACCTTAAACACCAATAAATAGATAATAAATCAAAGAAACGGGACGGGCGAGCTTTCGTTCACCGGCCGTATTAGATTATGGATATATAGCATGGACGTGTCACACTCAACCAACCCAAATACATTTTTCAGTTGGTATATTCTCGTCAGGACTTAAGAGGAAGTCTCTCGATGGTAATGAAGTACACCCTCAAAAAAGAGCAGATTTGATACTTGGACTTGCAACACAAACACAGTCAGTCATACAAATTGAGGTCTGTGCTTCCCGATTCAAGCTGTTGAGGCCCGACCTGACCGATTTGGAACGTGTTGATTAAATAAGAAGTTGATTACTATATGAAAGACCACCATTTAATCCATGGGCGTAGGAAGCTTATAATATTGGGGGGGGGGGGGGGTGTATAGTAAACGGGAGCTTGCAGGGGACAGCATTGTCGTCTTTGGCGGCACACTCTGTGTAGCCAAACCCGAGGGGGGGGGGGGGGCAGTGCGGGAGGGGGATACCAGGACAATTTGTGAAATATGAACTACTGAGAGCTCTTTTCCTCGCTTCTCAAGTGAAAAAATCAAGGTATCGTTGCTGTTAATATTTGGTGTTTATCCCTTTACCAAACATGAAAAGCAGACGACACTTGCAAAAAAAATTCTTGAATAACTAATTTTTTTAATTTTTTGTCTCAAAAACATAGGTTATGACCACTCATTGGAACGAGCTCGACGAGCTCGTTCCAGTGAGGGGTCATAACCTATATTTTTGAGACAAAAAATGAAAAAATCATGAAAATTAATTGGCGATTTTTTAGAATAGCGCTGGCCGGTTTTTGCCGTTGCGTTGGGTAAAGGGTTAAAGGAGGATGTCTGTCAGAGAGGAAGATGTTAACCTGTTGAGCGTCAGTCAGTGACATTGGCTACCAACTTTTCTATGCACTGCAAATGGTGTAGATCATACTGTTTTATGTGCGCCTGTATGATGTAGAATATGCAGACGTATGTGGTTATTTCGTGTAGATACAACACATGATTTACAAAGTTTTGGAAACAATTTTTTTTGGGGGGGGGGGGACTCCCCCCCCCCACCCCCACCCCCGGTTCCTACGCCACTGATTCAATCCTGACCAGCGGTAACTTGCGTAATTGGCCAAAGCACTTACTATTCTGTTCCAAATAAAAGTACAGGTGGGAATAAGTGTACGGGGTGGAACATTTATCAAAATTAAATAAAAGTACATACCCAAATAATAGTACAGGGTGGAAATCTATTTAGGGGGTGGGGTGGGGGCGCGGTGGCTCAGTAGGTAGAGGTGCAGGCTGCAAGCCGAGAGGTCCTCGGTTCGAATCCCACCTGCGTCAACCGCGTTGTGTCCTTGGGCAAGACACTTCACCCCCCCCCCCCCCCATTGCCCATGTGGGGGCACGATGACGCCGTGTACTAAGGAGTACTGCACGTCGATGGTACGCATGTCTTCAACCACTCTAACCCTGCCTGTGCTGCAGTGCGGAGTTACGATGTTGGGGAGCTGGCAGCTGCTCGTCGTTGCTTGGTGGTTCTGTCCGGGTACTCCGGCTTCCTCCACCCGTAAAACTGTCACGGTCATGATTAGCCATTGTGCAGAAATATGTGACCTTAAACATCAATAAATAAATAATAATAGGGGGTGGGGTGTAATGCTAGTTAATTTTATCTAAAAGCCAACTTATTTTCCAGTATCGCAGTTAGTTTTATTAAAGAAAACAAATAGGCGTTTATTCATCATGATTACAACAAAGAATACACTGTGCTAAACAAAGGATTATCACACAATCTAGTGAAGATTTACTAATTTGAAGATCTCCTCCCTGTTGGGAGGGCAATTTCAATAAACATACAGGCCCAAATAAGGTTCATACAGGGTAGAAAAATTCTCTGAAATTAATAAACATACATGTATGTTTATCAGGAACGAAAGAGTAATCCCGATTGCCCACGTTGGGGCACCGTAACGCTGTGTTCCAAGGCGTACTGCACGTCGATGGTGGAATTGCCTTCAACGAATGCTTACCCTGTATGTGCGGAGTTATTACGTTAAGGTGTCTGACAATTGCTTGCAGTTGCTCGGTGGTTCTCTCCTGGTTCTCAGGCTTCCTCCACACATGGGTGTCGAAAGTGTCGTTAAACGCAAATAAATAAATTCACCGTGGGAACCCCTGGAAGTGAAACAGTGCTTGTTTACTGTGGTAAACAAGCTCTGTTTTACTGGTAGAATAGGACCCGGTCACCAATGCCTGGGGTGGAAGTCCTCTAAAATGGGCTACATGGGTATAAACGATTGGCTGTGTTGCGGTCCCCGATTGGCCATTGTTCAGAAGTATGTGACCTTAAACACCAATAATTTCAAAAAATAAATAAATAAATATAAATAAACAAATAAATAAATAAATAAATAAATAAATAAATAAATAAATAAATAAATAAATCTGTATGGCTTTGGTTTGTTACAATTTATGGGAGAGTGCTTAGAGGCACTCTCCCATAAATTGTAACAAGGCATATACATGTGAGCAAATGTTGATGACAGAAAATAATTTTGCACCTCACTATTGTTTCACTGGATTTTGTTATTATTCGAATGGAAGATGGCATTTAAAAAACACACGTTTAAAGCTATCATATGATTAATTGTTGGAAAGAGCTATCCAAGTGCTTTCTAACATTCAGCAGATAATAGTGTTAACGTGCGCCTTCATAAAATATTCGCCAGCAGATGCGAACATTCTCATTCCATTCGGGAACCTCGGGAAGTGAAGCAGTGCCTGTTCACTGCTGTAAACAGGCTCTGTTTTACTGGAAAAATAGGACCCAGTCACCAATGCGTGGGAGGTGCAACCCTCTCTAAAATGGGCAACATGGCTTATTAACGCTCACCCCAGGTCTTGAGTTGATACTCATGTTGTGGTCATGATCAGCCATTGTGCAAAAATAGGTGACCTTAAACACCAATAAATAATAATAATAATAGATGCGAACAGCAGTGTAGGGGTTCATACAAGAACCCTAAAATAAAAAACAGGTTCCACATGGTTTTACAAGCCGCTTGAATAAAGATCAGTCAATAAGTGGCTATATGTTGAATTGCTGATTTAAAAGAAACACAATCATAAGGTAATTAGCCGTTATCTAAATAGAAAATTGGTACGTCTCTATCATATAACGAAAGATAATTGTTGATCGAATTTTATAAAAAAATTTTTTTTTTTTTTTTTTTTCATTGGCATCACTAGAAAAATAGTACATTATATAAGATTGCAACATGATTTTTACAGTATAATGTATATACAAAGCAGTTCTCCAATTATTCAAAGAATGCATCAGTTAGTTAGTTCCATTTATCCCTAATACGCTCGGCCTTGCTGAGTGTGTACGTGTATAGAGAATACATTTCAATATTTTTGTAGGATTTTATAGCTCTTGCCAGATCTGAGAAAGTGAAGGTTGGACTCCATTGTCTCAGGTCGCAGTAAAATGACCAGTCTCGCGCACTTAGGCGGTACACGTGGCTCTGAGAGCCACGTATACCGCCCAAGTGTGCGCATCTGGTCATTTTACTGCGACCTGAATCAACGACGTTTAACAATGTGAAATATGTTCAGTTTAATGTAGTTCTTTCAAGCCTCAAGTCGTCTAGCAATGCACAGTACTACAATCGGAATCGGCATAATAATAATAATAACACTTTGGCAAGCCGCTGATTTGTCGCGGTTCTCGAACGAGAAGGCCTTGGTTACCCCTGAACTCCCAACTGCCTCCCTGTTCCCACGCTTCTCCTCTCCTCCCAACATTCGGAGACGAACTGCTTGATGACATCCCTTGCCCCATTCTTCCCAATCTCTCCGATTAGCACATTAACCCTCTCCTTTGAGTCTCCCCCTAATCGGAATCGGAATCGGTCGAGGGTGAGCTCAAATGAACCGGTAATCGGTCAGCAGCCATTTTTGGTAATCGGCTGAACACAACCAATATCAACCCTTTTGCCCTGGAAAAAAGCAATAAAAGGAATTGCTGGCACTGTTAAAAACGTCAAAAGGCTGAGATCTGAAGCTCTACTGATCGAATGTAATAAAGAAGACACCAGGCAATAAATTTATTAAATACAAATAAACTTGCAGATATGGAGGTGAATACATTCCCCCATAAAACCCTCAATAACAGCAGAGGAGTAAAGAGAACTAGCTGTGGTATAGATGTACTTGAGACACGCAAAGAACTAGAACCTCAAGATGTAACATATGTTAAAAAAATAGAAATTAAAAAAGATGGATCAATTATTAAAACAAATACTTAAATATTAAAATTCGATTCTTCTCAGCCGTCCAAATCACTCAAAGTTGGTTATTTTATCACCGGGGCGTGTACAGACCATGATAAACTTTCGAATCAAAAAGACAAATTTACTGTTATTATACTGCATTCAAAATCTACTATTCTCATTTTGTCCAATTTAGTTTCAATTGTTTCAAACTTGGCATATTTTTTCATTCGTTGTGTGACAGCAAGCCTCTCTCACAGAAGTTGTTAACAAGTTGCCTTTATTCATTGCTTCCCTCCATTGTTTATTTGATATCTATTCATTAAGTTAATCAGGCATCAGATTCAGACGCGGTGAAAATTTACTTTAATCTTAAAATCCTGTAAACCTGTTGTGACATGAGTCATTTATTGTATTGTATATATAGCTTTGATCACAAATAAAAATTCAGTTAAAGATTGGATTTCCAAACGTTACTCTGCTTCGTTTTACTGGGAAATCCCATGAGCTATTATTACGGTGATATTGTTAGGATATCCAACAAGACCAATTGTTAAATGTTTGTCGCGGTTAGACATTTGGAATACCAGATTCAATATTAAATTGTTATTATCATCTTTAATTTGTCCCCGAGTCATCAGTTGAACTCCAAAGTTGCACGGCAGATATCGATGGTCGTTCCCCACTGTTATAATATGAACATCCATGTGATTCATATATTCCAAATCCATTTCGATATTTCCAGTGCCAGAAATATGGTCATGAGCGGAACAATTGCAGGGGTCAAGCAATATGCTACAAATGCGGCCAACAACATCAAGAGCCTATCAAATATGAAAACTGTCAGGGCAATCACATGTCATCATCCATAGATTGCCCTGTCTAGAAAAAAGAATACATAAAATAAAATGCGGAAAGCAAATACGTTTTAAAGAGGCCAGAGAAATCGTGACATCAATGCCTGGTATGAACACATCATCTCCATCATGTGCTATAAAATTATCACAGAAACTGCCAACTCAGTGGAGTGTCCGGCACAATACACATGACTCAAAGGAACAATTCCATCTTTAGTGAAGGCTTTTATAATTTATCTTACAATCAACATGTATTTTGTCTGTATTAACTCCAACTGTCGTGTATCCGACCCCCTGATACAGATGTTTGTATCAAGGGGTCGGATTATTGCACGTTCCTTTCGCGTGAGTTCCATTTTTTTTCTTTTTGTTCATCCGTACGAATAAATAGTTCATTATATATTCGACTACATTTTTGACTTATCCCCAATATATTGTAAGATAAAATGATTATTACCATTATGTGGATGTACAAAATATGTATCCGAGTCTCGCTCCGGGTTCTAAGGGTAGATCACGACTCGTCTTTGACTCGTCGTGATCTGCCCTTAGAACCCGGAGATACATATTTTGTGCATCCACATAATGGTAATAATCTCTATTTATCTGACAATCATAAAGATTTTGGCCTGAAAACCACGAGAAACGGTACGTATCACATGATGTATTCCGATTCCGTATCACATAGACGACTAATTCTGATTCCGTATCATATAGACGACTCGTTTCGGGGAACGCGACGGCTATCATAACAGGCGCATGAATACATTCTATGTGCGTTTCAGTGATCAATCCAGCTGATCGCTCACAAAACAAAACAGAATTCCTTACATTTAGCGACAGAATTATCAATAGCCAATACCCCCCCCCCCCCCAAATAAATAGAAAAAAACTGCACAGTTCAATATTACACACTCGCGAGGGGAGTGGTGGCGTTGCGGTAACCGGTTCTCGTCAGATCACCGAAGTTAAGCAACGTCGAGCCCGGTTAGTCCTCCTATGGGTCGTCTGGGCGATCGGTTCGGACTCCCCGTTGTGTCCTTGGGCAAGTCACTTAACACCGATTGTCCACATGGGGGCACGATGACGCCGTGTACTGAGGCGTACTGCACGTCGATGATGCGCATGTCTTCAACCAGTCTAACCCTGCCTATGCTGCAGTGCGGAGTTACGATGTTGGGGAGCTGGCAGCTGCTCGTCGTTGCTCGGTGGTTCTCTCCGGCTTTCTCCACCCGTAAAACTGCCTCGGTCATGATTAGCCATTGTGCATAATTATGTGACCTTAAACACCAATAAATAAATAAATACACACTCGTAAATTCAAGCGTATCATCATAGGAAGTGACACTGAGAGTAAATAATTTGACAACACAACTTTGACAATTGCGGTGACACCGTTACTCATTGTTAGAGTGCACAACAATATAGTTCCATAAAATATGTTCTTTTTCTCGCCCAACATGATATCCGAAAACTATTAGATTATCATGATAATGTGCATGTCCTGTGATTTGCATCACAATCTCGGTGGACACCACCTCGAATCTTATACAAATCACAGGACATACACATTATGATGATAATCTGTATAGATCAATCAGTACCATGGATCAACTAAACAAATTCAGCTGCCCAAACATCAGAACAAATAATACAGACCAGTATAAAACAACAGCACGCAACTCACCCATCCCAATCAGAACATAAAAAGAACAAAAACCAAAATCAGAAAATAATGAGCACAGTAAACAGAAAATAGATCCACTGCAGAGACCCCAACAAAATTTGAGTCAAAATCGGAAACGCCATCAAGAACAAAATAAAAAAAAAGAAAAGGAAAAACAGACAGTAGAATCAGATAGAACACCCAGACGCCTTCAAAATGTTGTTACGAGAAACATGTTTGAAAATATCGTGGACATGTTAGTCGACGAGTGTATCGATGACATGTTCTCAACTAAACTACGCCTGAATTCTTCTCAGGGTAAGTCACCACGCAAATCTTTACTAAAAAGAAACACGGGGCAATATCTCCCGTATGAGCACCACAAAAACCGACCCAAACATGGATAATACAATCAAACACAAATTAATGCAATGGAATTGTCGAGGTTTTAGAGCGAGTTTTAATGAACTGGGCCTTCCCAGACTAAAATATAACCCTGCTGAATTTTGCGTGTCGGAAACCTGATGCTCAGGATCATTCTGCCTTTAACCCTTTACCTAACATGAAAAGCAGAGGACACTTGAAAAAAAAATTCTTTAACTCATTTTTTTTCATTTTTTTTGTCTCAAAAGCATAGGTAATGAGCCCTCGTTGGAACAAGCTAGACGAGCTCGTTCCAATGAGGGGTCATAACCCATGTTTTGAGTCAAAAATGCTCATAATTTTAACCCTTTACGTAGCATAAAAAGCAGACGACACTAATTTTTTGTCCCCAAAACATAGGTAATGACCCCTCGTTGGAACGAGCTCGACTAGCTCGCTCCAATGAGGGGTCATAACCCATGTTTTCGAGACAAAATTGAAAAAAATAATGGAAATTAATTGGCGATTTTTGAGAATAGCGCTGGTTGGATTTGGCCTTACGTTCGGTAAAGGGTTAAACATACTTCGTATAATGCCCGGGCTGATAAAAATGATCTTCATGGTCGTGGAACGTCTGTCATGGTTAGAAACGACACTATTCACAGTTCTGTACATTTGCAATCAATTTGACAGGCTGTAGCGATATTCCTAACTTCAGACAAGACAATTTCATTGTGTTTTATTTACGTTTCACCAAGTAAAGCCCTACAGCTGAATGATCTTGAGCAACTGATTCACAAACTTCCAACTCCGTGCATTTTGTTGGGTGATTTTAATGCTCATAGTCCTCTTTAGGGCGATTCCTGCAACAAAGTAGGGCTGAAAGGGTTGGCTCATTTTCACAACCGACTAACCGAGAGCTATAACCGGTTAATATCCGGTTATCCGGTTATTTCACCGAATCTCGGATCAAAACTATAGGAATTGGAAAGCAGTATTCTCAGAAACTATTCCGTAGTGTGTATACAAACGAACGTTGTCGAGTACTCGACAACGTTCGTTTGTATACATACTACGGAATAGTTTCTGCAGTTACTCATTACTCACGGAAACTGCCGATCATTAACGAAGTCTTGAAGCCAAATTCGATTATTTCTCAATAAAAACAACGCGACTTCGATGTGTAATCTATCGCAAAGGAGAAGCGGCAGATTTTCTACGTTTTAACCGTGGAATGACGATCACTATCGATATTTTGGATAACCGGTTGAGGGTTTTTTTAATCTGTTATGTAGGTAACCGGTTTCAAACCGGTTATCCGGTTAATCATTTCAGTACTACAACAAAGAAGACCTGAAAGGCAAAACAGAAGTAAAACTTGTTACAAAATGTGACTTTTGTTTGTTCAATGATGGATCAGACACTTACCTGCACCCGCATTTAGTTTTTACACTTCAGTTGATCTTACAATTGTATGCCATTTAATTTTACTCGATTTTTCTTGGAAGGTAGAAGATGACTTGTGTGGGAGTGATCACTTCCCAATTGTGTTGGAGAGTGTAATTCCTGCAGACAATGAGAGGGTACAGCCCCAGTGGAACTTTAAAAAAGGCTGCCTGAGACACTTTCCCATCACTTTGTTCTGAACGCTTCACACGGGAGAAATTTGAGGAAAGTGCTGATCAAATAGAACATTTCACTAAAGGGTTGCTTGACATTACAAACACAGTCATTCCTTAAACCAGACACTTCATCTCCATTGCCCGCGTGGGGGCACGATGACGCCGTGTACTAAGGCGTACTGCACGTCGATGGTACGCATGTCTTCAACCAATCTAACCCTGCCTGTGCTGCAGTGCGGAGTTACGATGTTGGGGTGCTGGCAGCTGCTCGTCGTTGCTCGGTGGTTCTCTCCGGGTACTCCGGCTTCCTCCACCCGTAAAACCTTCACGGTCATGATCAGCCATTGTGCATAAATATGTGACCTTAAACACCAATAAATAAATAAATAAATTACTTAAACCTCGGCAAATCCCAAACGTTTCACTAAACCATGTTTTGATACTGATTACGAACAGGTTATAAAAGTTCGCAAGAAAACCGAACGGGAATTTAATAAGTCACCAACCACACATAATTTGAATAACTGCGTTTTAACTGGTCGAGTGCTAAATTATTTTTGGTCATCAAAATTTTTTCACATATCTTTGTCGTGTTACAATTTATGGGAGAGTGCCTGTAGGCACTCTCCCATAAATTACAACAAGACAAGTCCTTACAGACTAAATAATATCACTTAAAAGACAAAACAAAGCACATCCACTGAGTATGAAGCCTTCAAGTTGCAGTACCTTCACCTCAAATATGGGCTTCCAGCACTCTACAAGTTAATCGGGCGAAAAACAAGACGACTCATAAAAAAAAAGAAGAAGAACATTCTTGGGGAACTTATGTTTCCAAGCTTAACCAACACGCCCCATCAACAAAATTTGTTGTTTCAGCTGTTGTTACTGGTGATCAGATCACCTCAATCAGAATACCAAATAAAAGTTATATTTTCACAGCTGAAGTTAAAGCTTCACAACTTGCGCTTGAATACATCGAGAATGCACAGGAAAGGAAATCGATTATTTTTTCCGACTAACTTTCCTCTTGACTAGCTTTACTGAACACCAGGATGAAGAACCCTCTCATTTTTGAACTTCGTGAGCAATTGAATACTCTCGTGTCTGACCGATATGATATCGTATTTTTGCTGGTCACCTGGACATGTTGGTATCTCTGGTAACACCAGGGCAGACATTGCAGCAAAATAGGCTTCAAACAAGCCTCACACTGATTTGTATGCCCCCGAAAAAAAATGTTCGGGGGTATATAGTCGAGGTCTCCGTCCGTCCGTACATCTGTCCGTCCGTCCGTCCGTCCGTCCGTCCGTCGGAGCGTCCGTCCGTCCGTCGGAGCGTCCGTCCGTCCGTCCGTACGAACATTTTGTATTATAACTCGAGCATCAATTGTCGGATCTTAATGTTCTTTGGTATGGTGATAGGACAGGTCGGGGGAACGGATGCCCTCGTACCGAGCGTTTCGTCCACTCATGTTTGGTAGAGTTATGGCCCCTGTTTGTTTTTGGCCTCTGTTTCTGACTAAGGTAAATTGTACCATAGCCTATAGGGTTGTTTGGATGAACCAATTCTCTTCTTTCGGGGGTATATGGTCGAGGCCTCCGTCCGTCCGTCCGTACGTCCGTCCGTCCGTCCGTCCGTCCGTCCGTCCGTCCGTCCGTCCGTCCGTCCGAACATTTTGTATTATAACTCTAGCATCAGTTGTTGGATTTTAATGTTCTTTGGTATGGTGATAGGGCAGCTTGGGGGAACGGATGCCCTCGTACCTAGCGTTTCGTCCATTCATGTTTGGTAGAGTTATGGCCCCTGTTTGTTTTTGGCCTCTGTTTCTCACTGAGGTAAATTATACCATAGCCTATAGGGTTGTTTGGATGAACCAATTCTCTTCTTTCGGGGGTATATGGTCGAGGTCTCCGTTCGTCCGCCGTCCGTACGTCCGTCCGCCGTCCGTACGTCCGTCCGTACGAACATTTTGTATTATAACTCGAGCATCAGTTGTCGGATTTTAATGTTCTTTGGTATGGTGATAGGGCAGCTTGGGGGAACAGATGCCCTCGTACCTAGCGTTTCGTCTATTTCATGTTTGGTAGAGTTATGACCCCTGTTTGTTTTTGGTCTCTGTTTCTGACTAAGGTAAATTGTACCATAGCCTATAGGGTTGTTTGGATGAACCAATTCTCTTCAAACATTCAGAAGGTGTTTATTTACATGCAAGTCCGACTTTGCTACCTTCGGGGGCATCAGCACACGCGTCAGCGTTGCTCTTGTAAAATTCCTTTCAGTGATTTTAAACCTCATATCAGTAAATACAGCAAATTTTTTTGTGGCAGGCGGAATAGTACGGGGCGACAAATAACAAGCACCATCGTATTCGACAAAATATTTTTGATCACTACTCGTCTAGTAACCTTTGTAGAAAGGATCATGTGATACCGTGTCATATTGATCACACGAGACTTAAACATTCATTTTTGTTAGAGGGTAATATGCGACCAGAATGTGTTCCAGCAGGTGTTGTTAGTGGAGCACATTCTGATTCTTGCCAATTACTGCCAAAACACATTTTCTTTTCAAAGAGCCAAAGTGGAAGTTGGTGTTGGTGGGTACGCCACTTAGGTGGATACACAGAACAACACACGCGTGTGAATGGGTTAATCGATATGGCACGAGTGCCAGTGCGGAAGGATAAAACGAGAGGCCGCAGGTCTCGAGTTTTATCCTTCCGCGATGGCACAGGTACCATAATGATCAGCCCATTCACACACGTGTGTCGTTCTGTGTTTATTAATTATTACACGCCTTCACATCTATGAAAGCAGTTACAACAAGGGCACTCAGCAATTCCTTTGACAACAGTTACTATCAACAAAAAGAATGCATTTTATCGCCACCCAAATTTGCGAGGGGAGCCAGAGTCGTTTTGTTTAGCTATCACTAGCAATTCTAATTGTAATTGCGGTGCACGATTTGAAGAAAATTCCAGTGAAATTTCGCTTCTATTTAAAAATAATCCGTCAACGATTTCCGTTCTGCACATGTGTGCAGAACGAATATTCATTTTCCGAATGGTTGTGTTGCTGTGGATGCGGATTTAACCCTCTGCACTCTGTTGCCAAATAACAAAATTTCAAGCAGCACATTTTTAGCTGCGACTAGCAGCTCTATAAGTGGCAATGTCGGTCTGTCGGTCTGTCTGTCGGTCGGTCGGTCTGTCTGTGACCAACGAGTTTCAAAACTCAATAACTTTTGAAATACTTGATGGAATGACTTTATATTTGGCATGTAAGTGTATCTTATTGATGTCTAACCACTGTTCAATGCATGTGTTGTTCCAAATATTTTTCTTGGAGTTATGGCCCTTGATGAACTTAGAATTTTGTGAGATTGCACCACCAGTCGCAGCTACGGCGTCGATGTCGCGATTTTTCGCATAATGAAACTCAGAATTTAACCAAATCAATTTTTTTTTGACAGAGCTCATTTGAGCTCTGTCAAAAAAGATTGATTTGGTTAAATTATTAATTGCATTGTGGGAAAACTGCCACGTGACATTTTGATATTTTGACATCAGTGTGCAGAGGGTTAATAGAACAGGCGTGTATTAAAGTTTCCTTTTGTTACTTTTAATAAACGAATACAACTGACAGCTCCGAGAGCTGTCTGTGGTTTTCGTTTATTAAATGTAATAAAAGGGAACTTGTGTTCAATTTTCTACTGATTTCGTATGTGTTTCCTCAATAATGACTTGCTTTTTAATTTTACCCTCCCCTATCATCCTAGGGGAGCGCGGTGGCTCAGTGGTAGACTGTTGGACTTCTATGCTAGAGGTCCCGAGTTCGATCCCCATCCGGGATGACCCGCGTTGTGTACTTGGGCAAGGCACTTTATCCCGGTTGCCTACGTGGGGGCACGATGAAGTCGTGTACTAAGGCGTACTGCACGTCGATGGTACACATGTCATCAACTGCTGTAACCCTGCTTGAACGAAACTTGAACAGAGTTAGAATGTTGAGCTGACATTTTCTCGTGGATGATCGGTGGTTCTCTCCGGGTACTCCGGCTCCCCCACCCCTCCCCCCCCCCGTAAAACTGCCATGGTCACGATTAGCCATTGTGCATAAGTATGTGACCTTAAACACCAATAAATAAATAAATCCCTTATCATCTAATAATTTCAAGGGAGATAACTTTATCGAAAGTTATTTTTATGACGAGATAAGGCAGGGGTGGAATGATCCGACTGTAGTATCGAAACAATTGTTAACTTCTATAATAACTTCGACATTTCTGTTCTAAAAAGAAAATCTGGTATTTTTTCTGTGGACACGATGATTCGCGGACACAAAAATTATGCCTTTCCACTAGCGGCAGAACTGTGGGAGGCGAGATTTGCTATTTTTTTCCTGTGAAGCATAACAACTTGCAAATGACGGCAAAAGCACGTTAGCTCAATAAAGAACCAAAATGGACACTGTTGCAACAGGGCCGTATTATTCATAAGGCTGACTAGGCTGAAGCCTAGGGGCCAGCAGAGACAGGGTGCCTGTCATTTTTTTTTTTGCTAAGGCATTCTTACCAGCGCCTAGGGCACCAATGGTTAAATACACTATGTGCCGTAGCGATACATGTACACATGTATTTATCCACATATATACTCTCATAAGTATACTATATATATATTTATACGCAGTACATTATTTTAATGCTTATTTAAATAATATTGTCAAGTTGTGAATAGAATACTTCAGGAGACCCGCAAAATGGATATAGGGCTATGTCCTGCGGCATGGTGCTTACCGAACTACGGTCAGGCTGTCAGCTGTAGTGGGGTGAAAGATTGAAGTGCCAGAGGGGGCCCGATGTACCCAAAAGCCTGGGGGGCCCGGTCATGTAGCTTTCTTTTAATAAAAGAAAGCAGGGGCGCGGTGGCGTTGCGGTAGCCGGTTTTCGTCAGATCACTGAAGTTAAGCAACGTCGAGCCCGGTTAATCCTCGGATGGGTGACCGTCTGAGCGATCGATTCGGACTCCGGGGTTGTATCCTTGGGCAAGGCCACTTAACCCTTGTCCACATGGGGCAAGATGACGCCGCGTATTAAGGCGTACTGCACATCGATGATACGCATGTCTTCAACCAATCTAACCCTGCCTGTGCGGCAGTGCGAAGTTGCGATGTTAGGGAGCTGGCAGCTGCTCGTCGTTGCTCGGTGGTTCTCTCCGGGTACTCCGGCTTCCTCCACCCGTAAAACTGTCACGGTCATGATTAGCCATTGTGAATGAGAATGTGACCTTAAACACCAATAAATAAATAAATAAATATTAAAAGAAAGTAAACGGAAACTTTGTTTTATTTTCTTGATGTCTTAGGTTTTTCTCAACATTTATTTTATTCATAAGGGACCTTCCTTGCTCGTCTAATAGCTTCAAGGCAGTTAACTTTATCGAAAGTCTATTTTCATTACCATAAAAGTCAGGGATAAAGCACCCAGTCAGTACCTTATTCACTGCTCCAAGACGAATATACCTCCCGCGCTACACCAATGATTTTATATGTCTGTGTTTATAAAATTGTCTTTAGAGCTTTTGTTATCGAACAACATGGACGGAATGGTTTCGCGCGCCGAAGGCAGGGATGGTTTGGGGCAAGCCCCTTTCCACCCGCAGTGACTGTATATGATCAATTTTGTCTCATGTGAAGGCGTGTTGAAGGAGGAAGAGGTTCTTGTACTCGGCAGGTGTCTCCGGTTGAGGTGTACGGGTGTGTGGCTTCGTTGACTGATGTAGGTTAAACCCACGGGTGAGGACCAGTGTGGGAGGTTGGGTCCTCTCACAAAGGTATTACCTCTCCCCGAGGGTGCAGTAGTCTCAAGCTTTCGGGCAAGTATAGTCTGCCACTTTGAAGATGAATTCAGTCGCGGGCCATCACTGGCAAGTATAATCTGCCTCAGGCTGTCTCTGTTTGTGTGGTAGGACATCTTAGAAAAAAAACAACAACGACCCCTTTCGGGGACCACCAGAAAGAAGACCCGAACTTCCCTGGTTCGGGGGCAGGCCTGCATTATAATCCTATTTGGTTGTGACAAAAGAAGTGTGGACGCTTACAAAAAGGGGCAGAGGCGGGACGCAGGACAAACGCTCGCCTCCCTTGAAGTGGTCGACCACTTTTAGGGATGGAGTGGAGGAAGTTTTGGAACCATGGGGTTAGTTTCCATAACGGTTATAGTTTCCATAGCGGTTATTGGGGTGCTGATCAAAAAGCATCTTCTGTGTATCTGCTAAAAGAAGAAGGCAGAATTAGTTTTCATTAGAATATGTAAAATATAAAAAAATAAAAATAGCATATTTAGTTTAGTGCAGTCTTTGAATGTGATGTAATTTTAGCTGAGTCGGTGAAGGCAGCCCTTTCTGGTAGAAGGCCACAGCTAAGCTGTTAATCTGCCTGCCTGTTAACTCACCTTCTCGTTCCCTAATTTTTTCTCGAGCATGCTTTAGTTTTATACAGTCTTTAAACGTGATGTAAGCTAAGCTGTTAATCTGCCTGTTAGCTCGCCTTCTCGTTCCCTATTTTTCCTCGAGGCTTCCGATTTTTAGTTACTTCACTCTAAAATCGGTTGGGTTAAAAATCAACCCAAATCGACTGGGTTGAGTGAATATGAACCCAATTTGGGTTCATATTCACTCAACCCAGTCGATTTGGGTTGATTTTTAACCCAACCGATTTAGAGTGTTTAGTTGAGTTGGTGAAGGCAGCCCTTTCTGGTAGAAGGCCACAGCTGAGCTCTTAATCTGCCTGTTAGTTCACCTTCTCGTTCCCTATTTTGTTTTGTGGCGAAGAACAGGCTTACACACAGAGCCACACCCGGGGGTGTTACTTTCCTGTCTTGTCCTCGTATAAAAGTCCTAGTTTAATGATCGACCTATTTTAGATAGTTGATGTAGCAAAGAACAGGCTTACACACAGAGCCACACCTAGAGGTGTTACTTTCCTGTCTTGCCCTCGGATATAAGTCCCAGTTAGTATTTCCTTAAGTTTTGATGTTTTGGGGTTTTTGTCTGTTTTCGCAGATTACCTGTAGTTCGGATATTAGGTGGCTATCGGCTAGCCGATCGTGGTTGTTCACGGCTAGAGATGCAAGGCCGTCTTTTATGGTGGGGATATCGAACACGTTCAGGCATGGGTATTTATAGAGAAGACCAGCATCCCAAGTTTTGATGACGTATCCCACACTCGCGTAGCCTTTTTTGGTACAAAATAAATCATACGTAGAAAATTAGCACTGCACGAATTTTGTCAGAAAATGGCGGACGTGAACTCTCGCTTCAACTTTAAATAAATGGATATTGATATATTAACCCTTTACCTAACGTGAAAAGCAGACGACACCTGCAAAAAAAATCTCGAATAACTACTTTTTTCTTTTTTTGTCTCAAAAACATAGGTTATGACCCCTCGTTGGAACGAGCTGGACGAACTCGTTCCAATAAGGGGTCATAACCTAAGTTTTAGAGACAAAAAGTGAAAAAATAATGAAAACTAATTGGCGATTTCTGGGAGTAGCGCTGCCCGGTTTTGGCCTTTACGTTAGGTAAAGGGTTAACCTTTTCCCTAACGTAAGGGCCACAACCGGCCAGCGCTATTCACAAAAAATCGTCCATTCGTTTTCATTATTTTTTCATTTTTTTTATCTCAAAAACATAAGTTATGACCCTCCTTTGGAACGAGCTCGTCGAGCTCGTTCCAATGAGGGGACATAAACCTATGTTTTTGAGACAAAAAATGAAAACAATTTGTTATTCAGAAATTTTATTTGCAAGTGTCGTCTGCTTTTCATGTTAGGAAAAAAGGTTAAAATCATGACCAGTTTTGTTCAAACTGACGTCTGTAGTAACTATGAGCTGTAATAATAATAAGATAAATCGGGGTTGAAAATGAAACTTTAGGTAAAGTACACATTCCTATATCACCGAGTAGAGTCTGAATGAGGTTGAAAATTTTTGCTGCTGCTTTTCAAATCTGATCTCATAGTTGATAAAAGCAATGAATGTCTAGAGGTTAATGCTTGGTTAGTTTGATGTCGACCGAAGTATCAGCCCAAGACCCCGCGGGAATCCCGGGAAGTGAAGCAGTGCTTTTTGACTGTGGTTAACAAGCTCTGTTTCACTGGTAAAATAGGACCCAGTCACTAATGCTTGGGGTGTGAGTCCTCTAAAATAGGCAACATGGGGTATAAACGATTGACTGACCTTCAATTTATCTCCATGTTGTGGTCAGGATTAGCCATTGTGCAGAATTATGTGATCTCAAATAAATAAATAGATAAATCAGCCCGAGGTAACTTCATATCGGCCTGAGACCGAAGGTGTATGTGAAGGTACCGAGGGATGATATTTCACCCGATATGAAACTAACCAAGTAATAACCTTTCTTATCAACCAACCTTACGATTGTTTATTAAAGGCATACACTACAGTGGTAGTTCCTAACTCGGAAAATATACTCTCTATTTTGATCTTTCCCAAGCGATTTGAGAAAGAAAAGTGGTGCAAAAGAACCAAGAAAAAATAAACCAAAACTGGGTCGAACGCTACCGGCGCATACAGGCATGCGTGTGAGTAAGATGTATGAGCGCCTTGATATCATTTACCACTAAGGGTTGGGAAATTCCATTTAAAACTTAACGATGTTCAGTGGCGGCGCCCGCTCCCCACCCCCCCCCCCCCCCCCACAGTTTTCTCTCGGGCCCCCAAAATCAAACTTCAAATTACTATCTGACCGTGGTTTTTCCACCCAATATCACACCCGCAAACAATACACATCATGTCAGGTGTTGTAGAAACGCTCAGATATCGCTCCCAGGGCGACCAAATATCAAAACTTTTTTCCTGGGGAGACCCCCCCAACGGGAGGGAGAACCCTCCTCCCTAGTTAAGCGATGTGAACGTAGTGGCCACCCCCTGAAAGGGGTAGCCACTACGTTTCGATCGTTGAACTACCTCCTCCCCTATCCTCCTCTAGCTCAGGCCTGCGGCTTCTCGACCTTGGATCCCTCCCCCCATATCTTACTTAGCCCCTCCCCCCCCCCACCCAAAAAAAAAAAAATAATTGAAATCCTGGCGCCGCAACTGGCGATGTTAGCGAATTTGTATCGTCGATATGCGCATCATTTCACAAACAATCCTGTAGACTATTATAAAAATATGTCCCGACTGGAAAAATTATTGGGTGGCTGACACCTTCGCTGCGCCCTGTAACAACCGATAATGTTACAACGCCGCATAATGTTACACCAACGCATACTGTTACAAAAAATGTAGTAAACAACCGATAATGTTATAAACTCCGCATAATGTTATAACTTTTTTCAACCCGTTATGTTATAAAAATTGACGCATAATGTTATAACTTTTTTCAACCCGTTATGTTACAACAAATTAACCAATAATGTTATAACTTCTGTATACTAATTCCAGTTACAGCTATTGTAGATGGACTTTACCACTTACCATTTACTGCCACATAAAGGTATGTAATATTTATACTAAAGGTTTCTGCTCTGGTTAAGGCGAGCAGACACCCCCCCCCCCCTCCCCAACTCCCGGGGATTTATCATAGAATGACCTAGTCATGTTACATAGACGCGGATTATCCTGGTAACTCCATCGTGTGACGTCATTACCCTGATCATCCAGTGCCCAAAATGGTGAAGGCGAGGGTGGTGGGGGAGGGGTGTTATTTTGAAGATTGTCGGGTTGTTTGGATTAATTCGATATCTTTTGTCGGGTTGCTAGGGGTGAGACGGGGCACGTGTCCCCATAACAACACGCGCTGCGCATACGCACTCCTACCACATATTATCATGATAATGACGTCACAACATGGCCACCCACGTGCCTATCATGACAACCCAACATGACCGCCCAGTCACGTGACACGACGTCACTTCCGGCATCCTGCCCCGGGACCCTACAAAATGACTCATTTTCAACATACTTAACTACTCAACACCATCACCAACACCGCTACAACACCAACATCAACACAACTCCTCCTCCACAACCTCCTCCTCCTCCCTACACTGCCTGTTCTAGTGATTCCGCCTTTTCCAGAACCTGTAATACCAAATTCATCATTTCCACTTCTTCCAACATCTCCACCATCTATATTATCATATCGTCTAGCACTACTCCCTTATGGCATTCTCAGATAGCCTCCTCTGCACAATCACCCTTATGTACTAATCCATGACCTCCTCTCTTTCTCAGCCTAATCCCTAATCATGGGACTATGGTACACTACATTTCTGGAAGCGGAGACTACGCATATTGGTAAACGTACCAACTGGATAAAATAGCACCCCGCACCCACCACCCCCGCCTTCACCGTGTTGGGTACTGGGTGATCATGGTAATGGCGTCACACGATTGAGTTACCAGGATAATCCGCGTCTATGTAACGTGACTAGGATTCTATGATAAATCCCCGGGAGTTGGGGGGGGGGGGGGGGGTGTCCTCGCCTTAACCAGAGCAGAAATCATTAGTATAAATATTACATACCTTTATGCGGCAATAAATGGTAAGTGGTAAAGTCCATCTACAATAGCTGTAACTGGAATTAGTATACAGAAGTTATAACATTATCGGTTAATTTGTTGTAACATAACGGGTTGAAAAAAGTTATAACATTATGCGTCAATTTTTATAACATAACGGGTTGAAAAAAGTTATAACATTATGCGGAGTTTATAACATTAAAGGTTGTTTACTACATTTTTTGTAACATTATGCGTTGGTGTAACATTATGCGGCGTTGTAACATTATCGGTTGTAACACGCCCCTGACTAATTCGAACATTCAAGCTGAAACTTAAACTTAAAATTCCTGGTAAACGCCGTCAAAATGGATCACTCTGGTATCCGTAAGTTCTCGACCTCGACAACAAGACGGCTTCCGCCTTTAGAAAATCACAACTCACGTATGACTTTGTGTGTGAGTCTCATTTTGAATGTAAATTTTGAAAACTCCCTCAAACAGTAAGGAATACAAAACCACAAACATTCATTGTGAGGCGCTGCTCAAATGGGAACATCAACATTTGAAGGAGAAACCCAGTGGAGCGAATTTGGGCTTTTAACACATGGCTCTAGAATTTGTGTGTGATGATGTTGTACCAAGCTTGGCTAAACTTTCACTTTGCAACAGCGTTTTTCCACATCGTGCTAACGTTCTGGTCAAGTGTTCTCTGCTTATGCTCTATGCTCTATATTTGACCTTATTGACAAATTGCCCCAGTAACGCGAGTGATGAGGGATCACGTTGGCTGAATGGGTACGGTATTGGACTTGAAACCGAAAGGTCCATAGTTCGATCCCCGCCACGGGTGACTGCGTTATGTTTTGGGCAAGGCACTTAATCCCGATTGCCCACCTGGGGGCACGGTTGCGCAGTGTACTAAGGTGCACTGCACCTCGATGGTGCACTTGTCTTCAACCAATGTAATCCTGTTTATGTGGAGTAAGTACGTTGATGAGACTGGCAGTTGCTCGCCGCTGCTCTGTGGCTCACGACGGTTACTCCGGCTTCTTCCATCCGTAAAACTGCCCGACGCGAGGTAACATCGGCTGTCAAAAGTGTCGTTAAAACCCAGTAAATAATAAATAAATAATTTAAAACTAATTAAAATTAATTAACACGAGTGATGTATTATGCGAAAAGGGAGTAATTAGGAAATTTTGTAGACATATCTTTAACTCTTAACCCGCTGAGTTTTTTCAAGATATTTTTCATCAAATCTTGTCATGGCTGCTCTGAAGCAGCCATGACTAGATTTAATAAAAAAATCATCTAAATTTAAATCAAGAAACCATTGGTGCAAAAATCCATAAAATTTACAGGGGGGAAATTTTGATTAAGTGCACCCAAATAATACTTATTTCAGTGGCTAGAGAAATCGTGTCCTGGCAGGAATATCCACCAGCTGCATGCAAGGAGTTAAAGACCAAGTCCAAATACAATACAAATTGTGATATAGTGCATGTGGATATGTCGATGCATGTTTGTTTTCGTGTGTGTTAGTGAGTGTTTAGCTGGCGCGGTGGCTGAGTAGGTAGAGGTGCAGGCTGCAAGCCGAGAGGTCCTCTGTTCGAATCCCACCTACGGTAACCGCGCTGTGTCCTTGTACAAGACACTCCACTCCCATTGCCAGACCTTTAGATCAGTCTAATTTGGACACAACGGCAAATATGGATGTGGCCCGCATGATTGGAAAAAAAAACACCGGTATTTTCTTCTTCTTGGCGTCTATTTTAGGTTTTAGGTCCCTCGTCTTAAAATGCTAGTTTGCAACCCATTGTTATAGCTCTTCACCATTATTGCTGTTTCCTTCCCACCACTCTTTGACGTAAGTTTACTCGACTTACTCGAGAAAGCTTCTTAGTTCCCCAGTGTCGAGCCATGGCGTTTACTGAGAAATGCCACAAACATGAATATAATAGATCTCAAGCTTTAAGTGCATGATCATATGGAATTCGCCACAGAAAAGCAATCGCCGTCGACAGTGTCGTATACGACACTGTCGACGCCGATTGCTTTCCTATGGCGAACTCCGTGGGTTTTTTTAAAAAAAATCATTTATCTGTTGCATTGTTTGATTCGAATGTAAGCTCTAAACTGTATTGCGAGCATCAGGGAAAACTGGCCAAACCATATTTTGCAGAAACACTGCAAAACTTTGGAAAAAGTTTCAAACTCCGCATAAATTGGGCGCAATTATCTTATTTGGGCACAGCATTTACCATCGTTAGTTGGGATGAATTTAAAGGCCTGTGCTTTGCCCACGTTGAGACACGGTGGCGTTGTGTACTAAGGCGTACTGCACGTTGATAATGCACTTGTCTTCAACCAATGCTAACCCTGCTTGTGTGGAGTTAGTATGTTGGGGAGCTGACTGTTGCTCACCGTTGCTCGGTGGTTCTCTCCGGGTACTACGGCTTTCTCCACCCGTAAAACTGTCGTGGTCATGATCACCCATTTTGCAGAAGTATGTGACCTTAAACACTATTAAATAAATAGCGGAGTGTTTAGAGGTGGACGGGTGATTATGTGTTTGAGTGGATGGGGTTGGTTATACACAAACGGTGCAGGTGTGTGTTTCTATACTTGAGCTTCAGGTCGAGACTGGAGTTCCCGATTTTCCCAGAGATTACGACACGTAGCTAATATTTCAATCACCCACAAGTCTTGTCGAACTCGAATACACATTCACGCTTAGAAGATAGTTACTCGGCAATGAAATGTTGTTACCAAAAAGAAGAAAAAAAAATCATGGTCCAGGTTGATGAGTCTGGAATCGATTTCTGACAGTATGTAATCAGTTTTTTTAGCAATATAGACATCTATAAATCATTTTTTCCAATATTTTTTCCCAAAATAAACGTATGTCATTACAACTGAAATCAGTCGAATTTGTTTGTATGCTTCTGTGATCGGTAGATGTACTCTTTACACTTGGGAGATGCGTTGATGGATAACTAAAGAGAGAAACCTTGGAAATGAGCCGAAAGCAAAAATGAACGTTTTTGTCCCGTAATTTGAAAACGGCTTCTTGGAAGAACATTACAAGAAACTTTAAAAGAACGCTGTATCTCCTTTTCCGCTGAACATCTTTGACCCCTTTCATTAAGGAATAGCTCAAGCCCCTCCTCCCTCACTCTCTCACAAAAAACACGATCTCTTTTATCTTTTTTTTTTATCTTTGTGCATTTTCTAGACAACAGTGCTTAATCACTTTATCACCATCAAATTGCTGATTACGGAAATCTGTGCTAGAGGTCCCGAGTTCGATTCCCCTCCGAGACGACCCGAGTTCGATTCCCCTCCGAGACGACCCGCGTCGTGTCCTTGGGCACGGCACTTTATCTCGGTTGCCTACACGGAAGCACGATGACGCCGTGTACTAAGGCGTACTGCACGTCGATGGTGCACATGTCTTCAACCGCTGTAACCCTGCTTGAGCGGAGCTTAAAGTTAGAATGTTGAGGAGCCGACAGTTGCTCGTCGAAGCTCGGTGGTTCTCTCCGGGTACTCCGACTTCTCCCACCCGTAAGACTGTCACGGTCACGATTAGACATTGTGCATAGGTATGTGACCTTAAATACCAAGAGATAAATAAATTACGGAAATATAGTTTTAATGCGGGCATAACATCAGACGTCAACGTCAACATCATTACGTTGTGAGTGTGTTGGTTTCAGAAGTAGAATTGAATTAATCTTTTATATTTCATTGAATGTTCAGCTTATGTATTATTTATTAGAGTTGAAGGACACATCAGCATCCAAGGTCATACCGTGTCGGTGAGAGTTTTACGGGTGGAGGAAGCCGGAGTACCCGGACAGAACCACCGAGCAACGACGAGCAGCTGCCAGCTCCATAACATCGTAACTCCGTTCTGCAGCATAGGCAGGGTTAGACTGGTTAAAGACATGCGCACCATCGACGTGCAGTACGACTCAGTACACGGCGTCATCGTGCCCCCATGTGGACAATCGGGGTGAAGTGCCCTGCCCATGGACACGGCGCGGGAGTCCGAGTCGATCGCTCAGATGGTCACCCATTCAAGGACTATAACCGGGCTCGACATTGCTTAACTTCGGTGATCTGACGTGAACCTGTTACCGCAACGCCACCGCGCCCCCGTTTAGCTAATACAAATAGAAGACATTTGCAGAAAACATTTCCTGAATAGCTAAATATTTTCCGGTTTTGCCTGAAAAAAATAGCTTATGGCACCTGATTGGAACGAGCTCGTTCCAATGAGGGGTCATAAGATATGTTTTTAGGCTGAAGATAAGATGGAAAAAATTAAAATTTGGCTGGCGATGTTTTGCCCACTTTCAGTCGATATGTGAGGTTATATTTCACACGGTGTCACGAATTTGAGATATTATTTCTCAGCTCGTTCACTAAAATCGATCTGAGCCTTGGTAAACCTCGGCAAACCTCCGTAAACCTCGGCTCAGATCGACTAAAGTGGACTCGGCACAAAAATTTCAAATGAACTCGCGACTCTTCAGGGATCTAATTTTTTTCGAGCAAGTTCCAGAAAGATTATAAACTGTGGAATGGGAGAACACATTTCTTTTGATTAATTTCTAAGAAAATTAAAAACAATATTGGTGCTGAATTCGGCTTCTTTTTTATGTGAGGAGTTTGCCTGAAGTGTTTACAAAACTTCCAATTATCACACGCTTTATTCTTGTCTACCACCCTTGTTCTTTCTCTTTCAAGCTGGTTCAAGCCCATGTTTCGCGTGCGCTTATACCCTGCATGCTGCACGCTCTAATTTACCTTGGATTTTGGGTGCACCCTTTGCCATGGTTATTTATACAAGGCCTTCTGTCCACTCAAAAACAGAATCTATCGGGATATAGGGACAAACTGTGTTAACCTTCACAACCCTAATATTTCCTTTCAAGTCAGTTCAATGGCAACAATTGGAAGAGTCAATATTCATTGTCCTATATCCCGATACATTCTGTCTTCTGATTGGTCAGAATGCCTAGGACAAATAGCCATGGCAAAGGGCGCACCCAAAATCCAAGGTATATGAGAGCGTGCAACATGCAGGGTATAAGCGCAGGGTATCCACTTGGAGTAACTATGACGTATGTTCACGGACCAGAAGATAGGTCTTTTGTGTTCAAGGGTTAAACTGCAGTTAAGAGTCAAAATTTCTGGGTTTTTTTTTACTTTAGGTAAAATTTCAATTCCTGACATGTCACAATCGTTCATAAGTCGTCATATTGGCCAGATCTTACCCCAGGCTCAAGAAGTTATGTCACAGACCCGTGACCCAGACACGCCATGTTTGGTTGTTATGGTAGTTCTGGGGAGCGTGGTGGTTCAGTGGTAACTGCTTCGACCGACTTCAAACCGTAAAGTCCACTGTTCGAAACCCGCCAGGGGTTGATGTGTTGTGTCCTTGGGCAAGATACTTCATCCCCATTGCCCATGTGGGGCATCTTGCGCGGTGTACTAAGGAGTACTGTACGTCGATGGTGCACTTGTCTTCAACCAGAGCTAACCCTGCTTGTTTGGAGTTAGTATGTTGATGAGTCTGTCAGTTGTTAGTCGCTGCTCGGTGTTTCTCTCTCTGGCTGTCGAAAGTGCCGTAAAGCACAACTAAGTAAATACATATATGGTAGCCCTAGTGAGCGGCAATGCTGTGACATCATCACCATGGTATTGACTGGTGTCAGTGCACATGCGTGTTAGAGGCGGCAATATTTGTTTCTATGGTGTCACGTGGTTGCTATGTAACTGAACGTTCTCTAACAGGACGAGGGTTTGTTTGGGGTGTGTCTTCGCTTCGACTGAAGTGCATCTAATTACTCCAAAAGACCCTGGAAATACCAAAAATAACCAACAACGACTTTGTTCGGATTCCCCTAAGAATCCTCTTTATGATGGTAGCACGTAAGTAGTAGTGTATGTACCCGATCGTCCCCCATTACCCGGAGCTTTGCTGGTGCAGCTAGTGTTAAATTCCCATAGGAACCGGAGCCATTGCCCGTGCAACTTTTGCCGGTGCAAACTGTCGGCACCATACATCTAGATCTGGTAAGAGGTGTAGTACTGCATATATAGTATGCCATGGTATGTTTAGCGATATATGTACGCATGGGGCTATAGGTATATATTATGGGTAAGTGGTGGAAAGATGATGGGAAAATTGGGTTTTTTCCCGCGAAACGGTTGACGTTGCTATTGACGTCGTGACGTCATGATACGGGGATTCTCCAGAAGGCACCCCAATTTCGGCACCCCTTTTTTTGAAAACATATGGCCTTCGGCACCCCTTTTTTCTGAAATGAGGCTAAGAGTCCTTCGGCACCCATTTTTTCTGAAATGAGGCTGAGAGTCGTATTAAAAATCCCTCAATGAGGTATAATTTTCTACGACTCTTAGCCTCATTTCAGAAAAAAGGGGTGCCGAAGGCCATATGTTTTTCAAAAAAGGGGGTGCCGAAATTGGGGTGCCGGGGATATTGCCATTGATATAGGCTTTTATTATACAGAAGGGAGATAACTCTGTACGATTAAGTACAGGTTACGGGAAATAAAGCAATCTGATTGGTTAGTTAGTGTCAGGAAAGTGAAGTGATTGGGTGATCTAGATAAATGAAACAACAAGAGTACTCGGAATAGGGTAGGAACTACTGGTATTACGTACCACCTTACCAGTAACAGGATGATACAAAGCATTTGGTAGGTTAATACTATCAACGGTTAGGATGGGACCTACAGGGTTATATACCAACCATACTCTGCTGCCGTTCTGTATTACCAGGCATTGACCCCACCCCAGAATACCGCTCAATAATATGAAGCACCTGGTGGATCAGTAGTACCAAGGGTCAGCAAGAGACCTACAGGGATATGTACAGCCTGTGCTATACTACCGTTCTAAACTGCCAATCATTACCCCCACCCCCACAAAATCACTAGGTCTACCATAACGTACTACATATACCAGCCATATAATAAAACAAAGCAATCGGTTGGTTAATAGTACCAAGCACTAACAAGGGGCCTATAAGTGTATATACCGCCCATACTATAGTACCGTTCTGAACTACCAGGCAGTACCCTACCCACAATACCCCCATGCCTAGCATTGCATACTACCTATACCAGTCATAGGATAGCATGAAGCATCAGGTGGATTAATAGTACAAAGGGCTAACATGGGACCTACAGGGGCCCACAGAGGTATATATCGTCCATACTATACTGCTGTTCTATACTACCAGGCATTACCCCCACTCCAAAATTCCACTTGACCTGCTATATCGTACTACCTATACCAATCATAGAATAATACAAAGCAATCGGTTAATCGCGTTAATAATATCGAGGACTGACAGGGGGCCTACAGCGGTATATACAATGCATCCTATACCCCACTTCTAAACAAACGATTATATACTGCCTGACCTAGCATTACGAACTACCAATACCAGCCATAAGATAATACAAAGGATTTGGTAGGTTAATAGTACTAAGGGAGTAATAGGCCGACAGACCATTCATCCTATACTGGCCAATTTAAACCACCAAGGGCTATCTTGCAATACCGCACTGGCCAACCATACATGACCCCCGTGCCCACAATACTGCTTGACCTAGCTATAGCAGACATAGCATAATATGAAGACCCAAGGGCTAATAGTATACCAACATGGATATATACCACTACTACCATATCACCCCACCCCATACGAGAAGCCCGATATATCTTGACCCGAACAACGTTATGTCAGATTGTATAGTGGACAATAAACAGTGGTCAGCATCTCTATGACGACGCGCGCGTATCATGACGTCACGACGTCAATAGCAACGTCAACTGTTTCGCGGGAAAAACTTTCAAGAAAACCCAATTTGGCATACTATATATGCAGTAAGTACACCATTTACCAGATCTAGATGTATGGTGCCGACATTTTGTACCGGCAAAAGTTGCCCCGGCAATGGCTCCGGTTCCTATGGGAATTTAACACTAGCTGTACCGGCAAAGCTCCGGGTAATGGGGGTCGATGGGGTACATACACTACTACTCACGTAGCAATAGGACCACGTGTGTGTTGTTTCTTTGTATAAGAGTAACTTTAAAGGCTCGAATTCCTTCAAAATCTTCTGCTTCTAATAATTTTCGCTACTCACAGCCCAGCATCCCTGGACCTGCTCCACCAATATTATGACCCCCGTCTGCTGTGGACTACCTATTCCGATTTTCCCAGATGTGTATGTGTGCAAGAATACGATGTATAACAGTGTGTATATATCGCACGCACTGCATGGACACCAGTTGGATATGATATGTGCTTTTATTTCCAAATGAAACAAAATACTGCATTTTGATTGGCTCAGAGGTACGATGTAACTTGCAGTCCACAGTGGCTTTTTTACACCGTGTTTAACCACGGTGTAAAAACAAGAATATACAAGAGCAAGCTACATGGCTAAAAAAGTACGCATTTTTAATTATTAATTCATACCTTCTGCTCGGTTATGTTAGAACAAAAATAAAAATACAGGTAATTTAATATTTTTGTGCAATAAAATATTACAGATATGGATGTCATTGGAACTGGCTCATTGAGCCGGTTCCAATGACATCCATATTTGTCTGGTTTTATTTAAGAAACTTGCAAAGTACAAATTTTCTGTCAGTTTTTGCCCACGATGTAGGATGAAGTATTAAGTACACCAAAATTCTTGGAAATAAATCCGTCATCCTTGTGTTTTCCAGGGTTTATGAGAACTTACACCGGTTTGGGAACTCATAAACCCTTCGGCCTTGCCGGTGTAAATTCCCATACACCCTGGAAAACACAAGGATAACTAATAGCATGTTGGTGCACAATGTATCACTGCATATGCACGTCACATGAGCACATGTCGGATGTGCTGATATGTGCTTGTGTGCTGGTGCACAATGTCACATACGGGTATTGGAGAATAACCTTTGGATGATACCTGTTGCAGCATATCTTTTGGATGATGTCTATAGTGCAGGATACCTTCCGGAGGATATCTTTTAGAGGATAGTCATGGGTCATAGTACGGCTCCTAGCTTCTAGACCACAACTTGACATTCATAGATCTTAAACCATTACTGATGACTTACCCATAGTCATGGGCGCGCGGTGGCTCAGTTTGTAGAGGTGCAGGCTGCAAGCCGAGAGGTCCACGGTTCGAATCCTACCTGCGGCAACCGCGTTGTGTCCTTGGGCAAGACACTTCACCCCCATTGCCCACGTGGGGGCACGGTGGCGTTGTGTACTAAGGCGTAATGCACGTCGATGGTGCATTTGTCTTCAACCAATGCTAAGCCTGCTTGTGTGGATTCAGTATGTTGGGGAGCTGACATTTGCTCTCCGTTGCTCGGTGGTTCTCTCCGGATACTCCGGCTTCCTCCACCCATGAAACTGTCGCGGTCATGATTAGCCATTGTGCAGAAATATGTGACCTTAAACACCAATAAATAAATAAATAAATAAATAATTGCCCATAGTCATTATTATCTGTCCTATGAACAACGTCTACTCTAGTCACGCAATGCTATAGTCTTTTACCACCTTTACAGCCTCGTACGATTACTATTGACTTGTTGCACTACATCATACTTCTACCTCTGCCTGATCCTGTCTCGACTCTGCCCTTGGGTGGGCCTGCAACAGGCTCAATCAGATCGCTGCGTTAATTTCTAACCTCGTATCGGTCTTGACATTTCCTTGGCCCAGTGCACGCTAAGGGATCGATATGTGTTTGTGTGAAAATGGACAGTGTGTGCACATCACATGCAGCGCGTGGGCATATGCCAGATGTGCCGATGTGCTCTTAACTGGTAGAGTGCGGAATTATTTTTGGCCATCAAATCTTGTACACATGTCGCTGCCTTGTTACAATTTATGGGAGAGTGCCAGCTGGCACTCTCCCATAAATTGGAACAAGGCAAACCCTTACAGACAAAACAATGTCTCTTCAAAGATAATGAAAAGCACATCCACTGAATATGAACCTTCAAGTTGTGGTACCTGCACTTCAGAATAAAACCCAAATATGGGCTTCCAGCACTCTACCAGTTAAGTTAAAATACACAATGTGCGCACAGTACCTGTATCTCGCAGACAAATACGATGAAAATAGGATTCTATAGGAAAAGACAGACAACAGAAGGGATTCCACGGGATGTGGGTCTGATGGCTGATGGCATCGCATGATGCGCATAAACACATGTTGGATTTGCTGATATGTGCCTGTGTATTAGCGCACAATGTGCGAAAATCACATGCAGCACATGGGTAAATGCCGTATGTGCTGACCGATATGTGCTTGTGTACTATGCACAAAATGCGTGCAACACAGTGCAGAGGCACACGTGATGAAAACGGATTCCATAGACAGACAACCCCGCGGGAACCCTGGCAAGTGAAGCAGTGCTTGTTTACTGTGGTAAACAAGCGCTATTTCCCTGGTAAAATAGGACCCTGTCACTAATGATTGGGGTGCGAGTCTTCTAAAATAGGCAACATGGGGTATAAACGATTGGCTGACCTAGACTTTATCTCATGTTGTGGTCACGATTAGTCATTGTTCAGAAGTACGTGACCTTAAACACCAATAAAAAACAAATAAATAATAGACTGACAATAGAAGAATTCCGTAGGTGGGACTCTAGCGGAGTCCGTTAAATGAGATTCCGTGATTTGACATCAACTCTCGAGGGTTGTCTCCATCCCTACTGAAAAAAGCATTTGTTTTAATTACAACATTTATTGAATTCAAATAGTTCTAGGTCAGTCTTTGTTGTGTTCCTTTTTCTTGGTTCCCTTCGTTGTGTTTGTCCTATTCACTTCGCTTCGATCTTCGTTCTCTTTGACTTTAGTTGTGTTGAGTTATCTTCGGTGTGTTATTCTTGGTTTGTCGAAGTTCTCTTTCCCCCCAGTCTTCGTTGTGTTCATTTTGATCTTCATTGTGTTCAGTTCTCATCGAGTTTTGTTCTCTCCGTTGTAACTCTGTGAATTGAAACTATGTCTAAGATTTTGGTTGTTCTAAAGCATCTTTTCGTTCTGAGTTTCGGGTGTCGTCATTTGTTTGTTCAGTTCCGATGCAGTTTTGGCAGTTTGTTCATTCTTGCAATTGTTTGGGTTCGACATACTTTCATTGTTGATTTTTTCTTCTGTTCGTTTTGTGGTATCAATCTCTTTATACTCTCTAGAGTTCAAATCTCGGAATCCCATTTAACGGAGTCGGCTAGGAATACCTTCTATTGTCTGTCTATAGCATCCCTTTTGATCGTGTATGCCTATAGGCATACACGATCAACAGGGATGTTATATGGCATGAGCCTCCCATCGGGAACCCCGGGAAGTGAAGCAGTACCTGTTCACTGCGCTAAAAAGGCTCTGTTTTAATGGTAAAATAGGACCCAGTCACCAATGCTTGGGAGGTTCAAACCCTCTCTAAAATGGGCAACATGGCTTATTAACCCTCACCCCTGGTCTTGAGTTGAAACTCATGTTGTGGTCATTATCAGCCATTGTGCAAAAATATGTAACCTTAAACACCAATAAATAATAATAATATGGCTTGAGCCTGCGTGTTGCATGAGAAGTGCGTACATTGTGCACTAACAAGAGACCCATATCGGTCCATCCAGCATGTGCGATGTGTGCACATCGTGACACAGTGAGTACTAATACACAATCACATCCCATTAACCACCAGTTAAACATTCCGTAGAATCCCTTCGATAGTCTTTCTATGCCTATAGAATCCTTTTTCATCATATGTGCCCACGAGATGCATGTGATGTGCTCACATTGTGCATTGTTACATAAACACATATCGCCACATCTGTTGTGTGCCCATATGCTGCGTGTGAAGTATACACATTGTGCCTTTTCATACAAATACATCTCGATACCTTAACGCGCACTAGGTCAAGGAGATGCAAAGGCCAACACGAGGCTAGAAAAAAGGAACGATCTGATTCAGCCTGTTAAAGACCCAACCGAGGGCAGATCGAGACAGGATCATGCAGAGCTAGGAGTAGGAAGTAGTGCAACAAGTCAGTGGTAATCGCACACGGGTGTAAGGATGGCATTGGGTATCTTCAGCAGAAATTGCTCATATGACAGAAGATGGTGACTGAGTAAGTCAGCACTAATGGCCTAAGACCTATGAATGCCATGGGGTTGTCTAGAAGCCAGGAGCCGTAATAGGAACCATAACTATTTTCTAAAATGTGATAACAAAATAACATCAACAGTGATAATCAAGTTGATAGTCTAGTCTGGATCATCACTGTTGCTGTTATTTCGCGTACTGCAAACAAAACTTTTTCATTAATTTATTATACTGTTATGTAATGTATACATATAATATTTTATCATACGACTCGTCCGTTTTGTTCACTTTAAAGCATTTGATATTTTGATTTCATATCAATCAGTGATAAATAAAGCCTTCCGTCAATTTCATTGGTCAATTTCAAAACTAGACAATTTAATTGGCTAAACAAAATACAACTGGGTCACATTTGCATAATTTCAGTAGGGAGAATTTACGTTATGTGTCCTATTTAGGTTGGGTTATATTATATTAATCTTTTACCTACATGAAAAACGCCATTCATTTTTTTTATCTTTTCACTTTTCGCTTCCAAAACATAGGTTATGACCCCTCATTGGATCTAGCGTGTCGCGCTCGTTCCAATGAGGGGTCATAACCTATGTTTTGAAGCAAACAATGAAAATGTTTAGTTATACGAGGATGTTTTTTTCCAAGTGCCGTCTGCATCTCAAGTTAGGTGATGGGTTAAAAAGTCATACTAAGTGGCTAATTTGTGTGTGTGTGTGTCATATGATAAATAGAATATGAAATGAGGGTTTTTTCATATAATATTTATGAAACTCGTCCGAATTTTCCGTTTGGGCTCGCCAGAGGCTCGCCCAAACGGAAAATTCTTAGACTCGTTTCATAAATATTTTATGAGAAAAACACTCATTCCATATCCTCTATATCTTGGATGGAAATATTGTTTAAACTAGAAGATATCTTCCAAAAGGTACTCTCCTATAGTTATTTTCCAAAAGGTACCCTCCAATAGTTAATTTCCAAAAGGTATCGTCCAGTAGGCATCCTCTAACATGTATCTTCCAGTAGGCATCCTCTAACATGTATCCTCCAATACAAGTATGTACCTATGTGCTGCATGTGTAAAGCGCACATTGTGCCGATGGCACTCTGGCGAAAAAATTACTATGGGAATTTTCAGTGTTAAATCAGTTCGCCAGAGTTCACACGACCGTGGATTTTCTTTGGCGAACAAATGTCTATGGGAATTTCAGTGTTAAATTGGTGCGCCCAAGTGGCATCCCTTACTACTCATATTCCGTGCAAAATATGTTTAGTGCACTTGAGAAAAATATGTCCAACCGTTCGTCCGTACACGTATATAGATCCATACGGACGGATGTACGGCCCCACGGACGAAGGGACATACGTACATAACCATCACCACATTTATTGAAAATAGGTGAAAACGAGGAAGAGAACGTTTTTGTGCGGGTTGCACGAACGTGGAAAACAGTGTGGCCCTTGCGACTCCGATTGGTTGTATATTTCTGTTTGTGGGAGTTCCGTAGACAGCCAGACTTCTGGATGAAGTCGAGGTACCCGCGGAGAACCACTGGGCGAGGCTTGAGTCCGAGTTGCATTTGTTAAAGGCAAAATATTCCATTAAAAGGTTTTGACATTGGTCTCGATGTCGTAGAATTGTAACTTTGTTTTACGCCAACACTTTCAGGAAGAAACATCACATCCTGTCAAAATTGCAAACTAGAGATAAAACGTACTACTCGCTCCCAAGAGCTGCATGCTATTACTTTCTTGCAACACATGGATCACGACTGAAGTAAGAGCATAGAGGTTCATTGGTTAGAGCACAGGACTTCAGATCGAAAGCTCGTACTGTACGACCTCCGTGGACTGGTCATATTTCACGGGTGGGCAAAATTTCCACGGATGCAATGATATTAGGTTCCAAACACTAATTTAGGAATAATCACCAAAAATTTAATTAATGAAGCACCAGGTACAACCCGGTGCTTCCTTAATTAAAATTTTGCTGATGATGAGTTTTATTACCTGGTAAACGCATGCGTGGACATCACTGCCCATGCGTGGATTCCGACCACTGCGACTGTACTGTAGATTCGATCTTGACCCGCGGCATCTAAATCAGGAAAACTGATCAACACAAGGTGACCCTGGTTTTGAAAGTGTCGTTAAACCCCAATAAATAAATAAATAAATAAATAAATAAATAAATAAATAAATAAATAAATAAATAAATAAATATTTTGTGGGTAATTTTGATCATGGACATTTTGTGTCTGGGCATCTTTGTCTGTGGACGTTTTGCTCATGAATAATTCTACCAAATTCGAAAAAACACGCAACTGAACTCAACACAACCCGGAGTCAGTACTGTAACAGTAATAATAAATAATTATATTCAATCAATCAATCAATCAATCAATCAATCAATCAATCAATCAATCAATCAATAACTCCAATGGCCCTCGTTGTAGCACGGTGGCTCAGTGTGCTAAGCCGTGCCGGTGTTGCACGTCGGTGGTCTAACATGCCTTCAACCGATGCCGACTTGTGCAAAGTCAGTAAGTTATCGAATACGACGCGGTTGCTCAATGGTTATGACATTGGACTTCAAACCGAAAGGTTCACGGTTCGATTCCCACCAGGGGAAGCTGCGTTGTGTCCTTGGGCCAGGCACTTAATCCCGATTTCCCACGTGGTGACTCGATGGCGATGTATACTAAGGCGTTCTGCACGTCGATGGTGCACTTGCTTTCAACAAATGCTAACCCTGCTTGTGCAGAGTTGATACGTTGAGGAGACTGACATTACTCGCCGTTGCTCAGTGCTGCTCTCCGGGTACTCCGGCTTCCTTCGCCCCCCCCCCCCCCAAAAAAAAAAAAACTGTCCAACATGATGTGACCCTGACTGTCGAAAGTGTGGTTAAACCCCAATAAATAAATGAATAATCGACCTTAATCGGTGGTTTACTTCGGGTACTCCAGTTCTTCCACCTGTAATGCTGCCCGACATGATATGACCTTGGTTGTTGAAAGCGTTGATAAACCTAAATAAATAAATATTATTTATCTTGACTGGATGTTGGAAACTGAAATGAGCGGAATAATATGACGTTACTATTAGGGCTGAAACGGTTGACTCATTTTCGTAACCGAATAACCCTAGAGCTATAACCGGATAATATCAGGTTATATGTGGCCATTATTTCACCGAATATAGGATCAAAACTACAGGAATTGGAAAGCAGTATTCTCAAACTATTCCGTAGTGTGTATACAAACGAACGTTGTTGAGTACTCGACAATGTTCGTTTGTATACACACTACGGAATAGTTTCTGAAATTACTCACGGAAACAGCCGATCATTAACGAAGTCTTGAACCCCAAAGTCGATTATTTCTCAATATACACAACGCAGCTTCGGTGTGCAATCTACACACTACGGAATAGTTTCTGAAATTACTCACGGAAACAGCCGATCATTAACGAAGTCTTGAACCCCAAAGTCGATTATTTCTCAATATACACAACGCAGCTTCGGTGTGCAATCTATCACAAAGGAGAAGCGGCAGATTTACTACGTTTTAAACGTGGAATGACGACCACTATCGATATTTCGGATAACCAGTTGGCGGGTTTTCAAATCGGTTAGATAGCTTACTGGTTTCAAACCGATTATCCGGTTAACCATTTCAGTACTAGTTACTGTATATAAAAAACAACTGGTCTTTGAGAAAAATGTACTGTGCGATTGTCACGCAGTTATTGGTAGTCGATTGTGTAAGCTTACATCGTGATTTCACGAACCATCGATGAACTGTTACAGCCCATTCAGAAATAAACTGTAATATCTCGTCTTTTAACTGTAGCAGGTGAAGTCTTGATAGAAATTTTACTCCTTCAGTTCCCAATTTCCGTGCATTCTCGCAAATTAATTTCAAACCTACATATTGTCGGGAAGATCAATACATTCAAATCTGCGTAAATCAGACGGCATTAACGATTGAGTTATGCATTTCTGCATTAGATAATCTCAACCCGGCTCCGTACTAGTGACCGGATGTGCATGTTTTTATAACGTGTACCGACATCAGTCACCATCATCTCGCCATAAATAATAATAACACCTTGGCCGGCCACCGATTAGTCGCGGTTCTCAGGTGTAAAGGACCTAATTAGCCCTGTTCTCCCAAATGCCTCCTCATCCCCTCGCCTCTTCTCTTCTCTTCTCACCAACACTCTGAGACGAACTGCCCGTACCCCATTCTCCCCAATCTCTCCTATAAACATACTAACACTCTCCTTTGTGTTACCCACTAACCACATGCCCTTCATTTCCCCATCCCACTTCCCCGTCATACTCCCGGTAACTCTTATTCTGTTAGACTGGTATTTTGGACATTCTAATACAAAGTGTTCCACGGTCTCCACTACGCCTAAATTACGCATTTGGCACTCCTTGTCATTGTCTTCCCCGTTTTCCTCCTAAGCTCCAGCGACCGCGATCTCGTCTTGTTTTATTGAAGAATTCCCTCCAATACAATTGTTAAAAACTAATATAAGATAGCAATAAAATAAGCAGTCTGACATTTGCAGAATGAGGTCCCCAGAGTGTGAATTTGATGATGCTATCCCACAGAGTATGCCAATTTATCCTCTGGTACCTCTTTCTGTTTTGATTTGAGACCCTAATTCAGATTGAGGTTCACAGAGGGTAAATTTAGTGACGCTACCCTGCTGTGCAGGGTAGCATCACTAAATTCACCCCCTGGGGACCTCATTTTGCAGATGACAGTCTGCTTATTTTCTGGCTTGTATAATAATAACCAGGTACAATTGTATTTTTCCGCGGTTCGACAGAAAAGCGGAAAAATATTGTTTTGTCGTTTCGACATTAACAATTGTTGAGGTTAAAGGGTTAATCTGGCTCTCTGAAAGAGTATTTTGATATTGCGAGTTGTGGGGGGGGGGGGGGGGGGGGGCGCTGTTGTCCAACGGCAGTGCAGTGTTTATAGATCGGCCAATAATAGGCAAGCTTTTGAGTTGAGGTAGCACTGGGTTTTTTGAAGGGTTGATCATTCTAGCTGCAACACCTCAGCGAACAGCAAGTTTTATAACGCACAAATGTGATGTGTACCTTTTTTAATTACGTTAACGACCATACAAGTGCTTTACATTTTGGTTTTCCCGTTTTGAACAACTGACTTTTAAACGATGTTATGTGGCACCTGTCCTCGAGATCGATGTGGCACATGCTTCGGAGGCAGGTTTCCAGAGTTTTTCAAAATTGTTTTATCTCTGGTTTTTCCTGGGCGGCTGCTTTCTTTCAATGAAAGGATTTTTGATTCAATGTTTTTCTTCTCATCAGTCAGTTCAATTTTAAATGCTCTTTAGATCTATATACATGTATTTATTTTTCTACAATAAAACCGGCTCCTAGACCAGATGTTGGGCTCTCCAGTAATTGTGTTCTAGATTATTACACGACGAACATTTTTGTTCGTCTTGATAGAATTGTAATCTGTGCTCGTCAAGTCGGCGACTGTTATCTTTACATTGGCACAGAATTTACAATATTATAATAATAATAATAGGAAATGTGACTCACAATTCCTTCTGTTGGAACTCACATGCCTTCACGCGTTACTCAATTTATTTACATTAATATTAAGTCATGGCATGATCATGTGCTCACAGTTAAGCAACGTCGAACCCGGTTAGTCCTCGGATGGGTGACCGTCTGAGCAATCGATTCGGACTCCCGCGTTGTGTCCTTGGGCAAGGCACTTAACCCCGATTGTCCACATGAGAGCACGATGACGCCGTGCACTAAGGCGTACTGCACGTCGATGGTGCGCATGTCTTCAACCAATCTAACCCTGCCTGTGCTGTAGTGCGGAGTTACGATGTTGGGGAGCTGGCAGCTGCTTGTCGTTGCTCCGTGGTTCTCTCTGGGTACTCCGGCTTTCTCCACCCGCAAAACTGTCACGGTCATTAGCCATTGTGCATAAGTATGTGACATTAAACCCCAATAAATAAATAATAATAAATAGTCATGGCATGATCATGTGCCCACTGGGCCGTAACTGTTAATTGAAAGCCAACAAGAATGTGACTAATCCGAAATACGAAACCACTTCAGGTTACAGTAGTTGAGAAAATTTTTAAAACTTACGTTGTAAATGGTGTTCTCTGGAGCACTCTCAGACAATTAAATTAAAACACTTTTATCCTTTTGAAACTTATTAGTTAGATCTTTCAGTTATAGAAAACGTCTTATATGGTGACATTTTAACGGAAAAACGCTGTTGTAAAGTGTGAGCACAAAGCACCAAATGACACTCAAATCGAAAATGAAAGTAGGCTGCATTCCAAACGGATGCGTTGCACGCTCTCGATTCTAGCATTCCTCGAATACTCTTAAGCGGTATGTTTCAGACCGTTTGAGCGTGGCACGCCTTGTTGCAATTTGGGCCCCCGACTCTTGTTTGTTGTTTGCCGCTAATTTGTGTGTGTGTGGGGGGGGGGGGGGGGGGGGGGGGGGGGGGGGGGGGAGGCACACACAAACATAATTTAAAAACTTCTCTGATTTAGTTCAATTGGGAATATAGAATTAACCCTTTACCCAACGTAACGGCCAAAACCGGCCAGCGCTATTCTCAAAAATCGCCAGTTAATTTTCACTATTTTTTTCATTTTTTGTCTCAACTCAAAAACATAGGTTATGACCCCTCGTTGGAACGAGCTCGTCGAGCTCGTTCCAACGAAGGGTCATAACCTATGTTTTTGAGACAAAAAATGAAAAAAATTAGTTATTCAAGAATTTTTTTTGCAAGTGTCGTCTGCTTTTCACGTTAGGTAAAGGGTTAAGCATACCCACCATTTACACCGCAACGTTCAATACAAAAATTAAAATGATAATATTTTTTTACTATGCTTGGCGAAAAAAGTGAAGGGGTAAGTACCCCCCCTCCCCCCATACCCCCCCCCCCCCCCCCACACACCTCCCCATGGCGCCGCCACTGTGACAGGTTACAATCCGCCATGACTCTTTCTCTGACGATTTTCTTCATCCTGAGGTCTGCCCACTTCTAAGTCTGAGATTTCCATTGAATAGTTCTCCATTACTCTCACTTGGTCTATCCACACTGTCTTTGTGTTTGAATTCCAAATATCAAGAACAATAATTTGCACCATCGGCTGTCGGGGAGGTTTACCAAATAGTTGAGATACCCGAGTTCCATTAAGTCTATCCTGTCCTTAATTCTCATCCACGCAAGCTCACCCTTATTGCTTCTAGTGTTGCAGCATCACTCGCCTCCGTTATCCTTCGGCTTGCATCGTTCTGCAGGGTTTTCAAGCTCTTTAAAGCCATTTGGTTTAGATGTATAACTTTCGTACCATATGTTATTCTTGGTTTTCCCAAATTGTTTTCCCAACGAAAACCTTATTGAAGCTGTTTCTCCCTATAAGTTATTTTTGATTAAGGATTCTTAACAGATACACTTGGGATATACCTACCGTACGTGGAGAGTGTATTATCACTAAACCACCCGCAGAGTGGAGATTCCACACAAGCAATAATAGCAAATTTGTTGCAAAGCATAACAAGCACAAGCAAAGTTTCAGCCAATGGCCCTCCGGGTTAAACCCGGAGGCCCATTGGCTGAAACATTGCTTGTGTTTTTAGTCGATAAATACAAAAATTTGAAAATTATAGTTTGGATGATAACTCTACTCCGCGGGGTGATTTAGTTACAATCCACTCTCCATGTACTGTACAGAGTTTGTGAGTGGATACCGAAAATTATATCATGAGTGACGGAGACCAATGTCTATTTTTCGCGAGTCGCTTGCCACGAGCGGAAAATAAACGTTTGTGGGCGTCACGAATTAGATAATTTTCGGTACCCACTCAAAAACACTGGATTTTCTTCTTATTATACGCGTTTCTGACGAAGTCGGTAGTTCTTGGGATAATTCGGCGGTACTCACCCTTGATTCGGATGCAAGTCGTCGCACGAAAGCTCACAGCTGATTGTTGCCCTTTCCGTATCAAGCAGGGATGTGGCTAGATGCTTTCAGTTGTATGGGGTGGGGGTGGATTGGGAGTGAGAGTGTGGGGGTGGTGGGGGTTGGGGGGGGTGACATCGGTGTAAATTCCAACGGTGAGTGGTTTCGATAGGTGGTTGCACTGCAGCGCTGGGTGATATCTTTTAACCCTTTACCCAACGAATCGCCCGCATCCGCCCGCGTAATATGCAAATACAGCTGCTGAAAAAATATTACTTTTCGAAAAATTTCAACAAAACCATATCATGTGACCCCTCTTTGGAACGAGCTCGCTCCAAAGAGGGGTCACATGATATGGTTTTGTTGAAGTTTAAAAAAAAAAAAAATGATATTTAAAATAATGAATTTTGAAATCGTCTGCGTTGGGTAAAGGGTTATGAACCCTTCTGAAAATTTTCACTAGTCCTGAAACGGAAAAAGCATCATTTATAATGTGTCTGGGTCAGAAAATTTACCGGATTGATGTCAGAGTCGAAATTTTGAGGCCATATCAATTTTAGAATAGGAAATTTGAAACTCAAGTTTCCAGTTGGAAATAAAAGATCAAAATTTCTCATCATTAGTTGGAATTTTAATATTTTTCATGAACAATGTTAATTTAATGAATTTCCAACTATTTGATTTTTGACCTCGGAATTTGCAACTATTGAAAAAAAAAAATACTCCTAGCTGGGGGGGGGGGGGGGGGGGGGGGTGAGACACCCGCACACCCCCCTGTTGCCACATCCCTGGTATCAAGAGGCCGCCGTGATAAAATATAATTCCTGTATACTTCCGTTGGTTCACCTCATAAATGTATCAAATTTCAACACATATATAGTATATGTAATAAATAAACTTTAATAATGAGAATTGACATATTTCATCTTTTATAAACAATACTAACATTAGAGACCAGTCACCTTTCGAAAAATGAATGACAACTGATGAGAATTACAAATGGGATCCTGTCACATAACACACAAAAAATGACTTGATGTTTATTTCAGATTCGGCGATACATGGGAGATAAATCAGATGTTGTACATTTGAACACCTGTTATAAGTTCGACCTGCGTTGGTACAGGACGGTACGAACCATATATGTTACAGTACTACGTCACAAGAGTTTTATGTTTTTTCCTATCAGCTGTCGTTTCCCTTATCCGTAGTTACGATTACAATTTATCATTAAAACACGCAGGTATATCATTTTGCAAAAATTTTCTCCGTCACTTAATGTGGGGATTCGCTCTGAGATTTTGTAAAAATGTAATCTCCATGTGGCCTTAATTTTCCATCTCTTACTGGCAATCAGATCATTCGTCGCCGCCGAGAAAAGTTCGAAACATAAACGGACTCGTAGTCCTCAGTTCTGCAAAAAAGGTTTTTGACCGCCCGAAGAGTTTATGACTACTGTTAACCATTCGTTGGGGCGCGGTGGCGTCGCGGTAACCGATTCTCGTCAGATCACCGAAGTTAAGCAACGTCGAGCGCGGTTAGTAGCTGGATAGGTGGCCATTTCAGCGACTGTGTCCTTGGGCAAGGCACTTTACCCCAATTGCCAACATGGGGGGCACGATGACACTGTGTACTATGGCGTACTGCATGTCAATGGTGCGCATGTCTTCAACCAGTCTTACCCTGCATGTGTTGCAGTGCGGAATTACGATAATGGGGAGCTGGTAGCTGCTCGTCGTTGCTGGGAGGCGGGTGGGGGGGGGGGGGGGGGGGTTCTCTCCGGATTCCTCCACCCATAAAACTGTCATCGACACGATATGACCTTGGCTGTTAAAGTGCCGTTAAACCTTAATAGACAATACATAAATTAATTGAACTTTTGGGCGATGTTCGGTTCACTCCATACATCTCTATTTGAGGGCATCAATGCGCCATCTGCAATGCTTTAGCAGATAATTCGATGTCCTTCCAATTTGCATCTAAAATCAAAGGGCGTATGCCTTTTTGACAAATACTGTGCACGCTAAGTCCTTTCTGACATCTACTTTTTTAGAAAAAGAATAATGCAAATAGTTACCAAATGAATGTATCACCTCTTAAATAGATAATAGATGGGGGTGGGGGTGGGGGTGGGGTGGGGGGGGGGGTGGCTCGATGGTTAGGGCATTGGACTTCAGACCGAAAGGTCCACGGTTCGATCCCGGCAATCCAAAACTGCGTTGCGTCCTTGGTCCAAACACTTAATATCCAATTGTCTACGTGGGGCACGGTTGCGCTGTGTACGAAAGCGTACTGCACATCGATGGTGCACTTGTCTTTAACCAATGCTAACCCTACTTGTGTTAGTACGTTGGTGAGTCTGACAGTTGCTCGCGACTGCTTGGTGGTTCTCAACGAGTACTCCGGCTTCCTCCACCCGTAAACCTGTCCAAAAAGAGGTGACTGTGGCTGCCAAACGTGTCGTTAAAGTAAAATAAATAAATAAATAAATAAATAAATAAATAAATAAATAAATAAATAAATAAATAAATAAATAAAACATATGGACTGGGGAGGGTCACTGGTGGCACGCGGTGTAGCTTGGCATTGCTAAGTTTGATATGAAAATTCTTGATCTCAACTCCCCAACAAAAAAACGTCATTTTCGGCGGCACTTTTCCAGCATAAAGTCACTTCTCGTGTCTACCACTTCGAACGATAGTTTTACTTCTATGACGTTTATTGATATAGGAAGATGGTGAATATCACATTTTATCAGATGACTACCAAAATAGCTACTCAATACTGCTGCAGTTTGCACATCAATTTACCCCTCCAAACCCATACCACGTCTGTCTTAAACGAGGCTCACGTGTCGTAAATGGCATGCGATGATTTTCGAAGAGACTATTTTATAAACTCGAAATAAAATCTTGCGTGGCTTTGCGCTGAACGTCCAGGACAGCAATGAGTAATTTTATTTTTATTTATACTCCAGGTGTCGTATTTAATTTTAAATACCCATTGCCATTTAATAAATTATTGGGGCGCAGTGGCTCGGTAGGTAGAGGTGCAAGCTGCAAGCCGAGAGGTTGTCAGTTCGAATCCCACATGCGGCTTACACTCCTGTATTTTCTGGTCCGGTCCTCTATTTTACGTCGAGTCAACTATCGCGAATTTATCGCGTATATATCCCAACATAATGATGCGCGGTGGCTCAGTAGGTAGAGGTGCAGGTTGCAGGTCGATAGGTCCTCGGTTCGAACACCACCTGCGGCAACCGCGTTGTGTCCTTGGGGAAGAATAAAAACTTGCGAATTACTGTTATTTATTTATCTATTTATTTTTTTTTGTGTTTAAGGTCACATACTTATGTACAGTGGCCAATCGTGACCGTGACAGTTTTACGGGTGGAGGAAGCCGGAGTACCCGGAGAGAACCACCGAGCATCGACGAGCAACTGTCAGCTCAGCAACATTATAACTCTGTTCAAGCTCCGCTCAAGCCAGGTTACAGCGGTTGGAGACATGTGCACCATCGACGTGCAGTACGCCTAAGTACACGGCGTCATCATGCCTCGGTGTATAGGCAACCGGGATAAAGTGCCTTGCCCAAGGACGGAGATCGAACTCGGGACCTCTAGCATAGAAGTCCAACAGTCTATCACTGAACCACCGCTCTCCCAACCTTTAAAAAAACAACAACAGAGAGCTCAAAGAGCTGTCTGTTGTTTTCGTTTATCAAAAGTAACAAAAAGGAAACTTGGCTTTATTTTCTACAGATGTAGAGGTGTTTTGTTAACAATTACTTCCTTCTTCAATTGGACCTTCCTCGCTTGGCAAATAATTTCAAGGGGGGCGTGTGTGAGCACATACTTTATAGCTAGAGCAAATCGATATCTTAGACTCCAATGCAGACGGAAATGTCCCGGATGGAAAATTATTCGTGCGGTGTAACACATCCACACACACCAGGGCTGCACGGTATATCAGTAAACCGATATTCAAACTTGTATCGATTTATTTATTTATTGGGGTTTAACGACACTTCCAACAGTCAGGGTCACCTCGTGTCGGACAGTTTTACGGGTGAAGGAAGCCGGGGTACCCGGAGAGAACCACCGAGCAACGGCGAGCAACTGCCAAACTCCCCAACATACTAACTCCGCACAAGCAGGGTTCGCATTGATTGAAGTGCAACATCGGCGTGCAGTACGTCTTAGTGAACAACGCCACTGCGCACCCACGTGGGCAATTGGGATTAAGTGCCTTAAGGCTCAAGGACACAACGCGGTGGGATTCGAACCAACCGTGGACCTCTTGGCTTGCAGCCTGCATCTCTACCCACTGGGCCACCGCTCTCCCTAACTAGTACGATGACTGAATACCGATGTAATTACACAAATACTGGTTTATCGTCATTATTTATTTACCCACAATTTAATTTTCAAGATATGTTGAGTTTATTTGATTGTACTCCCAAATGAATAATAGAATCCCGTTACCAAACGAATCGACCGCGCCTTCCCCCAATATACAAATTCAGCAGTTAAAGAAAACCCAATTATTTTTCAAAAACATTCAACAAAACCATATCATGTGACACCTCATTGGAACGAGCTCATCGAGCTCGTTCCAATGAGGGGTAACATGATAATGTTTTGTTCCCCCCCCCCCCCCACCGGAATCCCGGGAAGTGAAGCAGTGCTTATTTACTGTGGTAATCAAGCTCTGTTTCACTTGTAAAATAGGACCCAGTTACCAATGTTTGGGGTGCGAGTCCTCTAAAATAGGCAACATGGGGTATAAAAGATTGACTGACCTTCATTTGCCATTGAGCAGAAGTATGTGACATTGAAACACCAACAAATAAATAAATATTGTTTTGTCAATTTGTTTTCGAAAAATTCGATAAATTAATATTTCAAATAATAATTTTGATATTGTTTGCGTTGGGCAAAGGGTTATACGAACTGCACCATCAAGGCATGTTGATTCGTTCCAATTGTGATGGTTCAAGTCCCGCTGCGTTTGGTAAAGGGTTATACGAACTGCACCATCAAGGCATGTTGATTCGTTCCAACTGTGATGGCCCAAGTTCCGATTATGGTACGTATGTTCACGTACCTGAACAGTCTTTTAGTTTAAACAATATTTATTTGAAATTATGTTATTTGTATACAGTACGCAACAGGTACAAAGAAGTACAAGCAACACAATGTACAACAGTACACAAAATAACAAAGGTAAACGAAGATAGATCGCTGTATATGAGAGGGATTCGACGGAAAGCTAACAGCTTATGTAAGTCGTCTCCCTCTTTCGTTTATCAATTCACTCGACAGGTGGTGTCAGTCAGTAGTTACACGTACACATCAATACCCGCGGGCCCAGCCCACCCCACGGAACCAAACATTAAATTGAACATACCGACTCGAAAAAAAAAAACACCTTACTTATGCCATTTAGGCATTTTTCTCTTTTCAAGACACAGCTACCAATTGGGGTCGCGAGCCAGGTCTCCAGACCCAGACCGAATGCGCGAGGCAAGAGTGGGAGAGGGCAGACCCCCGGGTAAAGATGTGCAGGAATGCATCAACTACAAGAGCAATATTTTTAGAAAAATTAGAAAAGAAAGAAACAAACGAGAAAAAGAAGAAAACATCGAACAAGAAAAGGACAAAAAAAAAAGAAAAAAATGTAAATGACGGCCAGTCTGAATGCGTAATGCATTAGGTGCACTCGAGAAATACGTAAGGCAGTATCTTATTTCATCAGTTCTTTTGGTAAGGAGATGTATATATGAATCCAAACTACGAAGACAGTCCATCTGAAGGTGGGCTGAAATGAAGTTTGATAGGTGCACAGTCTTTTGATATACCGGTATACCGCGATATTTGTTTGATCACCGCTACCGGTAATTGGTTTCGAATACCGTGCAGCCCTTAGACAGATCCCCCCCCCCCCGCCCCCCACACACACACCTATATAGTTACGCTTTTGTGTGTGTGGTATGGGACATCAACTACTGAAGGCACCAGTTCTCTCACTCGCACAGACAAAGATGTGGAGTTGTCGTGTTTGTTCATTGGTATCACAGGCATAAATAAACGCATGCAGTACCCCTTATCTCTGACAACCCGCTATGGAAATTATGCCGTTGATTGCGCTCGGCTTCAATAGTTGTCTCATGTCAAGATAACATCTGATCAATTAATTGTGTTCATCGAGCGCATACTCCGATCGATTTTCCGTTGATCTATTCTCTGAAGAGATATGCAGTTGATGAGAACACTTTAGTGTAGTTGCAACATATCTCCGTAAAAAAGCAATCCAATCTATTTGATATTCCTAATATAATTTCGTAACCTGCTGGCGTAATAGACCAACCCTTTCACGTTCCAACTCAAACAATACAAGAATGTTACTTACAAATACATGTATCTGGAATAATAGGGAGCGCGGTGGCTCAGTGTAGACTGTTTGACTTCTATGCTAGATGTCCTGAGTTCGATCCCCGTCCGGGACGACCCGCGTTGTGTCCTTGGGCAAGGCACTTTATCCCCGTTGCCTACATGGGGATACGATGACGCCGTGTACTAAGGCGTACTGCATGTCGATGGTGCACATGTCTTCAACTGCTGTAACCCTGCTTGAGCGAAGCTTGAACAGAGTTAGAATGTTGGGGAGCCGACAGTTGCTCGTCGATGCTCGGTGGTTCTCTCCGGGTACTCCGGTTCCTCCACCCGTAAATCTGTCACGATCACGATTAGCCATTGTGCATAAGTATGTGACCTTAAACACCAATGAATAAATAAATAAATTTATTTGCTTTATTGTAATTATGCACCTATTAACCCTTTCAACACTGGCGCCATGAGGTATCATTTCGTTCAATTTATTAAGGTTTAACGACACTTTAACAGCCATGGTTATATCGTGTCGGTGACAGTTTTACGGGTGGAGGAAGCCGGAGTACCCGGAGAGAACCATCGAGCAACGATGATCAGCTGCCAGCTCCCCAACATCGTAACTCCATACTGCAATGCAGGGAGGGTTAGATTCGGTGAAGACATGCGCACCATCGACGTGCAGTACGCCTTGGTACACGGCGTCATCGTGTCCCCACGTGGACAATCGGGGTTAAGTGCCTTACCCAAGGACACAACGCGGTCGAATCGATTGACTAACCGGGCTCGAAGTTGCTTAACTTTGGTGATCTGACGAGAACCTGACTTCATTTAGTAGACGGTTGCTCGGTGGATTTGTCTGGTAGACCAATCAAGATATTCAACGTGCAGCCTCGAGGCTGCACGTTGAAAATATTGATTGGTCCTACCCCAAGTAACGAATATAGACTCTTCAAATTAATGGCGCTCATTGACCTTCGAATGTCATTGTTAGTGCACGGCGTCATCGTGCCCCCACGTGGACATTCGGGGTTAAGTGCCTTGCCCAAGGACCCAACGCGGGAGTCCGAATCGATTGCTCAGACGGTCACGCATTCAAGGACTAACCGGGCGTCGTTTTCGTTCAATACTGTCATTGGCGAAAGCACCCTGGTCTGTGGGAAGGTTCAGTAATTCTTTGCTTCAGAATTTATATCGTCTGCTTGTCCACAACCAATTTTTGTTTCTCGGAGAATTTGTTTTTCTAATCAGTTGAGACCGGGGCGGATTTATTTATTTATTTTTTTTATTATTTTTGTTGCCGTCGGGGCTATGAATTATACGGAACACAGCCATGGCGATCCAGCCCGTGTGTCAAATGTTATATATAGTTCAGCGATCCGGAAGTAGCGGTTACCCCATATCGTAAAAGTAACAAAAAGAAACTTGGCTTTATTTTCTTGTATAATGGGTGTTTTCTGAACAATTACTTGCTTCTCAGTTGGACCTTCCTGACACCTCTAATAATTTCAAGGGAGATAATTTTATCGAAAGTCGATTTTCATGACGAAATGAGTCGGGTATTTTATTTATTGGGGTTTAATGAATAACGGCACTTTCGTCAGCCAGGATCGTCTCGTGTCGGAAATATATAAGTCGGGGATGAATCGTTTATATAAATACAACGTAAAACATAACAATCTTGACAATGAAAACACAGAGGATATCTACGCTGTTTTAGTGAACATCGGGAATAATCTCATTCGTGTGCACTTGAATGTATTATTTTTCTCTCGTGCAAGCGCTCGTGAAAAATAAAACATCCATGTCCACACTCATGAGATAATTCCCGATATTCACCAAAAACAGCGTATATTTTCTTTTTATTATATGCTACGCAACATTTTACTGTGCAATATTCAGCCCTGTTACACTGGAAACACGCACGTTTCAAAACAATAACAAAGATCAGCTGATCGCTCATTGAACGCCACGTTATGCGCCAAAGCGTAACGTAATTTAGGAAGCTACTGCAAAAATTCGCCGTGTGGACCTGAAAATAAACCTTTCAGTTCTACACGCATGAGATAATTCCCGATACTGACTAAAATAGAGTAGATTTTCTTTTTTATTATATGCTACGAGACATTTTATTGCGCAATATTCAGCCCAAGTCGACCCCAAATGCGTACGTTTCAAAATAATAACAAAAATCAGCTGATCGTTCCTTCAAGACGTCATCTGACGTCATTTAGGAAGCGACCGAGGGATATTTCTCGGTTTCCATCGACTCGATGGATATCGAGAAATAGCTTTTAGATAATCTGCCATAATTCACAGCCGGCTAGCATATAATAAAATTTTATTTTTTGTATTCAGTCTTTAAGTAGTTTCGATACCCATTCAAACAGTATTAATTTCCTGTATAGTAACGGTTGGTTGAAAATATAAATTAATCACACAACCTCGTGGTCGATTTTTTTCTCCGCTTCATTTCACCGAAATCTCCAGAAGGAAATGTGATGAAAATTATTAAAAATTGAGTTGAAGTATCCATCATGTCTGCTATCCCGTGAGTACTAGACATTTGTGGCTGTCTGCAATCGCGTAAACATAATGCAATAATTCCACTTTTTGGACGAAGATGTCATTGAGTCGTTAAAACTAGGAACCTGACAAGGGAATTTACGCTGGAGAGATTCTCTATCTTATTCTTTACGATATAATCGCAGACGAAGGTATTGACAGCGAATATCTTCTTTAGTGCTCTGTGTCTGATCGAAAAATTCATTTAACACTTCGATTGGCACCTGATGCAATCTCGTGGAAGCTTCTAATACACAAGCACTAAAATTTTCCAAAGAGACAATTCTTAAAAAAAATCTGCAAACCCATAGCGCCGTCCGTCAGGTGTCCCTGGCTGTCAAAAATGCCGTTATCTATCTATTTGAGTTTAACGACACTTTCGACAGACAGAGTCACCTCGTGTCGGACAGTTTTACAGGTGGAAGAAGTCGGAATTCCTGGAGAGAACAACCAGCAACGACGAGCAACTGTCAGACTTCCCAACGTACTACTACACGCAAGCAAGGTTAGAATTGGTTGAAGACAGGTGCACCATCGACGTGCAGTACACCTTAGGAGACAGCGTCACCGTGCCCCCACGCGGGCAATCGGGATGAAGTGCCTTGTCCAAGGACACAACGCAGTTACCCCTGGTGGTGATCGAACCGTGGACCTCTCGGTTTCAAGTTCAGTGACGTAACCACTGAGGCACTGCGCTCCCATTTAACCCTTTACCTAACCTGAAAAGCAGACGACACTTACAAACTAAATTCTTGAATAACTATTTTTTTAATTTTTTGTCTCAAAAACATAGGTTATGACCCCCTCATTGGAACGAGCTCAACGAGCTCGTTCCAAAGAGGGGTCATAACCTATGTTTTTGAGACAAAAAATGAAAAAATAATAAAAATTAATTGACGATTTTTGTGAATTGCTCTGGCCATTATTGGCCGTTACGTTGGATAAAGTTTTAACGAAAATAATTCTTAAAATAATAATACACGTACGTTCTTCGTGTGTCTTATTACTCGATTGCCATATACTTCTCACGAGAGTATTTTTGAAAAACAAAAATTGTGGTTTCCACAAATGTTCAAGTTAGGCCCCACAAAGTAGATCTTCTGTTTCTCGGGCCATTTTGTAAAATTACATGTGGGCGGATTTTTTTTCAATTTATTATTATTTTGTAATTATTTCTTTGCCATCATTTCTTTGCCATCAAAAGTTCATGTTCTTATTTTGTTTTATGTTCTAGGCTTCATAATCTACAGAATAGCATGGGTGGTGGTGTATTTCGTCCCCTGGGTGCAAGAAAGCTTTGCAGTGCTAAAGTATTGCAAAGCCTTGTTGCACTCAAGGGACACGTTTATCAATTTTATTAACTTGGGTAAAATACAAGACATAAACAATTTAATTTTTATTTTTTTTAAGTTTGCATCAGTTAAAAAGGAGAGCATGCGGCAGTCAAAAGGGCCCAGCGGGAGGGCCTTACAACAGATTTTTATCTTTTTAGGCCTAATTTGTCAAATCAGTGGCATTCAGAGAAAAAGGTTGGCGTTTGGGCGGCCAACAGTTTATCCTACAGACAAGAAATATTCCGACAGAGATGGTCATGGGACGGGACGAACCACTCCCCGTCCACCCCACTAGCTTCGAGTCCGATGAAACTCCATGTCCTCAAATTATTCCACATATTTTAACCCTTTACCTAACACGAAAAGAAGACGATACTTACAAATATAATTCTTGAACCACTAATTTCTTTGATTTTTTGCGTCAAAACATAGCTTATGACCCCTCATTGGAACGATCTCGCTGAGCTCGTTCCAGTGAGGTGTCTTAAGCTATGTTTTTGTGACAAAAAATGAAAAAGTTATAAAAACTGAATGGTGAATTTTGCGAATAGCGCTAGCCGGTTTTGGTCGTTACGTTGGGTAAAGGGTTAACCCTTTACCCAACGCCTGGCGATATCAATATTTATTATTTTAAATATCATTTTTTTTAAATTTTTCAAAAGATTTTAACAAAATCATATCATGTGACCCCTCGTTGGAACGAGCTCGTTCCAACGAGGGGTCACATGAAATGGTTTTGTTGATTTTTTTTGAAAAATAATATTTTTCCATCTGCTGAATTTGCATATTACGCGGACGGATGCGGGCGATTCGTTGGGTAAAGGGTTAATCAAACACACCGACCAAATCTTGACATTCTTCGGAACTTTTCGGTAATGTGTTGACACAACGGGTCAAAATTTGGTGGAAATGTCTGATGAAAATACGAAGGTTTGATAGTTTCACTTCAGTTCTGAAGTGCTAGCAGTAACTTGGGAAGGCCTATCCACCATCTAATATGTATTTACTGGGGTTTAACGACGCTTTCGACAGCCAGAGTCACCTCGTGTTGGGTAGTTTTACTGGTGGAGGAGGAAGCCGGAGTACCCACAGAAAACCACCGAGCAACGGCGAGCAACTGCCAGACCCCCAACGTCCTTACTCCGTGCAAGCAGGGTTAGCATTCGTTGAAAACAAGTTCACCATCGACGTGCAGTACGCCTTAGTACATAGCGCCACCGTCTCCCCACGTAGGCAATCGGGATTAAGTGCCTAACCCAAGGACACAACGCAGTTAAGCCTGGTGGGGATCAAATCCTGGGCCTTTGGGTTTGAAGTCCAATGCCGCAACCTCTAAGCCACCGCGCCCCAACTATGACCTTTTAGAAATTATTGGACTCAATAGAACGAAACCTTGACAGGAGAGGGTAAAATAATCCGTCAACTTGATTGCGTACAAATTCCGGATTATTACGTGTAATCTCCTGTTTAACCCTTTACCCAACGATTCGTCCCAAACCGGCCAGCCTTATTCATAAAATTCACCATTCAATTTTTATTAGTTTTTCATCTTTTGTCACAGAAGCATAGCTTATGACTCCTTATTGGGACGAGCTCACCGAGCTCGTTCCAATGAGGGGTCATAAGCTATGTTTTTGACGCAAAAAAATTAGTGCTTCAAGAATTTTATTTGCAAGTGTCGTCTGCATTTTGTGTTAGGTAAACGGTTAAAGTAAAGGACGCCGAAAAGTGGTCGCTTTTTTCATCATATCACGATCTTATCCCGAACTGGTCGCGATCTAGACACGGCATATTTGCTCAAGTGAATTCGGATTGTATAAATAAAATAGTGTGAAATTGCATTTGAATAAGGAAAATGGAACGAAAATATGCAATGCGGCGTTTCTTTTTCTGTCGTGTCAAAAACGGGGCAGTGAGCAGAGAATTTCGTTCAGGTCGCGACCTCGTCGCGATCTTGTTGAAATTCTCTGTCCTGTGTGGATTCACCACGAAAACACGTGAAAGAATTATTTTCAACCAGACCTAAACCCATCCAATATGTCTCATGACTGGAACTTTGTGTTTCTTATCTTTTTACAAAGAAATTTATTTATCTTACAATCAACATGTATTTTGTCTGTATTAACTCTGCAACTGTCGTGTATCCGACCCCCTGATACAGATGTTTGTATCAGGGGGTCGGATACAAGCACGTTCCTTTCGCGTGAGTTCCATTTTTTTTTCTTCTTTTTGTTCATCCGTGCGAATAAATAGTTCGTTATTTTACGTCTACATTCTTGATTTATCCCCAATATATTGTAAGATAAAAATATATTGTAAGATAAAATGATTATTACCATTATGTGGATGTACAAAATATGTATCCGAGTCTCGCTCCGGGTTCTAAGGGTAGATCACGACTCGTCTTCGACTCGTCGTGATCTGCCCTTAGAACCCGGAGCTCGACTCGGCCACACATTTTGTACATCCACATAATGGTAATAATATCTATTTATCAGAGTGCAAAGTCCACTGCGAAGAGGGTTTTGTGATTAATCAATCATCAAGTAATGTTGACAGGACGGGTGATATAATTCCTTTTTTTCAAAATAGGATTTTTACTTTTTAAGACAAATCACCTCTTTAACAGCAATGTCTAGAAGAAATCTGGCTCAGTAACAACTGTGTCTAGAGGGAATCAAAACTTAAAAACACATATTGAATCAAAAACGAAAAAAAAAAAAAGTACTCCCTTGGGCACCCTCTACGAAAATCCATCCTCGATGGAAATCTATTGACATCTAATTTATTGATGGACTCGGCTGGAAACGCAAAGCTTGTCCTATCGTTGAATTCAATTGAGATATATTGACGAACCCATGGTAATCCCAAATGTAAATATCTTGAAGACATTTACGGTTTGTCACAAACAGTTCGCAAATCAACACATAAAATACACACCTCGAAGGTCCTTTGCGAACCTTATTACATTGCCAGTTTTTTTTTCAAAATGGTGAAGTAACCGCTAAGTAAATCTCATTTTCGCCAAATCGATAGACATTCAGTATCAAGATTTTCATTGCTAGGCACGTGTATGTACTAATTTCATCGAAAATAAATATTTGCTGCGAACGGGATGGACAGCTCTGAAAAGCGGTTGGAAATTCGGACTAGACTTGTACAAATTAGGTGAACTATCGTTTCTTTCGTCTTTCACTTTTCTCCATCGACCGTTCTCTCTTTTGTCTGTGCCACTAATCTTTTGAAAAACTGCACAAAGTTTAACTCTAATTGCCCTTGACAATTACCATAAAACTTAATTCTCTCTCTATCTCTCTCCCTGGGGGCGCGGTGGCTCAGTTGGTAGAGGTGCAGGCTGCAAGCCGAGAGGTCCTCGGTTCGAATCCCACCTGCGGCAACCGCGTTGTGTCCTTGGGCAAGACACTTCACCCCGATTGCCTACATGGGGGCGCGATGACGCTGTGTACTGAGGCGTACTGCACGTCGATGGTGCGCATGTCTTCAACCAATCTAACCCTGCGTGTGCTGCGGTGCAGAGTTCAGAGTTACGATGTTGGAGAGCTGACAGCTGCTCGTCGTTGCTCGGTGGTTCTCTCCGGGTACTCAGGCTTCCTCCACCCGTAAATCTGTCACGGTCATGATTAGCCATTGTGCATAAGTATGTGACCTTAAACACAAATAAATAAATAAATAATAATAATATATCTCTCTCCCTCCTAGGGCTGCACGGTATATGTATGTAATTACAAAAATATCGGTTTATCGTCATTATTTATTTACCCACAATTTAATTTTCAAGATGTCTTGAGTTTTTTAACTGAATGAATAATATTATCCCTTTATCCAAGGAATCGTCTGCTTGTGTCCTCGTAATATACAAATTCAGCGGTCGAAAAAATAATTTTCAAAAATTTCAACAAAACTATATCATGTGACCCCTCATTGGAACGAGCTCGTTGACACATGATATAGTTTTGTTGAAATCTTTGGGGAAAATCTGATAAACTAATTTTGAAAATAATAAATTTTGATATCGTCTGCGTTGGGTAGAGGTGTTTCGAACCGCATCATCAAGACATGCTAATTCGTTCCGACTGTGATGCCTCGAGTCTCGATTGCGGTACGTTTGTTCATATATCTGAACAGTTTTCGATGTACCGGTATACCGCGTTATTTTTTTGAATACCGATACCGGTATTCAGTTTTGAATATCGTGCAACCCTACTCCCTCCCCCTCTCTCCCCTCTCTTGAGCCTTTAAAAACAAATGTAATTTCTGTGAGGTGAACCGCCATGGTTAAAGGCTCAATTAACCCTTGACCTAACTCGAAAAGCAGACGACACAAACAAAATCCTTGAATAACTATTTTTTTTCACTCGTCACAAACTTAGCTCATGACCCCCTCATTGGAATGAGCTCGTTCCAATGAGGTGTCATAAGCTATGTTTTTGTAACAAAAAAAAAAGGGTGAAGCAGCTGTAGATTACCCTACCGTAATAGTCAACGCTTCCAATTCATTGTTTTGGACAAATATTTTTTTTGTATATGAAGTCATTCAACGTTTTATTGTGTAAGGTGTTCGTTATATATAAAACAGGACGAAACAGATGCACTGTATATTAGCAATATGTGTCATTTACCCGAGCAACATTTCGTTCCCCTGTTTTCTCAAACAGCCTTCGGTTTCGAATGTTATCCAGAGTTTAGTAAAATGAAACTGGGTCAAGAACTAAGCTACAGCCTAATGAATCTTAACCCTTCAAACCCTAATGGTGTCTTCCATGTCAATTCAACGACAGAAATCGGGAGAGGCCATATTGATTATTTGGGATTTGACCAATTAATATTTTCAACGTGCAGCCATCGGGCTGCACGTTGAAAATATTCATCGGTCTACTCCCCCATTCACTTTGTGCAGCAATGATACTTAATGCAATTCCCCCGCGGGAATCCCGGGAAGTGAAGCAGTGCTAGTTCACCGCTGTAAACAGGCTCTGTTTAACTGGTAAAATAGGGCCCAGTCAGCGCTGCTTGGGAGGTGCAAACCCTTTCTAAAATGGGCATCATGGCTTATAAACGCTCACCCCTGGTCTTGAGTTGATACTCATGTTGTGGTCATGATTAGCCATTTTGCAAAAATATGTGACCTTAAACACCAATAAATAAATAAATACTAAATGCAATTATGTGGCATCATGTTCCAGGCCGTAAAAACGGCCGCAAACGGTCAAAGGATTAACTATATTTTCAAACCCATTTTATGATATATTATTAGTAATATGGTGTTTCAGCAGGATGTATGAGATTGTACCACCCTTCTGAGATCCGTAGTTCTCAGTACAAAAGTCGAATCACGGAACGGTAGTGCTGTACCGTACACCCTGCTGAAACACCGTGTGACGAATGTATTACCCTACCCCTTCAGTGGGTAGAGATTTGTTTTGTTATATAATCTGCAAACGGCATTCTGGTGTCGAAAACCCTGATAAATAGAGGATATGGAATGAGTGTTTTTCTCATGTAATATTTATGAAACGAGTAGAAGCAAACTTGAAAGCCTTACCGCGATTGGTTACAAGTGAACTGAGATCAGTGACCTCAATCTACTTTCGATTTCTCAGTTCACTTGTAACCAATCGCGGTAAGGCTTTCTAGTTTGCTTCTATTCTGAGCGGAGTTGTTAAAATATGGCGATGATGTCGAGGAAGAAGGCTGAAAAACCTGCAAACGTTGAAAAAATATCTCCCCAGAGTATAGATAGGCGACTGGTGTTGGGCAGTCGTTGAAAGTGTTCAAAAAGGTACACAAAGAGCCACAGTGAAGTGTAGGTCAATGTCTCTATGTGCATTTATTTCACTGATTTGTGTTGAAAAATACGGGTTTCGTTTGGACAACCTTATTTACAAATCAGAAAATAGCATTCTTTTTGCTAACATTTTATTGAATATCTCTAGTAATACTGAAGATATTTCGACGAAATTTGTTTTAAGTAATAGGGAAATGTATATAGAATAGAACTGGTATGTGCCAGGAACCAAGTACATCGAGATCTAATAATTTTTTAAACTTGTCGACACTTGGTTGAAGTTTCCCAATTTCGCCTGTTGTTACCCTTTCTCCTTTTTTAAACATGTATACCCTAAATCACTAAAATAACGTTTCCAGACCCCTGTGGGAATGAGTGAAAGGGGAATCGACGAAGTGTACCATAGAATGTCTACACCCCTTTTAGTTGTCACTAGATATTATTCACATGCATCCCGTTGACTTTCGTAGACCCCGCTGGAGTTAAATGTACCGTACTGGATGCATTGGTTACTGACCAACCAGGAAGCTTGTATAATTTTAAAAGGATAATAGGTGGGTTTATTTAACTTGTGACAAGCATATATTTTCTCCTGTGCAGGTAAAAAAAAGTCTCGACTAAATTAAGGCTGCAACGATTCATCGCGATTTCATTGCATCGCTATACATTTCTACACGATACGCATATCGTATCGTTTCATGTGTATCGCGATACAAACGATACACTTCCAGAAGGTTGGCATGATGTAGTCAGCAGGTTGCATTTTCAGGCCCAACAAGTCTATTTTGTGATTTTCCAACTTATAATTCCACCATAGGAGTCTGAAATTCTACCAGTATAGCTATAATTCACTTTCAACGTGACATTTACGTTCCCAACGTAATCCCTTCTGGGGATTACGTTGGGAACGTAAATGTCACGTTGAAAGTGAATTATAGCTATACTGATAGAATTTCAGACTCAGAAGGGGATTACGTTGGGAACGTAAATGTCACGTTGAAAGTGAATTATAGCTATACTGGATAGAATTTCAGACTCCCGTGATTCCACTTGTTCATTTGTATTTCAGTAAAATATCAACTCTGTCTAAATTATAAGCATAGTTTGAGGCAACAGACCTCTGAGTTGAACCCAGACCCCCAGAGGTCCATTGGCTTTCTCAAGCATTAAAAGAGAAATTGGATGTTACTGGTCAAATGAAAGTTGGACTCTGTGCAGTTTGTGAGCCTTTTGTTGCTGATAATTCACTCTCAATGAACTGCATGTAATATATCGTGAAAAAATTGTGTCCCGAAAAAAAATCGCGATACATATTGTATCTTGAGTGAGACGTATCGTTGCAGCCCTAGACTAAATACAATTCCGCTTTGAGGGTAGCAGCGAATGAGCGGTCAGAGGAGATTTTCTGAGCTACACTCGATGACAAGAGTAATCAAATTCGTTTTGTACGCACGGCAGGGTAACTTATAGTAATACTAATTTAGTATTGAGATCTACCTGATTTGATGTGCATGGCACCGTTAACCGCACTCTAAGTAAAATCAATTTTTTTTCGCATAACTGGAACGGAAACTCCTTTGACAGTAATAACGTTCTTTTAATCAAGCGAATCACTGTATTTGTTTGTGCTCAGTTAAATACTTTCTTGTTTAAATGATGAGTTGACGACTTTATTATTAATAGAGATATTTCCGCGCGGGAACCCCGGGAAGTGAAGCAGTGCCTGTTCACTGTGGTAAACAGCCTCTGTTTTACTGGTAAGATAGGATCCAGTCGTCATTGCTTGGGAGGTGGAAAACCCTCTCTAAAATGTGCAACATGGCTTATTAACGTTCACCCCTGGTCTTGAGTTGATACTCATTGTGTTCAGGATTAGCCATTGTGCAAAAATATGTGACCTTAAACACCAATAAAAATAAATAAATAAATAAATAAATAAATAAATAAATAAATAAATAAATAAATAATAGAGATATTGTAAGATAAGTTGGTTATTACCATCATGGGGTTCTGTGGTGGTGTATTAAATATAAATTGGCGCCCGGTTAACACCACTTCACAACGAGTGGTGAACATTTGGTACACCAAGCTACTTTTGACATAATTTTGTTTATACCATGATCGTCAGATTATAAAGAGTTGATTTTATTTTTTCTCGATTTTACCGAGCAGTAGACGTACATACGGACATATGTGCATACGTGCGAATTTGTTTTTGTTTACATGAGCATCGGTGGGCGGTACTTCCGAGTACTCGACAACGTTCGTTTGTATACACACTACGGACTAGTTTCTGAGAATACTGCTTTCCAATTCCTATAGTTTTGATCCCAGATTTGGTGAAATAATGGCTACGGTTAACCGGATATTATTCGGTTATAGCTCTCGGTTAGTCGGTTGTGTAAATGAGTCAACCGTTTCAGCCCTACAAATGTTCCAGACACTCTGAAAATATCTTACCCTTGGATAAAACTTCCCAATTCCATACCCACATCCATCGACGATAACTGCCTCAAAATTCTCTGTTAGCTAAGTGCTGAGAAATGACCGAACACTGCATTTATAAACCCAGTGTTACGAAACTATTTTTGGCGGAACTAGCAAGGGGGGGGGGGGGGCCACTAAAAATTTGCAAGACGTGACGTCCTATTTTTTATTCGGCTCCTTTTTACACCCACCCACCTACTACGTGCAAATGTTCTACTACCGTTCTCAGACACCCGCCCCCACTCTCCCATTAAAATCCAAAATAAGCTTATAAACTTAGTGGGCACAGCTGTCTTTAGGGAGTTTTCATAATATTCTTAACCCTTTATCCAACGTAACGGCCAAAACCGGTCAGCGCTATTCTCAAAAATCGCCAATTAATTTTTATTATTTTTTCATTTTTTTTGTCTCAAATACATAGGTTATGACCCCTCATTGGAACGAGCTCGTCGAGCTCGTTCAAATGAGGGGTCATAACCTATGTTTTTGAGACGAAAAATGAAAAAAATTAGTTATTCAATCATTTTTTGGCAAGTGTCGTCTGCTTTTCATGTTAGGTAAAGGGTTAAACTGGTACCACCAATTTAAACCTCTGTGGGCTGCTGTGGGCCCCAGTCTACAAATGACAAGCTGTTCATTATCAGGCTTGGCGAGAGCAGGTGAACATATACGGGAACAAATTTTCATTTGAATTGTTCCCAAAATATTGTCAGCACATTTTCTACATTTCGAACAAGACACCCACCCCCTACTAACGTGTGACATTTTCCCAGTTTAAGCCCAATATTCTCACATACAAAGCCTCCTGATGTTGTATTTATGTTAAGAGTGTGATGTACAACATCATCTTTAAGGTTTGAAACACAAATGATGGTATATATTAGATCATATATTGATATATTTTTAAAAAATTGCTCAAGTTGGAAATGCACATTTTTGGTGCACTCAAGAGACCCACCCAGCCCCACGTCACGTTTTGCAAATTTTTAGTGCTCCCCCCCCCCCCCCCCCCCCCCCCCGGTTAGGTGCTGAGAAATGACCGAACACTGCATTTATAAACCCAGTGTTACGAAACTATTTTTGGCGGAACTAGCGTGATAAATAATGAGGTTATTAAATACCCTAGAGAAATTACTCAACAGTATGAAAAGGGCACATGCTATCTGCAATCAACAGTCTCCGAGTTTGACATGGTATAATTTTATTACGTTTTTGCAATTAATTAATTATAGATTTTATATAGTGCTAATTTTACACAAATACAGCAGACGTAATTTGTTTTTGCACTTCATCGGAACACTTTTTCTGCTCATAGAAATATCAATTCACAAAATATTCAGAATATTGCGAGCATCGGTGTGAATCTAATTTAAACGTAATACAAGAAATGCAGGCTCAGAAGAACATTAACATGGTAATTAAATCTATCTAATTTCCCCCAGAGTGCCCTACGTGGCCACTCTGGGAAGTGATGCAGTGCTTGTTGAATGTGGTAAACGATGTCATCCCAACAAGACGAATCCCAACAAAACGAATTGGTAAAATATCCCAACAAGATGAATTCCAACAAGACGAAACAATTTTTTCTCATCACATATGGGTGATATTTACTTTAAAAAGAACGTGTACATTATAATATACGCTATTTGAAGTATTTTAGGGTTTTATTTTATGCATGTGTTTGGGATGGTTTTTTGATAAAAAAAATGCGAACAACTGTAGCAAATAGCGTCTTGTAACAAAGCGTGACTCCTCTGTTAACTGGTAGTGTGCTAATTTTTTTTGGTTGTCAAAATTTTGTTCCCATATTATTGCCTTGTTACAATTAATGGGCTCTCCCATTAATTGTAACAGGGCAAATCCACCCATACTTAATAATATCACATCAGAAATTAATTGAAGTACATCCACAGAATATGACGCATTTTAGCTCTGGTACCATACTTCAGGATAAATATAGAATAAACGTATAGTGTTTTCAAGTAAAAAAATTATTCTACGAGTAGGATTAAGAATGAAACCGACTCGCCTCTGGCGAGTCGGTTTCATTCTTAATTCAATGAGTATAATAAATATTTTACTTGAAAACACTATACGTTTATTTTGTTTATCCCATAAATCTTCTACAGGACAGTCGCGGCGAAATCGTGCTATAATTCGCTACAAAACATAGCGAGAAGTGAGGAGCACATTGGTCCAAGTCGATCGACCAGCGAAATTGGCAAAAATAAACAAGACGCAGTAATACATTTGTCTAAAAATAATTCCCCTACAAACTTGAGCTAAACTTGCAAAAATACTTTATTATCACATGAGCAGTGTGTGGTGTTATCTACTGGCATTGTGTAATACTTTCAAAAAGATTTAAAGTAATGAACAATGGAACTATTAATTATGCTAGACAAATGTGGTAGAGGCCAGAGGTCAAAAAGCCCGTCGCTACTAGGGGAATAAATTCTTTCAGTGTTAAACCTATGGGAAAAATTGATCACCCTACTAGCAAAAATTTATTCAAGGCCTTTATTGTTCAAATAAACGGCCATTTATGGGATCAAGCCCCAAAATGGGCTTCCAGCACTCAACCAGTTAATTGAAATCTCTTTGTCCAAAAGTAAGCCGTGTCAGCAGTTTATGGATGTAAACCTCAAAATAAATGGATCATATAGTTATTTTAATTAAATTTGTCTTGTTAGGATTCGTCTTGTTGGGGTGACCATTTTCGGCATTTCGTCTTGTTGGGAGTCGTCTTGTTGGGAATAAACTGTACAAGCAAGCTCTGTTTTACTGGTAAAATAGGACCCAGTCACCAATGCTTGTGGCCGAAGTCCTCTAAAATGGATAACATTGATATAAACGGTTGTCTAAACTTGCCTTTATCTCCATGTTGCGATCACGATTAGCCACTGTGCATAAATGTGACCTTAAACACCAATGAATAAATAAATTATCAGAAGCGAACACAATTAAACCTTTCTCATTTGTCCTTTCTTGTCAGTGGCTGATCTGTACACGCAGGCTGTAGGCTGGTTGAAAATCCATGTGTGTTACTCCCCTCATCTCCAATCCCCCACCAATATACTCGCGCATCCGAAAATTGCAGTCGGGAAAACGTGTGCCTTAAAATACAGCCGTAGTGGACTGGTCAAAATCCACGTTTGGCAGTGATGTCCACGCATGTGTTTACAAAGTAACACAAATTATCGTCAGCAAAATTTGAATTAATTTTGTGATGATAATTCCCTTAGTGTTTGAAATCTAATAATATTGACCACTCCTGGAGTGACCATTCCATGGCGGTCACACTGTACATATAAGATTTTATATCTTACCCCCTACAAGTATCTGGGAATTTCATTGGTTCAAAGGCGTCACATGCAGACTGTATATAAAACCATATATTGCCTGTCAACATCAATATACGCTGGCAGCTATGGGTAATCTCCCCTTTGTTCATTGATTATTCAAAATGGCGCAGCCGATAAACGCTTCAGGTTGAAAGATTGGGTGTTGGAAACCCATATTTGATCTGAAGTGCAGGTTAGGCAACTTAAAAGGATTCATATTCTGTGGCTGTGTCACGTTAACCGGTTCTCTTCAGATCACCGAAGTTAACTTGCTTCGTCATGAATCAAACTCCAGAATGTTCTACCATTTGTTATTTTGATTTGGCGCATTGAATGAGTAATCGAGTAACTGGTTAATCAGCTGATCAGTCAATTGAACAATTGGGCACTCAACTAATAATCAGTTAATCAATTAATAAACTGACCGTGTTTCTGAATAAATGAAATAATAAAAATATATTTTTGCAAGTAGACCAGTAGACCAGTAAGGTAAGGTAATGGGGTAATGTATAATCGGAAAACCGCAAATCGTAAATTGGAGGGGGAACATGTTCCTGAGCTCGCGAGGAAAAAAAGAAGTCGATAACGACCCGAGAGTCTACTTATTAGGCGGTAGTTGGCAATTAAGTAATCAAATAATCAATCAATTAATTAATTGACTGTATTTCCGAATAAATGAAATAATATATTTATGCTGACTAGACCAGTAAGGTCATGGGTGATATATAATCGGAAAACCGTAAATGGCACGGTAATATGTTCCTGAGCTTTCTAGGAGAAAAAAGGCGATAACAACCCAGGAGACTAACTATTAGGCAGCAGGCAGTCGGGACATCTCGGGTAGGGACAGCTGACATCAGCGTTATATGTGTGTAGAAATTGATCAATTAATGTCTTTTTGAATAACCTGCGGTTGGAGGTTCTTAACGTTGTATCAAGGTCGTTCCACATTTTTGGAATAGAAAAATATGAAATAGATGCCGAGAACTGGGTGCGGGGTTTATGTGTGTTCAGGTTTCCACATTGCCTTGTATTCATGCCTGAGGGGTTTGAGTACACTTGGAATGTAGTTTCAAAACTGAAAGGGAGGTTGTGTTCTAACCAGTCGTGCATGAATAGAAGTGAGTATAGCTTGTACAAATCGTTAAATTTGAGAATTTTCAAACGTTTGATAAGGGGGTCCGTATGTGAGTTGTACTTTTTGTTCGCTATGATACGAACAGCCTTTTTCTGCAACTTCAGAATTTGTTTGCTTGCTGGTGTGTTACCCCATATTTGGATCCCGTAAATTAAATGGCTTTGAATTAGGGTGAAATAAAGTGAACGTAACGTCTCGAGCGGCAGAACATTTTTGGCTCTTCTCAGAATATAAATTGCCCTGGATAGCTTTGTACAGAGAGCAGATACATGCTGATTAAATTTAAGATTCTCATCCAGGTTAATTCCCAGAAATTTTATGAATTTGTCATGACTATTATTACCTGCAAATATTATGTCTGAGTTGTTCAAGGAAATTTTGGTCTGTGCGTTGTTGTATTTATAGTTGTCGTTTTGAGGGTGAAGAAGTATACCTTTTGTTTTTTTAGCATTTAACGATAACTTATTTGCTAAACACCAATTGTTGATTTTCGATAATGCATTGTTGGCCATCTCCATCAGGAGATTGAGGTCGTTCCCAGACTTATAAGCTGTTGTGTCATCCGCGAATGATACAACAGCTTATAAGTCTGGGAACGACCTCAATCTCCATATGATCTGCTAAAGTGTCGTTAAGCCTTAATAAATAAAAAAAATACTGATCTCTATACATAACCAGGTGGCGAGAGGATAATAGAGCTCATTCTGTTATAAAGATTGTGCACGTCATGTTATTTTCGTGTATCTCTATTTAAAGTGGAAAGGGGATGGGGATAGGACTGTGCGGGGGGAGGGGGGAGTATATATGATTAAGAAAATGAAAAGTCGAGAGGAAAGGAGACTAAACAATCCTTCAATTACCTTTGGGTTGGTATAATATTAAGGGGCATCGGAAATGTTCTATTCAGGTCAGACAGTTTATGGCAAGGTGAACACAGGATGAAATCGGTTCTTTTAACTTTGAAAGAGTGTGGGTTGTCACTGGGCAGGTCGTAGAGCTCAGTTTTCCTGGAACCCGTTTATGGTTGCCCCGGGGTAGACATGGTCCAATTTGACAATCTATTCAGATAAAGAACAGGCCGACTAAATTCAAGCGGGTTATGCTGAGGAAATACTAAACGAGTCGATTCAGCCATGATGTGGGAGAATAAATTTGTGGAATTTGAGATTGCGATGATTTGATGCAATAGCTAAAGAACAAATTAGATATCCCCAACCCCACTCCGTGTACCAGCAGACCCGACATGCCTGCCCCATCTCTGGGGGTGATGCCCCGAAACTGAGACTTTGAATGAACATAACAAATGTTTCTCAATCGAAACTGGTTTTGGCCAAATCTTTGATAACTTTACGTTTTCTATTAGACATCTTCGTTTACTAATATGTAATGCCATGTAGTGCTGAAACGGTTAACCGAGCAATCGATTAATCAGTGATCAACATTTTGATTGATCCAAAAAGTCATTGATCGATTATCCGTTACTTTTGAACTACTGTATTGTATGGGCTAACTAAGGAACAAACTTCCTCCAAAACAGACAAACATTGTCACACTGACTCACATCAATTATATGAGACAGAGTAAAGCATGCAAGTTACTTGCTGACATAATTGTTTACTTGCATGATCATCATACTGTATCAGTAGCTGGATATTCTTAACCCTTTACCCATTGCGGGTAGCAGACCATACTTGCAAAAAAATCATGAATTACTAAACATTTTCAATTTTTTTCTCAAAAACATAGCTTATGACCCCTCATTGGAACGAGCTCAACGAGCTCGTTCCGATGAGGGTTCATAAGCTATGTTTTTTTAGACAAAAATTGAAAACATAATAAATTTGAATGGAGAGTGTTTTGTACATAGGCCTAGTCGGGTTTGTTTGTTACGTTGGGTAAAGGGTTCATGCTGTCAATCATCAACGGTATGGCAATTATTCAGATATCTATTTAGACAATTGATTAATCGGTTAACCAAAGTTAATCCACGTGATTAATCATCGATCAAGAAAATCCCTTAACCGTTTCAGCCCTAGTGCTATGATTACTCCGAGTGGTTTCACTAATTGTGTGAATTTCTTGATGTTTTGGTGTTTTCAACGTAGATTGAATACGTGTCTATTGGAATATCTACAAGTGAAGAGCGAGAGAATATCTGCGAGTAAGGAAACATCACTTTACAGTAACGGTAGTCCGCGCGCAAACCCCATGAAGGTTGGTAAACAACTCATTACAGAACCAAATTCATTACAGAATTTGACTGCGTGCCGGACAACTTGCTCCTCGCCATCAACATATCGAGAAACCTATCTTTGCGCCCATGGTATATGGCTATCACTGGGACACAACGCCTCCATGGTTCGTGATCTGCAATTGAGAAGATGTGAATACGCGTCTGACCAGTTTCATTTTTGTTGAGTCCATCAGCAAAACAATTCATCTCGGTTGCTGCAGTGGATATCCAGTTGCACAGTAGGCCATTAATTATGATGAAGTGGAGGGAGCTCGATGACTGAATGGTTAAGGCATTGACAAATCGAAAGGTGCACGGCTCGATCTAGGGCTGAAACGGTTGGCTCATTTTTGTAACCGATTAACCGAGAGCTATAACCGGATAATATCCGTTTATCCGTGGCCATTATTTCACCGAATATGGGATCAAAACTATAGGAATTGGAAAGCAGTATTTTCAAACTATTCCGTAGTGTGTATAGAAACGAACGTTGTCGAGTACTCGACAACGTTCGTTTGTGTGCGCACTACGGAATAGGTTCTGTGATTACTCATTACTCACGGAAACAGCCGATCATTAACGAAGTCTTGAACGCCAAAGTCGATTATTTCTCAATATGCACAACGAGGCTTCGATGTGTAATCTATCACGAAGGAGAAGCGGCAGATTTATTGCGTTTTAAACGTGGAATGACGATGGCTATCGATATTTCGGATAACCGGTTGACTGTTTTTCTAATCGGTTAGATAGCTAACTGGTTTCAAACCGATTACCCGGTTAACCATTTCAGTACTAGAACTTCGATCCCACCAGGGGTAACAGCGTTTTGATCTCGGGGGCAAGGCACTTCATCCCGATTGCCCATATTGTGCACGGTGGCAATGTGTACTAAGGCATACTGCACGTCGATGGTGTAGTTGCCTTCGAAATATGCTAACTCAGCTTGTGTGGAGTTAGTATGTTGGGAGGTCTGAATGTTGCTCGCCATTGCTTGGTTCTCTCTGGGTACTCCAGTTTCCTCTACCCACAGAACTGTCCGAAACGAGTTGACCCTGGTTGTCGAAAGGATCGTTAAACCTTAATAAATAGCTAAATATGGTTCTGTTCAGTGGTTCACATTCAGCTACTAAATTCTTGTGGTGGGGGGGGGGGGGGGGCACACCCATTCTAAATTCTTTGTCTCATAGGGCAGTAGTAGGATAAAGTATTATTGCCCGAAAGCTGAAATATGCTGACCTCTGTATGGGCATAAATCAGTCACAAGTCACAAGTGCTAGTTTGGTGATATGTGAGTCGGACCATCCCTTGACATAAACTATGCCAATCGGCAGTGTCGTGTTACTCGAACGCTTTGCGTGGCAAATGTCGATGCTTGTTATTTATTTATTTATTGATGTTTAAGGTCACATATTTCTGCACAATGGCTAACCATGACCGTGACAGTTTTACGGGTGGAGGAAGCCGGAGTACCCGGAGAGAACTACCGAGTAACGGCGAGCAACTGTCAGCTCCCCAACATACCAACTCCACACAAGCAGGGTTAGCATTGGTTGAAGACAGGTGCACCATCGACGTGCAGTACGCCTTAGTACACAACGTCACCGTGCCCCCACGTTGGCAATGGGGATGAAGTGTCTTGCCCAAGGACACAACGCGGTTGCCGCAGGTGGGATTCGAACCGAGGACCTCTCGGTTTGCAGCCTGCACCTCTGCCAACTGAGCCACCGCCCCCCCCCCCCTGTCGATGTTTGTCGGCCCCTTGATTGAATTGGACGCCAAAAGGCATAAACGTATGTGTACGAATAATGTCACGGTCGGACAAACATGGGGCACACCTGCAATATCCGTCTATAGCATACCGACTTCTTGATGACGACAAACTAAGCACTTTAAAAAGGGACCCCCCCCCCCTCAAAAAAGAAACACCCACTAGGGGATCGCAAGAGACCTACCTCGTAACGCGTTCCCCGTGCTCCGCTCGCCATCACTAAAACAACTGTTTCATAATACTATTGAATGGGACAGGTTGAATACATGCAACCTCAAAAGGGTTAATCTCATATTCTTTCCTCGGGCAAACCCCTCTCAAATAAAACCTTTTCCAGAAATATTAAGGCAAGGGAATAACCGTTTGGGAAGACTCGCTTCCGAAAATGCTCATATGTTTAACGGTTTTGGTGTTAAACCAATTTGAATCTTGATGGTGGAATTCTATGTCAGTTCAATTTCAATAATTTGAAGAACCCATATTAATTATTTAGGGGGTAAACCAGTTAATATTTTCCACGTACAGCCTTGGGGGTACACATTGAAAAATATACATTGCTATACCCTACAAATCCGCTGCATAATGAATTCTCGAAATAGGATTTCTTTCCGATGAAATCGGATTTTCGCGTTCAAAGACTTAGCCCTCTGAACTTTGAGGTCTATACAGGGGGCATGGCTGATAAAATAATAACTGCAGTTTGCAGCCGGACGGCTGCAGACTGCAGTTATTATTCTATCCTCCCCGTATATTGATATCGGACTGACCCATCTCACTGTAAGTGTACACAAAGGTGATACGATTCTAGGAAACTAGGGTTCAAAGGCTAAAAGGCTGACACGAAAAACCAAAAACACATTCAATTCAGTATCATTGATGGAACAGAAGATATTCTGTGAAATGACACGATGCAAAAAGAATCACAACGGCTGTGCGTCACAATGCATTCATTTCCTAGCCCCAAACCACCCCCCCCCCCCCCAAAAAAAAACCCTCCCAAAATACAGAACACCAAAAACTCACAAGGTTATATGATATCGCCATTTATAATAAATTTAAACTAATGAAATATTAGCAATTTTTCGAAGGCAGAAAAATGAAAATTTTTACCGTCGTTTCTGGAAAACTATACCTGGTGACGTTTACAACTCTCATTTCTAGTGCATCTGTCCACGACTCAAATATTCTGAGTCAAAAAAGAAAGTATAATAAACTTTGAGGAGCAATTTGTTAGTATTATCGACTTTAATCCCCCCAAAATTATTGTAAATTCATACTTCGAATCGAGCTGTATGAATTTCCATGTTCTTACTATTGCCAGCGTCACGTCAGCACGTCGCAATTCAGACGTGGGCTGAAATGAAAAGTTAACACATGCAGTCAATAGCGTGCATGTCCACCGTTTGCCTCTTGGATGGCAAGACATCGACGGCGCATGGACCTGATAAGCCTTGGATGTCACCCTGTGGTATTGCGTGCCTTAGAACATTACGTAAAACGCCCAACGTCTGAAGATCATGAAGTCGTACCCGACGGTCCAACTGATCCCAAAGATGCTCGATTGGCGACAAATCTGGCGAAAGCGAGACGTCCTGATGTGTCGGTCTTGTGCGGGGGTCAAAGTTCTTGGTCGACCTGAATGCGGTCGGTCGGCAGAAGATCCAGTGGTTCTATACCTTCCAATGAGACGGTAAATAGTGGCCACAGTGATTCCGAACTCAGCAGCGAGCTCATCTGGAGGTATCCCAGCCTCATGCATACCAATGGCATGCAACCTCTGATTTTCGGTTAACCTTGGCATTTTTTAAAATGTCGGAAGACAAAAACTAGCGTGTTTTCTCAATAACTTAAAACACAGCCGCGTTTTCTGCCTCAGTGCATTATAACTCCGAATCGCCAAGGTGAACAAAGGGATCGACGCAAGTGTGTTTTCGGAGAACAATGACTGTGGATTCGTAGAATAATCCACAGTTATTGTTCTCAGAAAACACACTTGCGACAAGCCTTTTGTTTCCCGCTGGCGAAAGTCACGGTGTACAGGCACATATTTGGGGGGGGGGGGGGGGTGGGAGGAGCAAATGGACCTTGTGGGGGGAAGCAAATCGATCATTTTGAGGGGGGGGGGGGGAGTGATCGAGGAAAAGCTATGTTTTGGCAATGATTAAAATCGATTGTTTATAAAAGGACGACGCTCTGCTTCATGAATAGTGTGGATCAGAAGGGTGATGTATCCACATCCGATCGTCAGTCACAGAAATGCTACAGAGGAACATACTATTAAAACGCGAAAATTGAGAACAAACATTTAACTCGGCTATTATAACTACACATGTCTTTTAACAGAATGTTGTGTTTTAAGTCGGATAATGAACTCGTGGTAAATCATTCGGAGTTAGAAAACACTCGACCCTTCGGGTCTCGTGTTTTCTGACACCGAATGATTCACCACTCGTTCATTATCCCTTACACAACACAAAGAAAATCGTCGGTCACCCATTTAATTTGACATTCTCGGGTAGCACGTGCTATTTTGAAATCCGTAGCAAAATTGTATACGATTGGGTGGACAACAACATGTCATTAAACTCTTTGCACGACCACTTGTCCACAAACATGCAACATTAGAACTATTATATTTCATCCTTAATGCTTTACCCAACGTAACGGCCAAAACCGGCCAGCGCTATTCTCAAAAATCGCCAATTAATTTTCATTATTTTTTTCATTTTTTGTCTCAAAAACATAGGTTATGACCCCTCGTTGGAACGAGCTCGTCGAGCTCGTTCCAACGAGGGGTCATAACCTATGTTTTTGAGACAAAAAATGAAAAAAAAATAGTTATTCAAGAATTATTTTTGCAAGTGTCGTCTGCTTTTCACGTTAGGTAAAGGGTTGATGCTATTTTTTTCACATTTGTTTATACTTTATTTTTTGACTCAGTGTATAACTTCTGGTCCCCTGAATTTTAGCGTCTATTTTCAGGACGTTGACGTATTTTTTTTAGAAAACTGCGTTGACATACAGGCCTGAAACGGGACCTGAAACGTGTGTGTCTACCTGACAGGCCTGAAACGAGGACATAAACGTGGATGTTTACCTCGCAGCACACTAAAAACTAAAGTGTTAAAACTGACACTTTCAAGGTGTTAAACCCATTCTAACTCTTAGGGTTTGATTTTAACACTCAAAGTGCAATGCTTTAAGCACTTAGACATTACAATCGTCAGACATCTGAAACTTGAATGGATGGCACTTCCCATGTGTCTAGCATTGGTGGTTCTTCCAGAATCGTCCATAAATTGATTTGCGCTTGGTGGGTACATAATTAAAAGGACACAACGCAGATGACGCGGATCAGGCTCGAGAGTTCGAGCCTGATCCGCGCCATCTGCGTTGTTTCCTTTTAAGTGTCGCGACATGACACTTGTCAAGTGGTATTATTGTAACACCTGTCAAGTTCTGGGATATCTACACTTGAACAAAGTGCTAGTTCAGCTCTTAGTAAGTGTTAAATACAGCACTTCAAGTGTAGTTTTTAACACTTTAGTTTTTAGAGTGAGGTCTGAAACGAGGCCAGAGACATGGGTGTCTACCTAGCTGGTCTGAAAGGAGGCCAGAGACGTGGGTGTCTACCTAGCTGGTCTGAAACGAGGCCAGAGACATGGGTGTCTACCTAGCTGGTCTGAAACGAGGCCAGAGACATGGGTGTCTACCTAGCTGGTCTGAAACGAGGCCAGAGACATGGGTGTCTGCCTAGCTGGTCTGAAACGAGGCCAGAGACATGGGTGTCTACCTGGCTGGTCTGAAACGAGGCCAGAGACATGAGTGTCTACCTAGCTGGTCTGAAACGAGGCAGGAAACGCTAATGTCAATCTTCCTCCCAATGCGACAGACATTCAGTTTCATCATCGAACGTTTTTGCCCCCATGGGAGGTTATCTCGACCATCTCTCTCTAATGGACGATTTCAATATCAAAGTGCTAAAAGCCGTGTTGATTTTTATTAATATGAATTCCTTTTGATTCTGAACGTGTGTCGGATACAGTCGATCTAATAGAACCGGTTCATGTCACACCGACATCCGCTTCAACTAACACTGATCCTATTTTTTTCTTTATTACGAAAGCCTGGTAGATTAACCAATGAACGGATGTAACAAGTGTCCGAGGACGGGGGAATATACACGCTCAAATCAGTTGGGGTACAAAATAGTGATACGGTCTGGACCGGTCCGATCCGTGGTCCACCCGTCCGGTCCGGACCGGGTGCTACTGGACCAGTTTGGACCTGTTTACACTCCTGGTCCAGTATTTTCCGGTCCGGTCCACTATTTTACGTCGAGCCAACTATCGCGAATTTATCCCGTATATATCCCAACATAAGGGGGCGCGTTGGCTCAGTAAATAGAGGTGCAGGCTGCAAGCCGAATGGTCCTCGGTTCGAATCCCACCCGCGGCAACCGCGTTGTGTCCTTGGGCAAGACTCTTCATCCCAATTGCCCACGTGGGGGCACAGTGGCGTTGTGTACTTAGGCGTTCTGCACGTCGATGGTGCAGCTGTCTTCAACCAACAACCCTGCTTGTGTGGAGTTAGTATGTTAAGGAGCTGACAGTTTCTCGCCGTTGCTCGGTGGTTTTCTCCGGGTACTCCGGCTTCCTCCACCCGTATAAAACTGTCGTGGTCATGATTAGCCATTGTGCAGAAATATGTGACCTTAAACACAAATAAATAAATAAATAAATAAATAAATAAATAAATAAATAAATAAATAAATCCCAACATACAATTAGCAACTATGTATTAGTGGGTTCAAGTGGTTAACCCTTTACCCAAACGCAGAGGATATCAAAATTTAGTATTTAAAATATCGTTTTTTCAAAATTTTTCAAAAAATTTCAACAAAACCATATCAGGTGATCCCTCGTTGGAACGAGCTCGACCAGCTCGTTCCAGCGAGGGGTCACATTATATGGTTTTGTTGAAATTTTTTGAAAAATAATATTCTTTCTACTGCTGAATTTGCATATTACGCGGGCGGATGCGTGCGATTCGTTAGGTAAAGGGTTAATAGTCGAATATTTGATGCCAGGAAAACATCGCAGTTGTACACAGAGATGTTATGATCCTCATGCTGCACGTGTCAGCGATTTAGTTGAATGCGGCTTTGTGGGCGGCCGCATGCCTTTGATGTCGCTGGCTATTTATATCTATTTATTTATTGGTGTTTAAGGTCACATACTTATGCACAATGGCTAATCGTGACCGTGACAGTTTTACGAGTGGAGAAAGCCGGAGTACCCAGAGAGAACCACCGAGCATCGACGAGCAGCTGTCAGCTCCTCAACATTCTAACTCTGTTCAGGTTCCACTCAAGCAGGGTTACAGCGGTTGAAGACAATGCGCACCATCGACGTGCAGTACGCCTTAGTGCATGGAGTCATCGTGCCCCCATGTAGGCAACCGGGTTAAACTACCTTGCCCAAGGACACAACGCGGGTCGTCCCGGACGGGGATCGAACTCGGGACCTATAGAATAGAAGTCCAACAGTCCGCCACTTCGCCATCGCGCTCCCTGGCTGTGTGCTTTGATGTTGCCTCCTTCTGACTTCTCGTCACTCGCGACATTGTTGCAATGCCAGAAGTCTGCTGAAACAGATACCGGGGTGACTGCATTGGTCACAAGAACCTTTCCAAAGATCAAAGAGTAGAAATGATGATTGAAAGATTTTTTTTTTATCTGTCCATCAAATCACAAGCACCTGATTAGTATATAGGGAACAATTGTATATATGTATCACATTCATAATTATTCTGCCGATATTGAACTATATTCGCGTTACTGGGAGCGCGGTGGCTCAGTAGGTAGAGGTGCAGGCTGCAAGCCGAGAGGTCCTCGGTTCGAATCTCATCTGCGGCAACCGCGTTGTGTCATTGGGCAAGACACTTCACCCCCATTGCCCACGTGGGGCCACGGTGGCGTTGTGTACTAAGGCGTACTGCACGTCGATGGTGCACCTGTCTTCAACCAATGCTAATCCTGCTTGTGTGAAGTTGGTTGGTATGTTGGGGAGCTGACAGTTGCTCGCCGTTGCTCGGTGGTTCTCTCCGGGTACTCCGGCTTCCTCCATCCGTAAAACTGTCATGGTCAGGATTAGCCATTGTGCAGAAATATGTGACCTTTAACACCAATAAATAAATAAATATTCGCGTTACTGCATGGGCTATTGCAGTGTGCTCTTGCCACCAGAGACAGACAGTGCTATGCACAATCATCAAACATTGTATAAACACTCATTGCAAAGCAGTCAGTTTTATTTTTTAATATATAGGTAAACAACTTTGAGAAAAGGGGCAATTCATTAACATATGAGCGGAACGCACCGCTTTGGACCCGTCCAGGCATGGGTACCGGACCGGAATAATCTGGACCATACCGGACTGGACTGCCTTGACATTGGAGCGGACCACCTTGAGCGGTCCGGTCCGGTCTGCATCACTAGTACAAAACAACCCAAATCAACTGGGTTGAGTGGATATGAACCCAATTGGGTTCATATTCACTCAACCCAGTTGATTTGGGTCGATTGTCAATACAACCGATTTTGAGTGTAATGATTGTCAACAAGGGGGCACGGTGGCTCAGTGGTTACCGAATTGGAATTCAAACTGAAAGATCCACGGTTCTATCCCCACCAGGGGTAACTGCGTTGTGTCCTTGGCCAAGGCACGGTGCGCGGTGGCTCAGTGGCTCAGTTGGTAGAGGTGCAGACTGCCAGCCGAGAGGTCGTCGGTTCGAATCCCACCTGCGGCAACCGCGTTGTGTCCTTGAGCAAGACACTTCACCTCTATTGCCCACGTGGGGGCACGGTGACGTTGTGTACTAAGGCGCACTGCACGTCGATGGTGCAGCTGTCTTCAACCAATGCTAACCCTGCTTGTGTGGACTTAGTATGTTGGGGAGCTGACAGTTGCTCGTCGTTGCTCGGTGTTCTCTCCGGGTACTCCGGCTTCCTCCACCCGTAAAACTGTCGTGGTCATGATTGGCCATTGTGCAGAGATATGTGATCTTAAACACCAATAAATAAATATTGGTCAAGGCACTTAATACCGATTGCTTACGCTTGGTCACGGCGGCGCTGTGTACTAAGGCGTACCGCACTCAATGGTGCACTTGTCTTCAACCAGTGCTAACCCTGCTTGTGTGGAGTTAGTACGCTGGGGAGTCTGGGAGTTGCTCGCCTTTGCTCGGTGGTTCTCTCCATGTTCTCCCGCTTCATCCACCTGTAAAACTGTCCGACACGAGGTGGCCCTAGCAGTAGAAAGTGTCGTTAAATCCCAATAAATAAATAAATAAATAATGGTCCACAGTGATCCCGTATCCATTTCAATATACCGACCCTGTCCACCGTTTTGTTTTTATCGCTAAAATTACAGTCCAAATTCGGCTAATTGGCACTTTTCAGTTCAAGGCGTCGGAAAGCAGACATAATTATGAATGCGCTAAAAAATGTCGGAGGTAATAAACAATTCACTAGAAATTACCGACAGGCTGGCTTAGCCATTGTCTGGTAGACTTACCCCACCACTGCATGTTGCAACATCAGTGCCAGGTATTTACTAAATTTGGTATTTGGCATCCACGGTTAAGCAGTTTCGAAAAATTATCGAGGAAATTGAAGCGCACTTTCTACAAATTTTGAAATTCCCATTTTCTTAGCCACAATTTTAAATTTACCAGACTCGAATCCAATTCCCATGTGTGGTTAGACAATTCACCGGGTGCAGCACACCATTGCACGTTAAAACAAAATACCATGAGCTCCCGTTGGAATCTTGAGAAGTTCAGGCGTGCTTGTTCACAGGTGATCCACTTCTGTTTTACTGGCAAAATTGGACTTCCTAATCAACGCCTGGACCGGAAGTCTCCGAAAGTGGCCGACATTGGTAAATGAAACGATTTGTTAAAATTGGCTTAAAATTTGTGTTTCAATCATGATTTACCACCTCACGCCACAATACCGCTTGACCAATCACAACGTATAACCTATACCAGTCATAAGATAATACGAAGCATTCGGTTGGTTAATAGTACCAAGGGTTAACATTGCGTCCACTGAGTTCCAACGTGTCCTATGTGCTTGCTGGCACATACAACACATTGGAACACAGGGGACAATTGGACGTACCGGGGTGTATACCGCCCATTCTATACGCATTGGGTGGATTAGTACTAACAAGGGCTAACAGGGGACTTACAAGGGTTTATACCACCCACTTTATACTACCCTATCAGTCCAGTACGAGAAACCTGACACACCCTGACCCGAATAACGTAATGTCGGAATGTGCAGATACTATTTGTCTTGCGCTTCGCGATACCCTTTCCAATAACGAAGAACCTCATTATAACAGACGTCCAGATGAAAAATGTCGCGGGAGTGCATGATCGTCACCGTGTTCTGACATCATAACCATGGTGATATTTGCTGTCAGTGCACTGACGCACAGCTTGTATTATGGTTGCACCATCTCCGTCGTGTCCTTTTTCTTGCTGTAGGCCGCCCTATTTCCCGCCATTGATGGTGTGCTGTGAGGATACGTTCGATTGCAATGGGAGTTCGTAGAATTCCCACACAATGAACCGACAATGATTAGAATAGCCTAAAACGATCCACCAGCCGTCTAAAACACCATAACGTGCGTTGCGCTATGTAAAGTGTTGCATGGTATGGGGATTTGTTCTTCTCTGCTTATAATAATTCGCCATAAAAATCCTCAATTTCTGCATTCTCCGCGTCCGAATCTGTGAACTCTCGAGGCATTTAACCTTCTCTTGGGTCTACTCTCTTTTCATCTGGAACCGGTGTCTGAAACCAGCGTGGACTCGGTCCATTTCCCAAAAGGGACTTCGAAGAGATGCGTTTCTACTTACTGCATAATCTGCGCAAAATGCATACAGGGTATGGCACACGCGTGAGCTGCCGATACGTGCTTATGTCATAGTACAAAAAGTACGCCCAGCAAATGCACGCATATTGATAGTTGGTGAACTTCTAGACCAGTGTTGGGGACCACCGTGGACTTGTAGATTACCGTTTTGTGAATCAGTGTCGTTACCAGTTGAATTGTACATACAATGGAACTAAATATACTGTATTGGTCACAGAAATCTCATTTGATGGGGCATCTACAGTTAAAACTAGAAGTCCTGTCACGAAATGCGCTCAAAAAACACGTCGATCTGCGCGTTAATCTGCGCGGTTTGACCATAGTATGACCATAGTAAGGCTATCAAAGTCTGTACACACGGCCTGTGCACAAGCAATGTTTCCGCCAATGGACCTCCGGGTAACCCGGAGGTCCATTGGCAGAAACATTGCCTGTGTTTGGTATGAGTAACCAGAATAACCTGCCGTGCTTTGGAGGCCATTCGATATAGCAATTGCGCGCAATTCCAACGCACAATTAAGCCTAGATAAGCGCACAGTTCGGGACAGGACTTTTAATTTTAAGTGTAGTTGTTCAACTAAGCTGTTTTCAGTTTGCTCTCGTGGGCAGTTTTAACAGTTTAACCCTTTCCGAGTGCTGTGGTAAACAAGCTCCGTTTTACTCGTAAAATAGGACCCAGTCACTAATGCTTGGGGTGCAAATCCTCTACAATAGGCAACATGGGGTATAAACGATTGACTGACCTAAGCTTGGCTTTGGCTTTATCTCCATGTTGTCACGATTAGCCATCGTGCAGAGGTATGTGACCTTCAACACCAATAAATAAATAAATAAATAAATAAATAAATAAATAAATAAATAAATAAATAAATAACCCTTTCCGACTACGGTTATTGTGGCGTTTTAACGTCACAAAGAATGAGGTTTTGGCGACGTCAAACGCAATCGTTAGACGTTTGAACCCTGGTGGTATCTTCCATATCACTTCAAAGACAGCAAGCGGAAGAGTCCATATTCATTATTTTGGGGTAGACCAATTAATATTTGCAACGTGCTGCCTTGTGGCTGCACGTTGAAAATATTGATTGGTCCACCACACACATACACTTAGCATTCATCCTATTTAATGAAATTATAAAGCATCATGTTCCTGGATGAAAAAGCGGCCGCTCGGGTTCAAAGTGGGAATACGTAATTTTACGTACCGTAGTCGCAACACACTGCAATTTTCGTACGTAATATTAGGGTGAACTGAACTGTCAATACATTTAAATAACTGAATGTTCCTTTGCGCCATTACGCTGCCGTAAAATATAGCCTCTCTGGTGACAGGATTGAATTAATTTTAATTTCTCCTTTTGAAGTGGTATCTTCCATATACTGTATCCAGTAAAGAAGTGACGCAATAAAATTTATTTGAAAGTTCACACAGGAGCTTCGCTGGTGGGCCTCTAGATTTGTGCTCACGCTCTGTAATATCTTTCTGTAGAATTCGATTTGTCTGTTACGTGGGTGTTTTCACGGCCAATTACTTTATGTGCATGTCATACTAATCCGACTTTTATAATATGACTACCACATATAACTCGGCATTATCGCCGTAGTTTACTCACCAATTCTAGCTCACCAGAAAACGAGAGTGTCAACGTTTTCCAAATCAATACCATGTTTGTCTCAAACGAGGCAGGCGTGACGTTATTTCGTGCTTAGATTTCCGACGCGACAGTTTCTAAAACTCAAAATGAAAACCAGAGTGCCTTGTGCTGAACGTCCTGGACAAACATTCCATGATTTTTTGTTGTGTATATTTCAAGTGTCGTATTACATTTTAAAATATGCACTATCATATAAATATGCACTGCCACAATTAACAAATTATTAAAACAGTCAATCAATCTGGGTTGTCATATTCTGTGTCGTCAACGAGACCAGATTAGCTTGATCAAACAAGACGCCGATGGCGTCTTGTTTGCTTTGGCCGATTTGGTATTTATTGACATTTCGATAGAGCACGGCAAACCAGATTAAAGAAGATTGGTTCGGAACCATTCAGGTCATTCGGACCGCTCCCGATTCTCCCTATTAAAATAACGAAAGTATTGATACTGTGCTGGAGCACGGTGAATCAGTGGTTAGAGCACTGAACTCCAAATCAAAAGGTCGACGGTTTTAACGTGACTTGCGGTAACTTCGTTGTATCATTGGGTAAGACACTTCATCCCATTTCCTCCCGTGGGGCACGGGGGTACTATCTACTAAGACATACTGCTCGTCAGTGGTGCACTTGCCTTCAGCCTCTGCAAACTCTGGTTGGGAGTCTGGCAGTTGCCACTGCTCGGTGGTTCTTATCACGTATTGTGGCTTCCTCTACCCGTAAAATTGCCTGACACGATGTGACCCAGTCTGCTGAAAGTGTCGTTGAACTCGATAAAAATGACTTTACAGCACTTCCGCCACACGAGGAGAATGAACTTATTGCTGGATGAATCCAAAAAACATAACAATGATTAACAAGTTTCATTCACAAGATAACCACGACACACGCTATCAATGATGTAGCTTTTATCTCGTCGGAAAGGCATTAAAGCACGTCAGTCTGGGAATTGCAATGGTATTTGTAACAGGAAATTGCAGTTTCTGTTCTGTCAGTTAAAACACTACTTGACACGAATGCTTCGAGCATTTAGAAAACCTCCTTTGTTGCAATCCACGAAAATGGAATACGACCATTTCTTTTAACATTTACGCGTGAACTGGATCGTCGTGAAGTGGAATAGACCAATTCTTGTTTAACTCCTACACTCTTGACATGTAATACATTTTTCTCTGACCTTATTTTGGAGATGCAAAATTAAATAAAATGACCAAATATACTTTCTGTGACAGAGCACTTTGAACTGCTTCAAAGCAGATATTATACAATTATGGACTTTTGTGGTGGTGAATATGATGTGATATGAACCTAGAAAATTATATATCAGAATAAGTTTTTTCGGTTGATATCACATCATATTTACCACCATAAGCGTCCATATCTGTTTTATTTCATACACCATCCTCAAAAAAAAAAAAAAATTATTTGTCAATTAAAAGTTCAGTTATATCAACTAGAAATACTTTTATTTAACAATAAAATAGTTATCATCTGCAGAATAAAATAAAAATAAACAATGTTATAGAGATTACGTCGATTGAAACAGAACTAGAGAGGGAATTTCCAAAAGCTATATTTAGAAAGTTGATATTCACTAGAAAACCGGTGTATATGGATTGTTGAATACCAATCACGTGTATAAGATCCAGCCAATAGAAATGTGGTTATTTATAAAGTATATAATAAAACTGATTGAATCCCAACTGCATTCCGGGAAAACCTTGCTATTGAAATTGATTCTTTGACAGATTTCAAGAAGAAATACAAACACAACATTTTTTCTTGACGACAGTCAAATTAATAATTAGTTAATTACCAGTGTGAGATACCTTTTATTGTTTTAACTACCTATCTCTCAGTTTTGCAAACATTAAACCTCAGTGGAATTATAACAATGTATTGCCGTTTTATATGTTTATGAGGGAGCGCGGTGGTTCATTGTAGACTGTTGGACGTCTGTGCTAGAGGTCCCGAGTTCGATCCCCGTCCGAGACGACCCGCGTTCTGTCCTTGGGCAAGGCACTTTATTCCGGCTGCCTAGATGAGGGCTGGGTGACGCCGTGTACTAAGGCGTACTACACGTCGATGGTGCACATGTCCGTAACCGCTGTAACCCTGCTTGAGCGGAGCTTGAACAGAGTTAGAATGTTGAGGAGCGGGCAGTTGCTCGTCGGTGCTCGGTGCTTCTCTCCGGGTACTCCGGCTTCCTCCACCCAAAAATCTGTCACGGCCACAATTAGCCATTGTGCATAAGTATGTGACCTTAAACACCTATAAATAAATAAATAAATAAATAAATAAATAAATAAATAAATAAATAAATAAATAAATAAATAAACGGTGCAGCACTTGTTTCGGGGAGTTTCAATCCTTTCCTTTCAACCCGTTGTGCATACATTTTTGCTTGAAGAAAAGATTAGTAGTGACCGAGCAGACGATATAAAGAGCAAATATAAAATTCTGAAGCGAGGCTCGGTAATAATTTAATCCAACAGCTCGACAGCGCTGTTGGATTAAATTATTACTTACCCTCCCAACAAACCAGGATGGTTTCGCCCATTTCGCCGTTGACAGTATTGGCTCAAATGGTATTTCCCAGGGCACCATTTTGAGAGGTCCCGAGTTCGATCCCCGTCCGAGACGACCCGCGTTCTGTCCTTGGGCAAGGCACTTTATTCCGGCTGCCTAGATGAGGGCTGGGTGACGCCGTGTACTAAGGCGTACTACACGTCGATGGTGCACATGTCCGTAACCGCTGTAACCCTGCTTGAGCGGAGCTTGAACAGAGTTAGAATGTTGAGGAGCGGGCAGTTGCTCGTCGGTGCTCGGTGCTTCTCTCCGGGTACTCCGGCTTCCTCCACCCAAAAATCTGTCACGGCCACAATTAGCCATTGTGCATAAGTATGTGACCTTAAACACCTATAAATAAATAAATAAATAAATAAATAAATAAATAAATAAATAAATAAATAAATAAACGGTGCAGCACTTGTTTCGGGGAGTTTCAATCCTTTCCTTTCAACCCGTTGTGCATACATTTTTGCTTGAAGAAAAGATTAGTAGTGACCGAGCAGACGATATAAAGAGCAAATATAAAATTCTGAAGCGAGGCTCGGTAATAATTTAATCCAACAGCTCGACAGCGCTGTTGAATTAAATTATTACTTACCCTCCCAACAAACCAGGATGGTTTCGCCCATTTCGCCGTTGACAGTATTGGCTCAAATGGTATTTCCCAGGGCACCATTTTGAAAGGGTTAACTAGTTCCATGTAATCCGTGTGCCTCGTAATATTCCAGAGGTAGGGAGTCGTGGGGGTGGGGGTGGGGGGTCATCACCCATGCATCCACACATTTTGTCAAGCGTAACATCTTTCTGTGAACGTCTGTTTATTCTACGCCATTATGTCACAGTCAGTCTCATCCACTGATCTCTACACAACTGAATTGCGGGAGCCTCAGCGAAAAACACCGAAACTCTGCACCCCCCCCCCCCCTCCAAACCAGCCATAAGATGTCAAAACAATCAACGCGAAAACTCCACCCACTCGATGACGTTTCAGGACGTGAAAGCTACAGTCACAACGTAATAGATTTCATTTTGTCCAACGACGTGGTTTTGTATCAACTTTCCAATCTCGGTACTTCTTTTTGTCATAGCCAAAATATGACGTAAATGTCCAATTTGTATTGCCGTGAAAAATGTGCATAATCCCAACGTATTCATTGTTCACAGATATCATTCTTAAAAAAACCGATCAACGATTGGGAGGTGTCGCAAAACTGAAAAGTCTGTTTTGGTTGAGCAATGTTTAGTTATAGGAACTCCCCGCGGGAACCCCGAGAAGTGAAGCAGTGCCTGTTCTCTGCGATAAATAGGCTATGTTTTACTGGTAAAATAGGACCCGGTCACCAGTGCTTGGGGGGTTCAAACCCTCTCTAAATGCGCAACGTGGCTTATTAACGCTCGCCCCTAGTCTTGAGTTGATTCTCTCATGATTAGCCATTGTGCAAAAATATGTGACCTTAAACACCAATAAATAAGTAAATAAATACTGGGGTGGAAGTCCTCTAAAAGGGCAACATGGGTATTTATGATTGAACTTAATAATAAATAAATAAATAAATAAATAAATAAATAAATGACCGGAAGAAGGAAGGGTCAGATCATTTGATAAAAAGATAAAAAATGGGGGCTCAGTGGTCCAATAAATAATAAATAGTGATTAGAGTATTCCATCTTTTCTTTTTATTACACATCCATTCAGCTTCAAACCCTTGTATTTAACCGAATGGCCGCTATGACATAAATGATTCTGTATTCAGTGGGTGATGTACAAGCCGGTGTAACAGGAATGGTTGTCCGTAGGAAAATTAGTCCCTCTGGACTATTATTCCGCGGAATTATAGTCCTAGGTCTAACATTCCTAGGAATAGTAGTCCGGCGGACTACTATTCCTAGGAATGTTAGACCTAGGACTATAATTCCGCGGAATAATAGTCCAGAGGGACTAACGTTCCTACGGACTATCATTCCTGTCACACCGGAACTTTTTTCCCAGCACCGTTCTGCTAGTTCCTTTCCTATCGAGTCATTAGTTACGCTTCGAAAAGTTTCCAAATTTCGTTTTACAATTATCGACCGTCTGTCGCATAGTGCGAAAATGAAAACGTCCAAAGCAAAATAAAGTCGCTTCACTAAAAATTAGTTAACCAAAAATGAGATAATATTTTTCTAAAAAACCCAATCATTTCCAACCAGAGCATTAACCCAGTCCCGTGGACTTCTCGTTTTGTGGATCCCGTTATATCTAAATTGGTCAACTTTTATTTCGGTAAATCTTCGCACATCTTGACATGCTTCGAACTTCTTTTAAAAATGTTTCTCCCAGCTGTTTTGCAAATTTGCACAAATTTGTACTTATATTTTTTACTAACAGTAATAGCCACCAAATGGTTAGGCGTGAATGGGCACCAGCCGAAGGGAAACAGCGATACGGATTTCAACAAACGCTGGTTCCGAAAAGGTTGTTTTGATTTTTTATCGATCCATTTGATCAGTACTGCTTCAGTCAAAACAAACAGACTCTTCACCTTTGGGTTTAAACATCGGAATTAAAATTTGTTTATTTAAATGAATTTTAATCCATGGGTTGTGTAATAAACACAGGACGCGATGTGTGTTTGAATCGGTGGGTGTTTTACATAACTAATCGTTGGAATGGCGTACGGCTCTCGCGAAATATGATCACGCCATTCCTACTCGTTATGTAAAACACCCACCGATTCAAACACACATCGCGTTCTGTCTATTTATAATCATCTGTGCAGAAATAAAAGAGTTGAAAGGACACGTCCTTACACCACACTTTGAGAATAAGTAGGAAGTAAATAACGCCGCATCAATTTTCAATACGCCAGGAGAGCTTTTATTTTGACAGTTTCTTCCACGTTGAGGCTCGTTAATTCCCTGTGAAAAATAAGCAAGAATTATGGGGGTGGGGCACAATCATCACCCCACACTTTATGTTTGAAAGTCCCGAAGAAGATAAACACTTTCATATCGAATCGTCCAATGAATGTGTTTGGGTTCTAGCTTTAACAATTTCCTAACGTAATGACCAAAAACTCCCCACACCATTCATAAAAATCTCCATTCGAGTTGTCTCCCCTGATTACTGCCAGATAAAACAGCTGATATAATAGGTTCGAAAATTTGGAAGTGAAATGGGAATGGTAAGATAAATACGTATTCTATATTTTTCTTTCGATTTCCAAAGTTCAATGTTTGCTTGTTCTGAAACTATCCGGCTAGGTTTTTCCTGGAAAGGGAGGGGCGGATATAATGCATCAACTTTGAACCGGGAGCGTGGTGGATCAGTGGTAGACTGTTGGACTTCTATGCTAGAGGTCCAGAGTTCGAACCCCGTCCGGGACGACCCGCGTTGTGTCCTTGGGCAAGGCACTTTATCCCGGCTGCCTACATGGGGGCACGATGACGCCGTATACTAAGGCACACTGCACTCGATGGTGCACCTGTCTTCAACCGCTATAACCCTGCTCGAGGGGAGTTTGAAAAGAGTTAGAATGTTGGAGAGCTGTCAGTTGCCTGTCGATGCTTGGTGGTTCTCTCCGGGCACTCCGGCTTCCTCCACCCGTAAAACTGTCACGGTCATGATTAGCCATTGTTCATAAGTATGTGACCTTAAACCCCAATGAATAAATGAATAATTCGTTGCAATCTAGGGCCCTGCGGGGCACTTATTTTCGATTCGAATCTAATGTCGAATCGGATCGAGTCTTTTAATCGAAATCGAACCGAACCTCGAATCGAGTACAGGTGGAAGTCCTGACTGATAAAATATCCCAACTACATCATCAAGGCATGCCTTCGTCGAAGGCATGCCTTGATGATGTAGTTGGAATATTACCCAGTAAGGATTTTTGTTCAAAAATAGAAACGGGTGCGAGAATTCTGCACTGGGCACTGCACAGGGCTATAGCCACTACCAACCGTGAGCTCATGGTCGATATTGTTTGGAAATTTTAAATTTGCTTTCAGCAGCAGTAGTGACCAGTCAAACTGGAATTAGCATGGGCGGTGGCATGGGTACAGATGTTAATATAGCGGAAATGACACTCGATCTTTATTTTCACCATTATTTATGTACAATTCTATCTCAGCTATACATTTTGTGAGACGACTAAGGTGACTGATAATAAGCGAAATTTCAGTGAAAAGATTCGAAGAAAAACGAATCGGACAGTCGATTTCGAATCGAACCGAATACCAAAATTCGAAGTGGAATCGAATCCTGAAGCTTCGCAGGGCCCTATTGCAACCCTACTTGCTGGCAAAATGTTTTCTACCAGGATTTGTGACTTATTTTCTGGAGAGAAACTCTATGTGGATTTCCATGCCAAGAACCCCGAAAAGCGTGGTGGGTGGGGAAGGGGGCGCAACTGTTCTCGTCCCGATGATGAGAGGTGAGGGGCAGCATGTGCCCTTTTTCGCCAGAAGTGCACCAGAAGAAAAGATTTTACTTTCTGAGAACTGTGACCGAGAAACTCTCGAGTATTCGCTTCTAACGTATTTACGTGTGCGGTGGTGGTCGGGGAGCTTATCAGGTATAATGACGAAAGCAGGTCGATGATCACCAAACAAAGCAAAACAATCGGCGTGGTGAGTTCATCTGCTTTATATAGTCCCATGATGAGAGCTATAAGGCGCCATTTGCAGTGTTTATTATTGGGTGTCGCATTACAAATCGTCCCCTGAGTTCCAATGTGTTCTATGTGCCTACTGGCACATAGAACACATTGGAACTCAGGGGACGAAATTACGATTCTTTGTAAACTACATATTTTAACTCATACCCAGTATCAACAGCCATTTTTGATACCCCTCACTCCCCCCCCCCCCCCTTGCCTTCGGATGCTTTCGACGCCTATATTCTGTGCTAACTCAATCTCCAGGTTCTGTAGTTTCTGCTTACTTCACCATTCACATTGCTTCGAAATAGCTTTCATGTGTAAAAGGCATCCAAAACAAGTCTCCATTTTATGGCGAAAATTTGTGAATCTCTTTAAACAAATTAGGCTATGAACGAGCCTTCGGCTCGATGAAGACCTAATATTCTGTACGAGTTACGAAAATTTCAATGGCAAAATGGAGTGGAGTTGAAGATTCTGCTTAACCCGATAAAAGATGCCTAAATCTCCAAAGAACTAACAACGCTTCCCACAAAAATCCAAATATACATTGTTTGCTGAGCGTCCGCTCCAAAAAATAGTCCACAGCGGTGAAGCTATTTTGATTGAAAGAGAGGTAAAAAAATCATTAAATGGCGTCACTGGCCGTGTTTGTACTTCAACGGACGATCAGATGTCAGGTCTGAGATTTCGCGGAAGAATACAACTATGTACACGCCAGGCTACTTCCGGAGTGTTATTGAACGATCGTGCTTCACCACTTTCAGAGTATGCGTTTAATGGTCGGAAGTGTGAGGTCACGTGATAATTATTCCTCAATACTATAAGCTCAAAATATATTTAAATACGGAACTTCAGAAGTCATTCCCCTCAGTTATGTCAGATCTGGGGCACACGCAAAACGTAATACCATATAGTTGTTTCGCGTGACGCTCCTTTTAAGTGAACTTTGAAGAATTATTCCTATGGCGAGAAAAGACTTGATAAATAACTAAAAGCAGTAATATTTTACATTACGGAAAATTGATTGACGTCATAAACATACTCTCCAATTATTGAAAAATGTGTATTTTATGTTTTTGGAGATGAGAAGGTCGTAAAATTGGTAGTAACGAACCACTATAAATGCAATAACATAGTGGAATCCAAATAAATAGCTTTTATTAAATGTTTGAAGTTCACAAACCTGGATTTAGAATAATCAAATGGACTTAGTTAACGTAATACAAACACGGAAGTAGGGATTTTTGATTGGCGATTGTGCTGGCAATTTTAACAGAGTCAAAACGTGAGTCGACGATTCTATCAATAGAGATTATTACCATCATGTGGATGTACAAAACATGTATCCGTGTCGAGCTCCGGGTTCTAAGGGCAGGTCACGACGAGTCGAAGATCATTTTAACATAAACATAGGTTATGACCCCTCATTGGAACGAGCTCGACGAGCTCGTTCCAAAGAGGGGTCATAAACTATGTTTTTGAGACAAAAATGAAAAAATAATGAAACTTAATTGGCGATTTTTGAGAATAGCGCTGGCCGGTTTTGGCCGTTACGTTGGTTAAAAGGGTTACACAGTGCAGGAAGTAACAGTAGAAAGTTCTCTGGTTGTGAAAATTACTTTTATGCAATCTTTTATCGGTAGGGCTGTTTTATTCTTATTTTGTATTCCAGTAGATGATGTTTACGATCATGATTAGCCATTATGCATAAGTATGTGACCTTAAACACCAATAAGTAATGAAGTACATGATCAGCTTAATGTATAATGAATAAGGAATCGCGCAAGCGTTTTATTTGGGGTGGTGCTTGGTTTGGTTTCTCTCGTGGTATTCTTGCGCCCAACGAAACTCGTGTCCCGGCGGGAACCCCTGGAAGTGAAGCCGTGCCTGTTCACTGCGTTATACAGGTTGTGTTTTACTGGTAAAATAGGACCCAGTCACCAATGCTTTGGAGGCGCAAACCCGCTCTAATATGGGCAACATGGCTTATTAACGCTCACCCCTGGTCTTGAGTTGATACTCATGTTGTGGTCATGATTAGCCATTGTGCAAAAATATGTGACCTTGAACACCAGTAAATAAATAACGAACTCGTGCAAAAACATTAACTCGTTCAAATGTTTGTGTGGTTCGCCGAACAAATAAGTGGCGCTGACGCCAAAATGTGATTACTGACTTGGACTACTTTAAATCACATTGACATCATCCGCCAATGAAAATTCTCCTGAAATAAGGCATGTTCGGGAACATGTCCTTGCACTAACAGAAGAAGAAGAATATTTATTTGCACTACCAAAATACAAGAAGTGGTATGGCATGAAAAAAAAATAAAATATGCATACATACACACACACAAATGAATGAAATGTTGCTTTTTCTGTGTTGATACACGAAGGCCAGCGATTCCACCCTGCTGAATACATCGTGGTGCAGTTAGCTCACATCCCAATAGTAAGTGAGTGCATGCATACACACATTCACCCACAGCAACAACAGGCTCAGCAGCAGCAGCAGGTTACTTCACCCGAATTTCAGCCCGTACTTTCATAGCTCTCTATATATAATCACTTAAGGGTTCACTTATATCGTCAATGTTTCTACAGAAAAGGGTTGTGAGTTTCTCAACCGAGTGAAGACGATGGAAATCGGGTCTTACGCATTCGACGGCTTTCCATAAACGATTACGTAATTCAGTATACCGAGGACAAACGAGAAGGAAATGCTTTTCGTCCTCGATCTCCTGGGTAAGACACCGATTACATAACCTCGTTTCAACTGGTATTGGCTTCGCTTTATGATGCCTACCCTTCTCAATTTCTAAATTGTGGCAGCTTAAAAGAAAACTCGTGATTACTTTCCTTTTGTCAAACGGAAGAGAGTCGAGATACAGCGCTTTAGAATAAGTGTTCAACTTTCTCCTTTCTAAAACATTTTCAACAGTCTAATCAAATCAAAAAACGGTGACGGATTTTTAGCCTCTCAAATGATTACTTCCTCAGTGTTTCGGCTACAAATCTTTCATTTTTTGCGACAGATGAATGTTAAAATTTACATTTCAAAAGTTAGTAATTCGAAAAATAGACTCCAACACTCGTCTAAAGCTAAACGGTTTAACAATAAATTTCGCGCATTTACGTCAATGTAATTTGAGAGCCATTTTAAAAATAATTTCTTAGTAACTACCCAATTGCCTGTGACAAATTTGTTTATGATATTTGAGACTGATTTCTAGACGTGCAAACACAATTTGTTTCTCCATGGGGAAATCAGTTGATCGAACCTCAGCTATTTGAAGCAACCGGATTTTCTGCCGGCACGGCAGTACTTCCGTCGTTCAAGGAGAATGAACTTTCTATTGGTTAAGCTTATCCGCTATGATGCAGAAATATCTGAATTTCGAGTTGCATATTTTCCCATAATGCAACTAGGAATTTAACCAATTTAATCTTGTTTGACAGAGCTCATTGAGCTCTGTCAAACAAGATTAGGTTGATTAAGTCCCAAGGCGCATTATGGGGAAAAAATGCGCGACTTGAAATTTCGATATCCGTTTGTTTTGTCTTGTTTTACCGGGGTTTAATGACACATTGAACGGCCATCGTATCGAACAGTTTTACGGGTGAGGGAAGTCAGAGTAACAGGAAAGAACCACCGAGCAGCGGCAAGGAACTATCAGACTCCACAAAATACTCACTCAGCAGAGTTAGCACTGGTTGAAGGTAACTGCGCCATCGACGTGCAGTACGCCTCAGTACACAGCGCCACCGTGCTCCCACGTGGGTAGTCCGGATTAAGTGCCTTGCCCAAGGACAAACGCACTTACCCCTGGTAGGGCTCGAACCGTGGACTTTTCAGTTTGAGATCCAATGTCGAAACTCCTGAACCACCGCGCTCCTAGCGCTAAATGGAGAAAATAAAGTAAAGATTTTAAAAAAGTGAATGATTATTTTAGGAATGGTGGCACATCATTTCCTGAATTCCATAACAAATGCTTTTTAATGATGTTGAATTTAACCCGTTAAACACTGGTGGTATCTTCCACGCCAGTTCAGTGCCATTAATTGGAAGAGTCTATATTTGTAACTTGGGGGTAGGACCAATCAATATTTTCAACGTGCAGCCTCGAGGCTGCACGTTGAAAATCTTGATTGGTCTACCACACAAATTCACCGAGCAACTGTCTTCTTAATGAAGTCAGGTTCTCGTCAGATCACCGAAGTTAAGCAACTTTGAGCCCGGTTAGTCCTTGGATGGGCGACCGTCTGAGCGATCGATTCGGACTCCCGCGTTGTGTCTTTGGGCAAAGCACTTAACCCCGATTGTCTACAAGGGGCCCGATGACGCCGTGTACTAAGGCGTACTGCACGTCGATTGTGCGCATGTCTTCAACCAGTCTAACCCTGCCTGTGCTGCAGTGCGGAGATACTATGTTGGGGAACTGGCAGCTGCTCGTCGTTGCTCGGTGGTTCTCTCCGGGTACTCAGGCTTCCTCCACATGTAAAACTGTCACCGACACGATATGATCTTGACTGTTAAAGTGTCGAAAAACCTTAATAAATAAATTAAATAAATAAATAAAGTCAGGTTATAGCACGATCTTGGGCCGGAAATGCTATCTTTCAAATTCAAAGGATTAAAAAGCTAGTGTGATGTTTTGTTCTGAAGTGTCTTGCCCAAGGACACAACACAGTTACCGTTGATCACGACCAAGCCAAGCCGTCGACATTCAGTTGGGAGTTCAGTGCGCTAATCGCTGAACCACTTTCCCTTTTGACATCATTGTTAAGAGGGTTAAAGACAAAAATTAGCTGTCAATGATTAACACGAATTTCATTCACAAGTTAACATCAGTACACACTATCAGTGACGTAACATTTATCTCACCGGAAAAAGCATTAAAGAATGTCTGTTTGGAAATTGCTGTGGCATTTGTTCCAGGAAATTGCAGTTTCTGTTCTGTCGGTTACAACATCTCTTGACACAAACGCATGAGAGTTTAGCGAAAACCACCTTTGTTGCAATCAATGAAAGATTGAATCCCACCCTCTCTGCAGATATCATGTAAGCGTGACCTGAATCATTGAGAAGTTAAATGGATCGATTGTTGACAGATTCCTTTAAACCTCCTGCACTTTTGAGATATAAAACAATTTTCCCGAATATTTGTATTTCAAAGTGGCAAGATTAAACACGTGACCATTTTTATCATATACCGAACACGACAATCGACCCTATGCCACTATTTTGGACCCCTTGAATCCGATCGGATTCGGACAGAAAACGGGAGTGTGTTTTTCGATCTCCTTATCCCACCCGCTCAAACGAGGTTGTCGAACTATTTCGTCAAAGTGGCGGTTACGCCCCTCTCATGTCAGCAGTTTGGTTTAGGAGTGTGAGAGTTATGTTCTATAAATAATCAGTTGGTTTGATCGGCGATGTTTTAACAGCTGAAAAACTTGTATTTCCGTTTGAGAATCGGGCCTACATATTAACATTAAACTCAACACCATTAAATAAAATCACTCATTACTTTCCAAACTGTGATTTACTGGGATTTCCGGGTTTGATTATAAACGATAACTTCACAAGTGAATTATGCAATCAACAATTGTGTCATGTATCCATGCGCGCAAACGAAAACGGTTTGCCGTGGGTGTAATGGGGACTTCATTGTTTTTTGTTTTTTTTTAACCCTTTACCTAATATGAAAAGCAGACGACATTCGCAAAAAAAATTCCTGAATAGCTATTATTTCCATTATTTGTCTCAAAAGCATAGGTTATGACCCCTCATTGGAACGAGCTCGTTCCAATGAGGGGTCATAACCTATGTTTTAGAGACAAAAAATGAAAAAATAATGAAAATTAATTGGCGAGTTTTGAGAATAGCGCTGGCCGTTACGTTAGGTAAAGGGTTAAATAATACAATTATCGTTAATAATGAAAAGTAATAAACAGAGCAATCGCTTGACTGTATTGGTTATGTGAAATAATTCATTCGAGGCGAGGGACTATGTTGTAAAACACTCGTGCGCATTCGCGCATTTGTGTTTGTACAACGTGCCTCACCTCTCACGAATTACTCCACGTAACCAGTCCAGTCACGCGATTACTCTCTATATAATATACGAACAATTTATGCAATCGATGACAGGTTTGACGATGAGAAACAACGTATACATTACTGTACCTTCATCAATGAATGACGTATGGTGATGACGTTTTGTATTTACTGTTTCATTTACTCTATGAATGAATGAATGACGTCCTGCTTATGACGTATGAGAATACTATTTATGCTACTTGTCCAGAAATTCGTTTAGGTGTGTAGGCCTATTTCCATTATTTTCTATGTATTTTACTTACCCTGGCTGTCGAAAGTGACAAATAAATAAACCCCAATAAATGAATAAATTAAATAAATAAATAATGTATTTTACTTTGCTGTAAAGGTATATGATAAAAAGATTATTATGACAATAACTGGTTTGGTGTTCTGTATTATGCCTCGTTGATGAGAGCAGATCAATCGTATCCCACCTTCATTGAGCACGACTGATCTTCTGCCATCAAATCAACGGAATCCAGAGCACCATGTCAGTACTCTGTCATAATAACCTATATGTATTTTCTTTGACATGGAGCGTTATCAAATAATAATAATAAGATGAATAATAATAATAATAATTAATAATTAATTAATAATAAATAAATAATAAATAATAATAAATAATAATAAATAATAATAATATCACTAACACAATCATACTTACGGTAACAGTAACATTAGCACTAATGCTACAAAACTAACACTAACACACTAACAGTAACACTATCATTGCAACACTGACACTAACATTAACACTAGCACTATAACACTACCAGTAACACTAACACACTAACGCTAACACTAACACACTGACGCTAACACTAACACAACAGTAGCAGTAACAATAACAGTAACAGTAACACTAACAGCAGCAGTAACACCACCACTAACAGTAATACTGACACTAACACTATCACACAAACACTAACACTATAACAACACTAACAGTAATACTAACACTAACACACTAACATTAACACTAACACTATCACAGTAACAGTAACACTAACATTAACACTATAACACTAACATTAACACTATAACACTAACACTAAAACTATAAGACTATAAGACTAACATTAAGACTAACACTATAACACTAGCACTAACAATAACTCAAACACTATAACACTATCACACTAGCAGTAACACTAACACTATGACACTAACAGTAACACTAACGCTACAACTCTAACACTATGACACTAACACTAACTCTATCACACTAACACTAACACTATGACACTAACATTAACTCTATCACACTAACAGTAACACTAACACTATCACACTAACAGTAACAACAGTAACACTATCACACTAACAGTAACACTATCACACTAACAGTAACAGTAACACTATAACACTAACAGTAACAGTAACACTATAACACTATCACACTAACAGTAACAGCAACACTATCACACTAACAGTAACAGTAACACTGTCACACTAACAGTAACAGTAAAACTATCACACTAACAGTAACAGTAACACTGTCACACTAACAGTAACAGTAAAACTATCACACTAACAGTAACAGTAACACTGTCACACTAACAGTAACAGTAACAGCAACACTATCACACTAACAGTAACAATAACACTGTCACACTAACAGTAACAGTAACAGTAACACTATCACACTAACAGTAACACTATCACACTAAACAGTAACAGTAACACTGTCACACTAACAGTACCAATAACACTGTCACACTAACAGTAACAGTAACACTATCACACTAACAGTAACACTATCACACTAACAGTAACAGCAACACTATCACACTAACAGTAACAATAACGCTGTCACACTAACAGTAACAGTAACACTATCACACTAACAGCAACAATATCACACTAACAGTAACAGTAACACTGTCGCACTAACAGTAACAGTAACACTATCACACTAACAGTAACAGTAACAGTATCACACTAACAGTAACAGTAACACTGTCACACTAACATTAACAGTAACAGTAACTTTATAACACTAACAGTAACACTATCACACTAACAGTAACAGTAACACTATCACACTAACAGTAACAATAACACTGTCACACTAACAGTAATAGTAACAGTAACACTATCACACTAACAGCAACAATATCACACTAACAGTAACAGTAACACTGTCACACTAACAGTAACAGTAACACTATCACACTAACAGTAACAGTAACACTATCACACTAACAGTAACAGTAACACTGTCACACTAACAGTAACACTAACAGACTAACAGTAACAGTAACACTATCACACTAACAGGAACAGTAACAGTAACACTATCACACTAACAGTAACAGTAACACTGTCACACTAACAGTAACACTAACAGTAACACCATCACACTAACAGTAACAGTAACACTATCACACTAACAGTAAAAGTAACAGTAACACAATAACACTAACAGTAACACTATCACACTAACAGTAACAGCAACACTATCACACTAACAGTAACAATAACACTGTCAAACTAACAGTAACAGCAACACTATCACACTAACAGTAACAGTAACACTATCACACTAACAGTAACAGTAACACTATCACACTAACAGTAACAGTAAAACTAACACACAGACACTAACAGCAACACTATCACAGTAACAGTAACTCTAACGCTATCACACAAACAATATCACAACGGTAACACTAACGTTAACACTAATACTATAACACCAACTGTAATAATAATAATAATAATAATAATAATAATAATAATAATAATTTATATAGCGTGAAACCACCAAGGGTGCTCTGTAACCCTTTACATATTGTATAATCAAAGCTATGAAATAAATGATTTGAATAGATAAATATTATTGGTTATATCCACCAAATCATTCTGGTCTCGTTACATTTATTCAGCTGAATATGTTTGTTTTTCAAGAAATGTCCAACTTCTCATTAACACGACCGGGAATATTTCGCATTTATATTATCTCCCCTGTTTTACAATGCTCATGTATACCTTTTCCAAATGCTCTCAGTGTGGCATTTCCTATAGAAAATAACACACAATCAAAATATTACTGTATCAGCCAAATAAACTCGACTGAATGACACAGTTAATTGCTCATAAAATGGATCGAAATAATCAAACGTTTCTCATTTTGGGGATAAGTTTACAATTTTCGTGCATCGGCAGCGATAAACAATGTTATAGGAACACTTTATTCCTCCAGTGAGGATTTTACAACATAAGATGAACATTGTGATAAAGAAAATAAATACAGGTTTATTATTATAATTTTTTCAAAAGGATTTCTCAAAGCAAATTTACACAAAAATTGTCCCATTTGTAACCTTAAAAGAGTCGCTTCCAAACTGGTCTGTGTTAGTCACTAAACACTCCTCTGTGACCTTGACATCAAACTGAAATGCAATCGAAAGTACACACAATTTCAGTCATAAACACCAGCACATTATTTTGTTGATATCATCATTAAAGAGCATTATTTATAAATCCACATTGTCACAAAATAAAATTATGGCCCAAAATAAACATTTGGCCGACGATATCAAATGGCCCAAGACACGACTTTTCAATAGGAAACGAGACCTCTGGGAAAATCGGGCCTGGCATTCTTCAGGAATGCAGGAGTGCTGCACGCCTACTGCACGCCTAGAAAAAGTTGAGGGCATTTTTTCGCACTCCTTGATTTTCTGGAATCCCAGACCTGCTTGGGACTGCTTTTAAAATCTATTATCATTTCGTCCTCTGAGTTCCAATGTGTTCTCTGTGCCAACTGGCACAGAGAACACATTCGAATTCGGGACGATTTGTCAATGCTGTATTGATTCTCAATAATTCATGACCCATTCTGTGTCGCATTTCGATTCATTTTGAGTGTAGAAGACATTCACATAAGAATTGAATGCAACATTTTGAATGATGAGATGTGTGTGCCACTGTTTCCACAATGTAGCTGAATGGAGTACAATTTTTCAGTCACAATATTAATACCTTGAAGTGAATATAACCAAAATAGCATATAAGTTTTTGCATTGAAAATTTCAGATGCAATTTCACTGTAATCTGAGGAGGGCAACTCTTTTGCACTCCTTGATTTTCTAGATTGCCAGGCCTGGAAAATTATGGTTTTGAAAACTCTGATACTTTGACAGACTCCGAAGAAGAATTAAGGAAGAAGCAAACACAGCGTATTATTTACTTGATGCACCTCATATGAATAGTTAATTAATTACTAGTGAGCTGGAAGATCCTTCAATATTTGATCACCGCATTTGCTAAGTTTAGCACACATTAAGCCTCAGTTGAATGATAAATGATGCCGTTAAATTAAATTTTCAGTATTGTTAAAATAAATCGCTGAGTATTTGCAATGTCCTGCGTCAGCAGTGTCATCGACTCTGACCCAGTTTGAGCCAGTTTTAACTTTGTGTTTAAGCGCCGGGTTATATGAGTGGCCCATAATATGCCAGAGGCGGCGAGTCGGAGTGAGACGCCGGACATGCGCCTTCACTTTTTTACGTGGGAGTACCTTATCTTTTTATCTGTCTGCCCGTTTTCTATCACTCTGTCGACATCTGTTCACTGCATGTCTGTCTCACGGTCAGTCTCACCAGAACCTGATATCCATACAAAATACATCATTTTGCCCATGTTTTTCATATTATCTACAGACAAATTATATCTTTTGTGATATGTGATCTTAAGCACAAATAAATAAATAAATAAATAAATAAATAAATAAATAAATAAAATAAATAAATTTGTTTCTGGGCATCTTTGTCTGTGGACGTTTTGCTCATGGATAATTCTCCCAGATTCGAAAAAAACACGCAACTGAACACAACACAACCTGGGGTCAGTACTTTCACAAATTTACAATTGTATTTTTCCGGAATTGCATTTCTGTTTATGAAAATACCTGACTGAAATGGATCAATAGCGTTTCATCTTTTGAAACGCTAAAGATTTATTTCAGTAATTGATATTGGCAGGTAGAAAAATACAATTCTGGAAAAATACAGTTGTAAAGGTTTCATAGTATTGGGCCCAGGTTCATAAAAAAGCCAAACAACGGTGTTGCTTTTCGTTCTAAAATGTTTCGACATACAGGACCCCCGTGTCACTAACAAATCGTAACTACGCACTCGTTTCTATCACGCAACTGTGCATTAGTTAATTAATTAATTTATTTATTATTTATTGGCGTTTAAGGTCACATATTTCTGCACAATGGCTAATCGTGGCCGCAACAAGGAAATAAGAAAAGTTTAGTCAAATGTTTATATCCACGTGTCCCAGTTCAGAATGAATGAATGAATGAATGAATGAATGAACTTTATTTCGAACTCGTTCCAACGGTCACATGATATGTTTTTTGAAAAATAATATTTTTTCAATTGCTAAATTTTCATATTACGCGGGCGGATGCGGTCGATTCGTTGGGTAAAGGGTTAAGTATAGAGGAATATACGTATAATGCGACAGATAACTTCCACGCCAAGCATTGGTGGCCACTTCACCACTAAACCAAAGAAAACAAGCACCGATTCACTTCCCGGGGCGGGGTTACCACGGGGGACGCAGATGTAAGATACAGATTTTGTATCAGGGGCCCCTGATACACGATGTGTGCAGGTAATTACGGAACCAAAACATACTTATTGTACGATAAAAAGTGGTGTCTTTATGAACGTTATCGTCTTCTGTTGTTCAGTATTCGTATAAAGGCTCCCTTTATCATATTTCCCATCTTATTAAGACGTCTTCAATTACCCCAAATGTGTAAAATAGAAACAGACAGAACGCGATGCGTGTTTGAATTGGTGGGTGTTTCACATAATGAGTTGGAATGACGAAGTCATATTTCGCGAGAGCCGTAGGGTCGTGCGAAATATGACTACGCCATTCCAATGAGTTTTGTAAAACAACCAGCGTTTCGAACACACATCGCGTTCTATGTTTATTATACCCCCACTTTCGAAGAAAATGGGGGTATACTGGATTACATGCGTCCGTCCGTCCGTCCGTCCGTCCGTCCGTCTGTTCGTCCGTCCGTCCGTCCGTCCGTCTGTGCGTCCGTGTGTGAGTCCGTCCGAGACTATTCATAACTTAAGTAAATTATTATTTTTTTTATAATATTTGTTGGTCATAGGTATGCCCACACTAGTTATTTTTTTTTTATTATTATTATTTTTATTACTTGTTCTCTTGGAAATTGTGTCCGTCCGGGCCAAATTTTGTTTCTTCAGCCCGTATCTCTGGTATCGAATATTCTATTGCAATGAAATTTGCCATGAACACTGCTTATGGCATAGGCTTTAAAAAAAGGATTCAACGATATTTCTCACATTCTCCTTTTTAAGAGTTATCCCCCTTTTTGACGTAGAAATTGTAGGAAATAGACATTATTTGTCTGTTCAGCCTGTATCTCAGGTATGGGTTATCGGTTTTCAGTGAAATATGGCATGCAGTTTGCCTATGATAAAGGCTTCTGCCTCATTGCATAAAACTTCCAAACACCAAACAATTTACCATACCTTTTGACTTAGAAATTGTTGGAAATTGTTGAAAACTTTCGAAGAAAATGGAATAGTGGGAGGGGGGCATACTGGATTGGGGTTATCAGATTTCAGAGATGAAATATGGCATACAGTTTGCCTATGACAAAGGCTTCTGCCTGATTGCATAAAACTTCCAAATACCAAACAATTTACCATACCTTTTGACCAAGAAATTGTTGGAAATTGTTGAAAACTTTCGAAGAAAATGGAAGGGGTGGGGGGGGGGGGGTATACTGGATTGCGTCCGTCCATCTGTGCATTCGTCCGTCAGTCCGTACGAGAATATTCATAAATAATATTTGTTGGTCATAGGTATACCCACACTAGGCGGTACACCACGTGGGGGTATGCACCGGACGAAAGTCCAGCTCTTGTTAAACATCCCATGCATTAAAATTCATTCAAATAAAAAAAATTTAATTCCGATCTTTAAACCGTACGTTATTTTTGTTTGAAGCGGTACTGATCAAATGGAGTGATAAAAATCAAAACAAACCTTTAGGGAACCGGTCTAAATTACATTCGTTATCAATTTTTTCTAGTGGGCGTGTTTGTTGAAATTCGTATCGCTGTGTCTCTTCGGCTGGTGTCCATTCAGGCCTAACCATTTGATGGCTATTACTGATAGTAAAAATAGAACAAATTTAGCGTGTTTGCAAACCAGTTGGGAGAAACACAGACGATCGATAGCTGTATAACGAAATTTGCAAACTTTAGGAAGCATAAATGACGACTCGACGGGAAAGAAGCTAGTCTAAACGGCGCGGGGAAAAAGTTCCGGCTTGTACATCACCCGTTAAATACAGAAAAAAACTTATGTCATAGCAGCGATTCCGTTAAATACAACGGTTTAAAGTTTAATGGAGGTGTAATAGAAGAGATGACCATGTACAAGTGACAAATATAGAGTTTTTATAGGCGAGATCATATGTTACTTGTTTAAAGCAAAGTTAGCACTGGCAAACATCGAGCACACTTGGATTAAAGCTCACAAGCCACCAGTCAAATTTTATAAGGAAGTCTACGACGTTATGGTCAAGAACCAATCTACCCCTTAAACAGTTCATTTGTTAGTAAAGGCACATCACCTCAACCCTTTGAGCCCTGGTGGTTATTTATTTATTTTTATTGGTGTTTAAGGTCACATTTATACACAATGGCTAATCATGACCGTGACAGTTTTACGGGTGGGGGAAGCCGGAGTACCCGGAGAGAACCACCGAACAACGACGAGCAGCTGCCAGCTCCCCAACAACATAACTCTGCACTGCAGCACAGACAGGGTTAGATTGGTTGAAGACATGCGCACCATCGACGTGCAGTACGCCTTAGGACATGGCGTCATCGTGCCACCACGCGGGCAATGGAGATGAAGTGTCTTGCCCAAGGACACAACGCGGTTGCCGCAGGTGGGATTCGAACCGAGGACCTCTCGGCTTGCAGCCTGCACCTCAACCTACTGAGCCACCGCGCTCCCGAGCCCTGGTGGTATCTCCCATGTCAGTTCATTGGCAGCAATTGGAAGGGTCCATATTCATTATTTGGGGATGGACCAATAAATATTTTCAACGTGCTGCCTTTGGGCTGCACGTTTTGAAAATATTGATTCGTCTACCCCACACATTCACACAGCCATCATAATTAATGAAAATATGACGTATCATTTTCCTCGACCTAAAAACGGTCTCTTGGGTTCAGAGTGTTAAATTAATTGAAGTCAATATTTATTTATTTATTGGTGTTTAAGGTCACATACTTCTGCACAATGGCTAATCGCGACCGTGTTAGTTTTACGGGTGGAGGAAGGCGGAGTACCCGGAGAGAACCACCGAGCATCGACCAGCAACTGTCAGCTCCTTAACATTCTAACTCTGTTCAAGTTCCGCTCAAGCAAGGTTACAGCGATTGAAGACATGTGTACCATCGACGCGCAGTACGCCTTAGTACACGGCGTCATCCCGCCCCCATGTAGGCAACCGGGATAAAGTGCCTTACCCAAGGACATAACGCGGGTCGTCCCGGACGGGGAACGAACTAATTGTAGTCAAAGAAAAGTAAGTAAAGAAACAGCCCATATCAGCAAGGAATTCTTTTTAGAATCTCACAGTTGGCCTGAGAGCTTTACTTGGGATACGAATTGTTATCATTTTTAATAATTAATTCCATGTGACTGCGAAAACTGTTATTGGGATGGATAAAAAAATCTTTTTCGCATTTATAGCCAATTTGTTCACTTAGAACTATTCAAATATTTTTATGCGTACTTTATAATCGAATTAGAAGTGATACACTGTGCTTACGTCCTTTCATGTTTGACTGTGGTGCCTTGCTGTGCGGATGTGAGGTTTGTGGTGCTTGCGATAATCGAGTTATATTTGAAGCGGTGCGTCAGTTTATTCTTAAATTTGAGCGCTTCACTTAATGTTTGAAACACCACAAAAGGTCGAAGGATGGACTGCTTCTGTAAATATTGACACTCTGCATCGTTGCTCCTCGAGATCGAGTTACCGAAAGGGCGATGTCGGTCGAAATGATGGTGCTTGCTGCGTTTTTGGCCCATATCCTTCTTGCCCCGTGGCCACTCCTGCCATGGTGCTGGCGCGGTTGCTTCGGTCCCGGGTGGTTGCGGGGGCGGAGGACGCCACGTTACAGTATTTTCAAATAACTGTCTTCGCTATACTTGTATTGCATGACTCGATGCGTGGAGGGTGTGCTGTTAATGGACAGCCCGTGGAGTGGAAATTACGCCCAAGCAGTAGTTGCAAATCTGCTGCTTGCCACGGTAAGGGTAAGAGCAGGCAAAGCTCCGGTCGACGGAACTCCGGGTTGAACCCGGAGTCCCGTTGACCGGAGTATTCCTTGTGCTGCATGTCGTAATGTACAGAACTTGAAGTGACACATTGGATGATAGATAGTTCCGCTCTGTGGATGGTTTGGTTGCAATTCGCTCTCCATGTGCTGTAGTTATCCGCTAAAGTACTGGCAGGTTTGCTGAACCGCTCCATTCCTGATACTTTGCATACAAATGGCTGTTGGTTTTGGTCTGTCGCAGAGTGCCTGGCTCTCCCTGGCCGGATGGGAGTTGTACTGTGTGACCTTTGGGCTTGTATTGGCTGGATTGTAGTTCTTGACTGCACTGCGAATGGTAGAAAAGTGCACCTGTGGCACTTTTCTCCCAAGTGAATGCGTGTGCCTGTGTGTGTGTGCTGTTGTCTCGTTCTGGCATTCTTGTTCTTGTGTTTCTGTCCTGAGTCTGCAGTCAATACTTCTTGACAGACATTGCTGAAAGTTGCTTACCTAGGGAGAGCTATCGTAGGGACCAACGCTTATCCAGATACCTCGACTGGGTTCCCATTTTCTTCTTGAATCATTTGCGCGAATCGATTCGGATTCGCGCTTGAATTTTAATCCCGCTGATGTTGCCCATTTTAGGGGGCTTCCACTCCAACCTTTGGTGACTGGATCCTATTTTACACGTAAAAAGGAGCTGGTTTACCACAACAAACAAGCACTGCTTCATTCCGCGGGGTTCCCATTGGGGTCAGAGTCTAACAATACCGGCCAAATGAATGGTCACAAGAGTACATAGTGATCCAGCGGAATCCGACATACGCAAATGTCGTGAGCAAACAATATGAATATACAATTCAGGAGTGACCTGTAAATACGCAGATAGATCTGCTTCTTCCGGCGGTTTTGTGGGATTTGTTCCCTCTAAAATCACTGGAAGCTGTCCGTTAGGGTGTAGAAGATGATGAATATTAAACATAATTCAAATATATTTTACTGTTAGTTTGAAGGGTCAATATCATTAAATCTAGACTTAAGTTTGTTATTCAAAGCCTCTCTTATCTCATCTGAAATTTCATAGTGTGTATCCTCCACCAGAAAAAAGCTTGTAATACCCCTGTGAAGTGGAACAATTAAAACCGATCTCTCTGCCTAGTTTAAAAAAAATCAATTTTGGAACCACCAAAACAAACGGTCAAACACTTAAGGATTCTGCTGATGGACTGCGGAGAGACTTTGAAAGTGAAGTGGTTGAAATGTAAGCTTGGGTTCTGGGACTCTCTACCAGATTATTTATTTATTTATTTATTTGTTTATTTATTTATTTATTTATTTATTGGTGTTTTAAGGTCACATATTTCTGCACAATGGCTAATCATGACCGCGACAGTTTTATGGGTGGAGGAAGCCGGAGTACCCGAAGAGAACCACCGAGCAACGGCGAGTAACTGTCAGCTCCCCAACATACTGACTCCACACAAGCAGGGTTAGCATTGGTTGAAGACAGGTGCACCATCGACGTGCAGTACGCCTTAGTACACAACGCCACCGTGCCCCCACGTGGGCAATGGGGGTAAAGTGTCTTGCCCAAGGACACAACGCGGTTGCCGCAGTCTCCACTAGACAAATGTGTAAAACAATGTGACCCACAGATGAAACGAGAAAGTCTTATCACTGTATTGTGCATTACTTTGAAGTAAAAGCGCACTGAGTAAGTGCACTTTTATCTCTGTCAAACTGCACCATTAGCGTAACTGAATTCCCACTGAACAACAACGTGCCCAAACTCCTAAACACTACTGCGATACATGTACATGTAATCACGTAAATAGATATTAAAATTCCACTGCATATACAGAATGGAGAGAGTGGATTACCACTTAATCGCAGCGCCATATATTCTCCACTCGAAAATTATTTATAATTGTTCATCATAACAGCATAAGATGAAACCCGGTGGTCCATGTGATGAAAGTTTGCAAGTGCTTCTTGTGTTTGGTCCTCAGAAATTGTAAATAATTGCAAAGTGAAAATTCTCTCCCACAGCAATTCAGTAGTAATCAACCTTTCGCATACTGTAGTCTCAATATTTTCTTTCTGTTTGATCGGTTCAGTTCGTGATTTCACTATCGACCTCGCTAATAGCGCATTATATATTACATTGTATAGCGCAAACGCTCTTGTATATTTCAGACTTCCTCTTTCTTCTGAGGCGAGGACCGCATCAACTAACGTGCATTTTCTGCGCTAATTGAGACATGACTTCTAGTTTCAACTGTAAGATGCATTATGGGAAATTTTAGGGCATTAGTGGAGTACCGGCACCGAATCGGTGCCGGTGCTCCACCAATTCCTAAAAAAAAACCCCAGATCATATAATAGTCCGATAGAATGTACCCGACAGTGAAGTTAGGGCAGTAACTACTCCGCCGATCTCTACTTGGATTATCGGCATTTCCAAAGTAATTTGTCTGGTATTATTTATTATGCCCCCGAAAATATTTTTCGAGGGGTATATAGTGGAGGTCTCCGTCCGTCCGTACGAACATTTTGTATTATAACTCGAACATCAGTTGTCGGAGTTTAATGTTATTTGGTATGGTGATAGGGCAGCTTGAGGGAACGGATGCCCTTGTACCTAGAGTTTCGTCCGACAAATCTTACAGGAGTTATGTCCCTTATTTACTTTTTCCGTCCGTCCGTACGAACATTTTGTATTATAACTCGAACATCAGTTGTCGGACTTTAATGTTATTTGGTATGGTGAAAGACAGCTTGGGGGAACGGATGCCCTTGTACCTCGGGTTTCGTCCGACAAATCTTACAGGAGTTATGTCCCTTATTTACTTTGAAAATTGATGATTTTTTGGTTTCCTACCAATTAAAATTGTTTGGCTGAACCGATGAGTTTCAAATTTTATATGCTGATTTCTCATGTCAAAGTACAGGTCGGTGTCAATTTGAGGTTTGACTCGGCAATTTTTGATGCTGTTATGCCACCTTTTTCCCTTGGAAATGATGCAAGACCAGTTCTACTTTTTCACTGGTTTGAGAATTTTTAACAAAGGTATGTACTATTCCTATTTTTGCCTCTTTCAGTTATTATTCAATATGGCACCATTCAAGTCATCTGCAATTATATTTATAACTTTTTCTCTATTACTGACTCCTTAGTGCTGTTCTGCAATGTAGCAGCAGTGAAGCTGTTGTCTGTCGTTACAAAACATATTAACAAAATTTTAGTAATAATAATTTTATTGGCACTTTGCCATTCCTTACTGTTGTTCTGCAATGTAGTGTTGTTCTGCAATGTAGCAGCAGTGAAGCTGTTGTCTGATTATCCACATGTGAGTACGACTTGGCTACCTTGGGTGGCATTAGCACACGCGTTAGCGTTGCTCTTGTTTATTTATTTATTGGTGTTTAAGGTCACATACTTATGCACGAATGGCTAATCATGACCGTGACAGTTTTACGGGTGGAGGAAGCCGGAGTACCCGGAGAGAACCACCGAGCAACGACGAGTAGCTGCCAGCTCACCAACATCGAACTCCGCACTGCAGCACAGGCAGGGTTAGATTGGTTGAAGACATGTGCACCATCGACGTGCAGTACGCCTTAGTACACGGCGTCATCGTGCCCCCATGTGGACAATTGGGGTTAAGTGCCTTGCCCAAGGACACAACGCGGGAGTCCGAATCGATCGCTAAGACGGTCACCCATACGAGGATTAACCGGGCTCGACGTTGCTTAACTTCGGTGATCTGACGAGAACCGGTTACCGCAATGCCACCGCGCCCCCTTGTCTGGTGGTATTAAGGATGACAAGTAGAATAACAAACAATTAAGCGTATCTCGTTTATTATTTCCTGAGGTTGTAAGCATTGTTGGTCCAAAAAAGCGAGGTGGCTCAAGATCTCCTGGCTCCGCGTCCCCTGCTGCTTGGTCTAAACTTCCACTTCTCAAAATGTTGCTGAAGAATACTTTGTACAGACATAGTACACAAGTGCAAACTGTTAATAGTTATACTTGTGGCTGCAAAATATGCAAGACGGCATTAATCGGATGAGTGTGTGGGAGGGGGGGGGGGGCGGTGGCTCAGTTGGTAGAGGTGCAGGCTGCAAGCCGAGTGGTCCTCGGTTCGAATCCCACCTGCGGCAACCGCGTTGTGTCCTTGGGCAAGACACATCACCCCGATTGCCTACATGGGGCACGATGGCGCTGTGTACTGAGGCGTACTGCACGTCGATGGTGCGCATGTCTTCAACCAATCTAACCCTGCCTGTGCTGCGGTGCAGAGTTCAGAGTTACGATGTTGGAGAGCTGACAGCTGCTCGTCGTTGCTCGGTGGTTCTCTCCGGGTACTCCGGCTTCCTCCACCCGTGAAACTGTCGCGGTCACGATTAGCCGTTGTGCATAAGTATGTGACCTTAAACACCATTAAATAAATAAATAATAATCACATGAGTGAGATTTTGGGTATTACTTTCGTAACATCTATAATAGGACTTTTTTCTATATAATGCTGTTCGTCAGCCAAATGGCGATTCAAAACAATACTCGATATAAACGTGTTAATATTCTTCGGGACTTGCTAAAACAAAGTGTAGGCAGGCTTTTAAATTCCTCCCAACTAACGACGGTAAACGCTGTGCCCAAATTAGATAATTGCGCCCAAATTATGAGGAGTTTGAAACTTTCTCCAAAGTTTTGCAGTGTTTCGGCAACATTTTGTTTGGCCAGGTTTCCATGATGCTTGTAATATAGCGCAGAGCTTAACTTCGAATCAAAAAATGCAACAGATATTTTTTTTTTAAATCCAGAGTTTGCCATAGAAAAGCAATCGGCGTCGACCGTGTCGTATACGACACTGTCGACGGCGATTGCTTTTCTGTGGCGAATTCCATATGACCATGCACTTAAAGATGCACTTAAAGCTTGAGATCTATTATATTCATGTTTGTGGCATTTTTCAGTAAACCCCATGAGTAATTTACATTCAAATAGGCCTTTGGCTCGACACTGGGAAACTAAGAAGCCTTCTCGAATTAGTCGAGTAAACTTACGTCAAAGGGTGGTGGGATGGAATCAGTGATAATGGTGAAGACCTATAACAAGGGGTTGAAAACTAGCATTTTAAGACGGGGTCCCTAAAACCTAAAACAGACGCCAAGAAGAAGAAAATACCGGTGAAAGGCAGCTTGGGGGAACGGATGCCCTTGTACCTCGGGTTTCGTCCGACAAATCTTACAGGAGTTATGTCCCTTATTTACTTTGAAAATTGATGATTTTTTGGTTTCCTACCAATTAAAATTGTTTGGCTGAACCGATGAGTTTCAAATTTTATATGCTGATTTCTCATGTCAAAGTACAGGTCGGTGTCAATTTGAGGTTTGAGTCGGCAATTTTTGATGCTGTTATGCCACCTTTTTCCCTTGGAAATGATGCAAGACCAGTTCTACTTTTTCACTGGTTTGAGAATTTTTAACAAAGGTATGTACTATTCCTTTTTTGCCTCTTTCAGTTATTATTCAATATGGCACCATTCAAGTCATCTGCAATTATTTTTATAACTTTTTCTCTATTACTGACTCCTTAGTGCTGTTCTGCAATGTAGCAGCAGTGAAGCTGTTGTCCGTTGTTACAAAACATATTAACAAAATATAAGTAATAATAATTTTATTGGCACTTTGCCATTCCTTACTGTTGTTCTGCAGTGTAGTGTTGTTCTGCAATGTAGCAGCAGTGAAGCTGTTGTCTGATTATCCACATGTGAGTACGACTTGGCTACCTTGGGTGGCATTAGCACACGCGTTAGAGTTGCTCTTGTTTATTTATTTATTGGTGTTTAAGGTCGCATACTTATGCACGAATGGCTAATCATGACCGTGACAGTTTTACGGGTGGAGGAAGCCGGAGTACCCGGAGAGAACCACCAAGCAACGACGAGTAGCTGCCAGCTCACCAACATCGTAACTCCGCACTGCAGCACAGGCAGGGTTAGATTGGTTGAAGACATGTGCACCATCGACGTGCAGTACGCCTTAGTACACGGCGTCATCGTGCCCCCATGTGGACAATTGGGGTTAAGTGCCTTGCCCAAGGACACAACGCTGGAGTCCGAATCGATCGCTAAGACGGTCACCCATACGAGGATTAACCGGGCTCGACGTTGCTTAACTTCGGTGATCTGACGAGAACCGGTTACCGCAATGCCACCGCGCCCCCTTGTCTGGTGGTATTAAGGATGACAAGTAGAATAACAAACAATTAAGCGTATCTCGTTTATTATTTCCTGAGGTTGTAAGCATTGTTGGTCCAAAAAAGCGAGGTGGCTCAAGATCTCCTGGCTCCGCGTCCCCTTCTGCTTGGTCTAAACTTCCACTTCTCAAAATGTTGCTGAAGAATACTTTGTACAGACATAGTACACAAGTGCAAACTGTTAATAGTTATACTAGTGGCTGCAAAATATGCAAGACGACATTAATCGCATGAGTGTGCGGGAGGGGGGGGGGGGGGGCGGCGGCTCAGTTGGTAGAGGTGCAGGCTGCAAGCCGAGTGGTCCTCGGTTCGAATCCCACCTGCGGCAACCGCGTTGTGTCCTTGGGCAAGACACATCACCCCGATTGCCTACATGGGGCACGATGGCGCTGTGTACTGAGGCGTACTGCACGTCGATGGTGCGCATGTCTTCAACCAATCTAACCCTGCCTGTGCTGCGGTGCAGAGTTCAGAGTTACGATGTTGGAGAGCTGACAGCTGCTCGTCGTTGCTCGGTGGTTCTCTCCGGGTACCCCGGCTTCCTCCACCCGTGAAACTGTCGCGGTCACGATTAGCCGTTGTGCATAAGTATGTGACCTTAAACACCATTAAATAAATAAATAATAATCACATGAGTGAGATTTTGGGTATTACTTTCGTAACATCTATAATAGGACTTTTTTCTATATAATGCTGTTCGTCAGCCAAATGGCGATTCAAAACAATACTCGATATAAACGTGTTAATATTCTTCGGGACTTGCTAAAACAAAGTGTAGGCATGTTTTTAAATTCCTCCCAACTAACGACGGTAAACGCTGTGCCCAAATTAGATAATTGCGCCCAAATTATGAGGAGTTTGAAACTTTCTCCAAAGTTTTGCAGTGTTTCGGCAACATTTTGTTTGGCCAGGTTTCCATGATGCTTGTAATATAGCGCAGAGCTTAACTTCGAATCAAAAAATGCAACAGATATTTTTTTTTTTAAATCCAGAGTTTGCCATAGAAAAGCAATCGGCGTCGACCGTGTCGTATACGACACTGTCGACGGCGATTGCTTTTCTGTGGCGAATTCCATATGACCATGCACTTAAAGATGCACTTAAAGCTTGAGATCTATTATATTCATGTTTGTGGCATTTTTCAGTAAACCCCATGAGTAATTTACATTCAAATAAGCCTTTGGCTCGACACTGGGAAACTAAGAAGCCTTCTCGAATTAGTCGAGTAAACTTACGTCAAAGGGTGGTGGGATGGAATCAGTGATAATGGTGAAGACCTATAACAAGGGGTTGAAAACTAGCATTTTAAGACGGGGTCCCTAAAACCTAAAACAGACGCCAAGAAGAAGAAAATACCGGTGCTTTTTCTGCAGCCATGCAGGCCATATCCATGTTTGCCGTTGCGCCCACATTAGACCAATCTGAAGGTTTGAGTGTAGGGGGCGAGATAATATCGACTACCCATCTCATCACAAACGTAGAAGGGAAGGTCAATCCAATCAACCATCTTCTATAGCTATACATCCCCAAAAATGAGTCTCATCGCGATAAAAAATATATTATGTACAGGTCTGGCATTTTCAGGCGAGCGATTTATTCGCTCGCCTACTGCTGTTCTTAAAAAAAATTAAGGAGTGCGAAAACTAGCCCTCCTGGCCTTAGAAAATAATGATTACCATAACAGCCTATTCCTAAACCTCACATCTTTTCCGGTCTCTGCTGTGTTAGTGGCCTCTGTAAGACGACCACACTGCCTATCTCACACCTCCGGGCCTTGTTGAGGCCCGGAGGCGTGGGAGGGGCAGCGTAGCCGTCTCATAGAGACTACCTTGTTAGCAACACCGAATAAAATGTACAAAGCCAATTAGGCAGAATTCATTAATAGTAAAAACTTCACTATGCGACTTTTTGCTTTTGTAATCTCGAGGAGAGCTAATCGCACTCATAAGACATGCGAGAGGAGCGATTTTTAGCCCTCCTGCATTTTTAAGAATGCCAGGCCTGATGCAGAAGCACAATGTACGCATATAGCATATATATCATAACAAAATACTTAACGTGACTGATCTATTTAAACTAAATATCTCGTATTCATATCTGACTGGCATCAGAAGCATCTGCTCATAACATTTTAACAACTTATATTCGTAATCAGAGCTTAAAAATAAGTGTACCAGAGGAAAAGCCTACATTTTCCTTGCTCATGTTGCATATTCAGTCAAACACAAACATTATTTTGTTTATTTAAGTTTGTTTTATTGCAAATTATTGCAGAGTGCCTATGGGCACTCTCCAATAATTTATAATAAAATAAACGTTTATGAACAAATTCAGACCACCAAAAATAATTTTGCCCTCAACCAGTTTAGCTATTGTTGAAGATTCCCACGTATGATTGGTCTCCTGTTTTCCATCCATCCAACTAAGGTGCGTGGGCCACCACTGATTAGGCGCACAGCCAGGATTATATAATAGGTGGTTCCCAAGTCGGTTTGGGGGGGGGGGGGGGCAAACAAGAAATTAAGAAGGTTATTGTGGAGACCTTCCCTAGCTCTAACTATGACCCTCAGGCCGTTACATCACCTCCTCCCACTTCAGAGAAGTACGAGGAAAGGGTAAAGACCAGAGGGATGCAGTTAGAACTCCCATCCCCGAGCATTCTGCAAAATTCAGTGCTCTAAGAGCGTCTCTGAAAAAATTGATAGCTTGCGTAGCACTGTATTGGAGACCATTTTGGGCTCTGTTATGTGAAACTTGCATTGGGCCAATTTTTGTATGACAAAAGCAGTATGACAACAAGACAATCAGGAGCCAATACTTTTAAATTTTTACAATTGTATTTTCAAGAATTGTATTGTCTACTTATTAATATAACTGACTAAAATGAATCATTAGCATTTTAAAAGATATGGCAATTTGCCAGCTGGCAAATTGCCACATCTTTGAAAATGCTAATACTTCATTTCAATCCATTTAAAGTCATAACTAGAAAATACAATTCTAGAAAATACAATTGTAAATGTTTTCTAGTGTTGGCCGCGGGTCTTCTGATCCATGAACAATCATGAAACTAGTCGCCAGGTAACTCCCTTACTCATTTTCCTCCAAAATCTGAAATGAATTGGATCAGGAGATCCGGAACATAGAAAATAGGAATTTTGTTTACGAAGAATCTGACATGCAAATTAATGAGTTCATAATTGAATAATGCTGATGTTGAATGGAACAATCCATAGTGAACTGACTGTGGCAAGTGGATGATGTTTGTTTGGGCTTTCACGTTCGAACCTTTCAGCAGAGTAAATAGTTAAATATTTTAGTTCTGTCCTCTCTGAAGCTCAACGGAAAAATAGAGTTGTTTCAAATCTTTCGTATCTTCTTTATTCCCATACCCCGACATTTGCGTGTTCAGAAAAACAACATATTGTACATACACATAATTACACACTCACATTCACCCGGATATTGATTGATGACTATCCCTTACGCAGCTCAACAAATACGATCATTATGCATATATTAGTAGATAAACCTGCCCTTTTACAAATTATTGGAGAGTGCTCACAGGTACTCTACAACAATTTGCAACAAGACAGATCTACGCAAGCAAAATATTACTTAGGAAGATGTGTTAGTTTTTACTCCAGTATCTTCATGTCCCTGAAAGCCCTGATGACGCCTTCCAGATATATAGTGGATATGGAATGAGTGTTTTTCTCATTATAATATTTATGAAACGAGTCTAAGAATTTTCCGTTTTGGCGAGCCCAAAAGAAAAATTCGGACGAGTTTCATAAATATTATATGAGAAAAACACTCATTTCATATTCTATTTATCATATGACACACACACGCACAAATTAGCCACTTAGTATGACTTGTTAACCCATCACCTAACTTGAGTTGCAGACGGCACTTGGAAAAAACATTCTCGTATAACTAAACTTTTTCATTTTTTGCTTCCAAAACATAGGTTATGACCCCTCATTGGAACAAGCGTGTCGCGCTCGTTTCAATGAGGGGTCATAACCTATGTTTTGGAAGCAAAAAGTGAAAATATAAAAAAAAATGAATGGCCTTTTTTTGGAGGTAAAAGATTAATACAATATAACCCACCCTAAATAGGAAGATAACGTAAATTCTCCCTACTGAAATTATGCAAATGTCACCCAGTTGTATTTTCTTTAGCCAATCAAACTGTCCAGTTTTGAAATTGACCAATGAAAGCTCCCAGCTCTAATTATGCAAATTATGAAAATGTGGCCCAGTTGTATTTTGTTCAGCCAATCAAATTGTCCAGATTCGAAATTGATCAATGAAATTGACGGAAGGCTTTATTTATCACTGATTAATATGAAAACAAAATATCAAATGTTTTTAAGTGAACAAAACGGATGAGTCATATGATAAATATGTTTATCACTAGGTTTGCTGTTCGGTTTCCTCTATCAGAGAGCAAGTGAGGTAGTAGACCTGAGAAAACTATTAAATGTTCCTAAATATTTAAATGGTAGAGTGCTAATATATTTTTACTTCTATGTTGCCTATGCAACAAGTACGGAATTTGGAGGCCTCATTACCCTTAAATATTAGATTGTTTCCGTCCACCGGAGAATGCCTATAGGCCTTCCCCGGTAAACTGAAACCATCCAATACCCATAAACAATCCGCACCCAACCCCAACTAACCATCAGTCAGTGCTGTAATTCCTTCGTGCGAAACCCGGGAAGTGAAGCAGTGCTTGTTTACTGTGGTAAACGAGCTCTGTTTTACAGGTAAAATACGACCCAGTCACCAAAGCTTGGGGTGGAAGTGCTCTAAAATGGGCAACATGGGTATAAACGATTCACGAAACTTGACTTGATCTCCATGTTGCGGTCACGATTGGCCAGTGTGAAGATAAATTAATAAATAAATAAATAAATAAATAAATAAATATCTGGCTTTCTCATTCATTCAAGAATAGCTGATTACTTTATCCACACCGCCAGATTGTGATAAACTTGATAAATGTTTTGTTCAATCATTTCGGAAGCTCAACAGAAAATTAGAGTTGTCAACGCTGTGAGGATGTCTGGATTTGTCATCCATTCAAGAATGACTTATTCCTTTGCTCACGCTACGATATTGTGTCGTACACGCGCGGAGGAGTGAATTATTCTTTGAAAACGCGGAACAGCACCAAAGTGATCATCACTGAATTCACCAACAAACCGAAGTTAAATATAATTCCCCATCCAACCCTGTAACGTAAACAGGGAGGTAGGAACCGAAAGGGGGAGGGACACAAAATATACATGCTCCAACTTTTTCAAGATCCCGCCATTGCATCTTAACCCTGTGGACACTGTTGTTGATATATCAAACTTTCAAGCCGCAAATTTTGCCTAAAGCGCAGCATTGAATTGAATCAATTCATACTTGTTCGACAGTGTTCGAGTGTCAAACAAGATTTAATTGATTAAATTTCTGGTTGCATTATGGGTTAAATGTTGGTATTTTGACTACTGTTCAAACGATTACCAAAAATGGCCGCTGACCGATTTCCGGGTATTTTAGCGCACACTCGGCCGATTCCGATACCGATTCCGATTGTAATACTTCACTCTACTAGACGAGTCGAGGCTTGAAACAATTACATTAAACTGAACATATTTCACAGTGTTAAACGTCATTGACTCAGGTCGCAGTAAAATGACCAGTCGCGCGCACTTGGGCGGTACGCGTGGCTCTGAGAGCCACGTGTACCGCCCAAGTGCGCGCGACTGGTCATTTTACTGCGACCTGAGTCAGTGGAGTCCAACCATCACTTTTTCCGGTATGAACTGGCGATTGCCGCAATTACGCACAATTGTAAGCTTTACATGTCGTTTAACTTTTTAACTTGTATATCCCGTAAAGGGGCGTCCAGGTAAATTAAACATACACATTGTTGTTGTTTCTCAACTTTAATAAATGGTATAATTGACATTATTTTACATTGACAATTAAACAATTGCAGAATATAATAAAAAAAATGTGGTTAATGAATCATCATCAAAAAATGCTTGGCAACAATCGGTTGAACCGATGTTCTAGGAGCTGTTGCAGTTGTCATCCGATTGCCCATAATCGGCCAATTGTGATGGCCGGTTCCGATCATCGGTTGAACACTAATATTGACATCACTGTGCAGTGTCAACTGTTTGAGTGCTGGAAACCACAATCAGAGTTTAAAAAAAAATGAGGGTAGCAGAGGAAAAGCCGACATTTTCCTTGCTCATGTTGCATATTCAGTCAAACAAATAATATTTTGTTTATTTAAGTTTGTTTTATTGCAAATTATTGCAGAGTGCCTATGGGCACTCTCCAATAATTTACAATAAAATAAGCGTTGATGAACAAATTCAGACCATCAAAAATAATCTTGCCCTCAACCAGTTAAGCTATTGTTGAAGATTCCCACGTACGATTGGTCTCCTGTTTACCATCCATCCAACTAAGGCCCGTGGGCCACCACTGATTAGGCGCGTAGCCAGGATTATATAATAGGTGGTTCCCAAGTCGGTTTGGGGAGGGGGGGGGGGGGGGGGCAACAAGAAATTCAGAAGGTTATTATGGAGACCTCTCCTAGCTCTAACTATGACCCTCAGGTCGTTACATCACCTCCTCCCACTTCAAAGAACTAGGAGGAAAGAGTAACGACCAGAGGGATGCAGTTAGAACTCCCTTCCCCCGAGCATTCTGCAAAATTCACTGCTCTAAGAGCGTCTCTGAAAAAACTTATAGCTTGCGTAGCACTATATTGGAGACCATTTTGGGGCTCTGTTATGTGAAACTTGCATTGGGCCAATTTTTGTTGGGGGTAGATGGCAAGGCTCTCCGAGCCCCCAGTGGTTATGCCACTGCCACTGATATACCTAAGTATATGCGGGAACCCTTCTATGACCGTGCCCCACCCAGTTCGAAATCCATCCCGCCCCTGAACGTAAACTCATACAATATAATCAAATGAGACAACTGTCAGGCTATTTTTGCTCCTCTCGCCGTACCCTTTCTGCTTGGGAGGTGTCAGGTAGACAACCATACTGGCTATGCCATCCTTTGGCAATGCACATTTAAATTATCATATGTTTGTGGAATATTAGCATTATTGAATTGTATTCCCCGCGGGAACACTTGGAAGAGAAGCAGTGCCTGATCACTACGGTTAAACAGGGTCTGTTTTACTGGTAAAATAGGACCAGTCACTAATGCTTGGGAGGTGCAAACCCTCTCTAAAATGCCAACATGGCTTATTAACGCTCACCTCTGGTCTTGAGTTGATACCCATGTTGTGGTCATGATTAGCCATTGTGCAGGGAGCGCGGTGGCTCAGTAAGGTAGAGATGCAGGCTGCAAGCCGAGAGGTCCTCGGTTCGAATCCCACCTGCGGCAACCGCGTTGTGTCCTTGGGCAAGACACTTCATCCCCATTGCCCACGTGGGGGCACGATGACGCAGTGTACTAAGGCGTACTGCACGTCGATGGTACGCATGTCTTCAACCAATCTAACCCTGCTTGTGCTGCAGTGCGGAGTTACGATGTTGGGGAGCTGGCAGCTGCTCGTCGTTGCTCGGTGGTTCTCTCCGGGTACTCCGGCTTCCTCCACCCGTAAAACTGTCACGGTCATGATTAGCCATTGTGCATAAATATGTGACCTTAAACATCAATAAATAAATAAATAAATAAATAAATAAATAAATAAATAAATAAATAAATAAATAAATAAATAAATAAATAAATAAATAAATATTGAATTCTATTAATGTGTACTGCTAAATAAAATATCTTTTCCATGTGGTTATTCCAGGAAATGAAGCAGTACTTGTTTACTGAGGTAAATAGCTCTGTTTTACTGGTAAAATAGGACCCGTAATCAGTGCCTGGGGTAAGTCCTCTCAAATGGTCAACATGGATATAAACGATTGGCTAGACTTGACTTTATATTCATGTTGCGGTCACGATTAGCCATTGTACAGAAATATGTGACCTTAAGCACCAATAAATAATAATAAATAAATAAAAAAATATCTATACCCATCTATCGCCTTACAAATAAATGGCGCCCTCAGAAGGCGGCTGCCGTGGGATCTCATTAAAATCCTACGTAATCCAATAACTGACAATGACTTTTTCTTCTGCAAATGAATTTTCTCCTGGAATATCCCAGCATTAATGTATTGAAGTTTCTCTTTTATAAAACCATTTAAAAATATATATATTAAAATGATCAAACAGAGAAACAAAAGTGGATTTTCTAAACTGTCAGAAAATAATTCCCTTCGAGTTACGAATTTTTCATTCGCGCGATTAATAAATGTCAAAATTTAATTCAAGCACTGGCGCTGTGGAAGGTATCATTTCATATCAATACTGTCAATGGCGAAATGGGAGAAAACATCCTGGTTTGTTCGGAGGTTCAATAAAAATTTAATCCAACAGCTGGGGGTGCGGTGGCGTTGCGGTAACCGGTTCTCGTCAGATCACCGAAGTTAAGCAACGTCGAGCCCGGTTAATCCTCGGATGGGTGACCGTTCAAGCGATTGATTCGGACTCCCGCGTTGTGTCCTTGGGCAAGGCACTTGACCCCGATTGTCCACATGGGGGCACGATGACGCCGTGTACTGAGGCGTACTGCACATCGATGGTGAGCATGTCTTCAGCCAATCTAACATTGCTTGTGCTGCAGTGCGGAGTTACGATGTTGGGCAGCAGGCAGCTGCTCGTCGTTGCTCGGTGGTTCTCTCCGGGTACTCCGGCTTCCTCCACACGTAAAACTGTCACGGTCATGATTATCCGTTGTGCATAAGTATGTGACCTTGGAAAAAAAAAAAAAAAAAAAAAAAAAATCGAACTGCTCTATCTGAAGTGAGATCTGAAGTGACACTCAGTTCTAATTTAATCCAACAGCTCTATGGAGCTGTTGGATTAAATTAGTACTGAGCCTCACTTCAGATTTTTTTTCTCTTCATATCGTCTATCCACTCACTTCCATTTTTTTCTTCACGCAAACATTTATGCACACCGCCTTAAAAGATTTGTATCTCCGATAAGTTAAAAATTCGAAACTTTACGTTGACAGTTTATTTGTCGAAAGCAAACGCTGTATCATATAAGTGTGTCAATAAATTTCATTTACGTCACTGTAAATTGAGAATAGTTCTGAAAGTGACATTTAAATAACTGCGTAATTGTTTGAGACAAATATGTTTTTTATATTTGACACCGTTCGTTCCTCCATGGGGAAATCAGTAGATCGAATACAAGATATTTGTGGTAACCAAATTCTCTGGAGCTGAAACCAAGTGACACATCATGACAACAACGTAACAACTGCTCCAGTGGTCGTATTTTAAAGGATGGGAATAGAACTACCATCTTCTTTCTTCCACCTATTAATAACACTTTGGCTGGCCGCTGATGTTTCGCTGTTCTCAGATGAGAAAGCCTTGATTAGCCCTGTTTTCCCAAACGCCCCCTTATCCCCACGCCTCTTCTCTCCTCCCGACACTCGGAGACGAACTGCTTGATGCAATCCGAGTGCCCCTTTCTTTCCAATATATCCAATAAGCATACTAACCCTCTCCTTTGTGTCACCCACTAACCACATGTCCGCCATTCTCCAATCCCAGGTCTCCATCATTATCCCGATGAATTGTATCCTGTTGAACTGGTATTTTTGACATTCTAATAGAAAGTGTTCCTGGGTCTCCACTACGCCTATATTACACGTTGACCCCTCTTTGCACTGTCTTTTCCAGTTTTTCACCTAAACTTCCCAAAGGTGCCATCGGGGCACTCTTCAAAACATGGCTTAATCGTGCCACAGAAAGTGTTGTACTTTTGCCAGTTTTGTGACTTTTCGCCAGTTTGGTGCCGTTTTCGCCAGTTTGATGCCGTTTTCGCCAGGGAGAATTGGTAGCGTTTTCGCCTGATCGGCTTGTGTGCACAATGCACATGCGCATTTATCAACAGACTGTTGTCCCGAGTTCGATCCTCGTCCGGGACGACCCGCGCTGCGCCCTTGGGCAAGGCACTTTATCCCAATTGCCTACATGTGGGCACGATGACGCCATGTACTTGGGCGTACTGCACGTCAACGGTGCACATGTCTTCAACCACTATAACCCTGCTTGAGCGGAGCTTGAACAGAGTTATAATGGTGAGGAGCCGACAGTTGCTCGTCGATGCTCGGTGGTTCTCTCCGGGTCCTCTGGCTTCCTCCACCCGTAAAACTGTCACAGCCACGATTAGCCATTGTGCCTAAGTATGTGACCTTAAACACCAATAAATAAATAATAAATAAATCAACCAACAGACTGTTCTCCAAAATACATTTTATTCTTCCTTCTCTACAACTGAGTTCATCTGCTGCCTGGATTTTTGTACCAGCCCTCATTTTCCCTTTAGAAAGTTTTTAACAAAACATATTTTAACTCCTGAAATAAAGAAAAAAATCACAAAGGATCTGTTGAACGTCTAGCTGAATTATCCGTATCTATACAGAATATACCCAAAGTAGCTTGGTGTACCAAATGTTCACCACGATTGGTGAAGTGATGTTAACCGCGAGCCTTCGGCGCGCGGTTAACACCACTTCACCACGAGTGGTGAACATTTGGTATACCAAGCTACTTTGGGTATATTTTATTTATACCATGATCGTCAGATTATTAAGAGTCGCTATTATTTTTTTCACGATTTTGTTGAACAGCAGACGTACATACGTGCGAATCTGTTTTTGTTTACATGAGCACCGGTGGGCGGTACGGTACTTCCGCTGTCGACTTTGTCGCCGAAACGAAATGGAAAAAAAGCGCAAATCATTGAGCCTTTTTCATTTTAATAACATAATAACATACTATTTCGAGTTACGGATGCTTTATTATTTTATTATTATTTATTGGTGTTTAAGGCCACATACTTATGCACAATGGCTAATCATGACCGTGGCAGTTTTACGGGTGGAGGAAGCCGGAGTACCCGGAAAGAACCACCGAGCAACGATGAGCAGCTGCCAGCTCCCCAACATCGTAACTCCGCACTACAGCAGAGGCAGGGTTAGATTGGTTGAAGACATGCACACCATCGACGTGCAGTACGCCTTAGTACACGGCGTCATCGTGCCCCCGTGTGGACAATCGGGGTTAAGTGCCTTGCCCAAGGACACAACGCGGGAGTCCGAATCGATCGCTCAGACGGTCACCCATCCGAGAATTAACCGGGCTCGACGTTGCTTAACTTCGGTGATGGATGCTTTATTAACATGAGACAACGCGTGTTTGTTAATTTTTAGCTCAACTTTGACGTAGTCAAATTCGAGGTTATGCCATGGCCCGTCGCCCGTCTATCCGTCTGGACGTCTGTCCGTCCGTCAACAATTCAATACGGCTCGGCCTAGAGGTAGTATTTATGAACCGACCTTCACGAAACTTCTTGGCTGCCTTTGTTATCACCTTGGGACGAGAACTGGTGTTTAATTTTTAGCTCAACTTTAACGTAGTCAAATTCGAGGTTATGGCATGGCCCGTCATCCGTCTGTCCGTTTGGACGTCTGTCCGTCCGTCAACAATTCAATACGGCTCGGGCTAGAAGCAGTATTTATGAACCGACCTTCACGAAACTTCTTGGGTACCTTTGTTATCACCTTGTGACGAGAACGGGTGTTTTGGGGTGTGGTCAGAAATTCAAGATGGCTGCCAGTGGCCATTTTGTACCGAAATTAGGTACAATTAATTTCTTGTACAGAACTTCTATATGAAGGTTCTGATTTAAATAAATTTTTGAATGAATGTTTAGTAACATGGAATACATCACATATAATACAGGTTTTTTTCTCGTGCAGAAATTATGTAAATTAGATGAACATTGATTTATTCAGTGCTACTTATACACAGTAAGTGCACATGTCAATACAGTCATATTTACGGGAATTCTGTGTATTACATTTTGTAAACAGAACCTGTAAAGAAGATTTTTTTATGTAATGTTTGCTATGAATTTATTGGGTGCCTTTGTTATCACTGCTATGAGAACAAATATTTTTGGGTTCAGTCAGACCCACCCGCGGACTCAAAAAGGGAGATGATTAAAAATCTTTTCCAAAAAACGCCAGAAACGCCAGAGAAAATAATGTTTCTTGAGTTCAGCTTCCCTAGGATGTGTATATTCAAAAGTGTTGAAGCCAATTTCCTGTGTTAATATTTGGTGGTGTTTGGGAGAGTGTAAACATTATTAGCACAACCCGATTTTCTAATTACAATGAGAAAAATAAAACATCCTCACCCGTGGGAACCCTATGAGCTAAAGATAAAAAAAATCTAATACCTATATTTTAAGAAGGACTGGACAAATATTTATTAATTAGTAGGAATCAACCTTAGAATGGTTTGAATCAAACAGGCCAAAACAATTGCTAACATTTGGCTTATGGTGCACCATACAAGGATCCCCATTGTAACATTAACCCCATGAAGATTTCTTTTCCAGTTTAGCATCTGACTGTCACCCACATTTACAATACTTTACCTATACATTTGTTACAGGCTACGGTCAGCATTTATGTACAGACCTTTACAATACTTTACATGCACCTTTGTTATCAGGTCATTACCTAGATGTGTACCATTGCTGTGCCACATACTATACATGTACTTGTCTTAACCAAGTTGAGCTACAGTGTCGTTGACACTTTCATTGGTATCTTCTGAGGTAAACTCATTTAAAAAGAAATAAATAATTGCCGCTTTCATTTCACTCTTCGTGAGGCGATGAGCGATAAATTTAGACAAGTTTGATTCAGGTCGAGGTCAACAAAGGTCAACGTGGACGTAGTTGCACTGTAGGCGTAAATTTTAATTATTGAAATCCCATTGTTGTCGTGTTCATCACGGTTGGTGTGTAAAGCTAAAATTTATATCATACACGCTAAAAACTAAAGTGTTAAAAACTACACTTGAAGTGCTGTATTTAACACTTACTAAGTGCTGAACTAGCACTTTGTTCAAGTGTAGATATCCCAGAATTTGACAGGTGTTACAATAATACCACTTGACAAGTGTAATGTCGAGATACTTAAAAGGAAACAACGCAGATGACACGGATCAGGCTCGAACTCTCGAGCCTGATCCGCGTCATCTGCGTTGTGTCCTTTTAATTATGTAGCAATAAGGATTTACAGATTTCTAAGCCTTTATTTATAAAGATGAAGAAGACGAACGGATATTCCGTGCTTTGTATCTATTATACCTCGATGAAAACCGAGAAGAGGGCGTTCTTGTAATCATTGTCCAACTGATTTATACGTAATGAAAACAAACTTTTTATAGTGATTTTCGTTGCTTTCTTTTTAATACAAAAAGCCGATTTACAATAGGAAAGAAAACTGGAATGGTAGACACTCAGTCTTATCGTACACACTAAAAACTAAAGTGTTAAAACTGACACTTTCAAGGTGTTAAACCCATTCTAACTCTTAGGGTTTGATTTTAACACTCAAAGTGCAATGCTCTAAGCACTTAGACATTACAATCGTCACACATCTGAAACTTGAATGGATGGCACTTCCCATGTGTCTAGCATCGGTGGTTCTTCCAGAATCGTCCATAATTTGATTTGCGCTTGGTGGGTACATAATTAAAAGGACACAACGCAGATGACGCGGATCAGGCTCGAGAGTTCGATCTTGATCCGCATCATCTGCGTTGTTTCCTTTTAAGTGTCTCGACATTACACTTGTCAAGTGGTATTATTGTAACACCTGTCAAGTTATGGGATATCTACACTTGAACAAAGTGCTAGTTTAGCACTTAGTAAGTGTTAAATACAGCACTTCAAGTGTAGTTTTTAACACTTTAGTTTTTAGCGTGTATGATGAAAATGCTGCAAGGCATGTGGTAGAATATGATAGACTCGCGGATAGTGGGACTACTACATGTATGTCCAAACTGATTTTGGACAACTCGGCCCCAAAACTCAAACAATGTCATGGAGGAGCTTTGAACTGAATAAGTGAAATTGCAAAAAACTACAGATGTTTTTCGCAGGTGCACGAATATCGGTACTAGTAGTTCGGCACTGTCCCGAACCAGCCGCCTTTCAGGTCTGTTTTTTCTGAAGTTCTGTAATTAGCCACGAAAAGCGGTTCTCAACCCGTGAAGACAATGTGTTCACGGGGTGTAACAAAATGGGGTTTTAAATGGAGTGTACACGTAATGTTTAGGCCTATCTCCATAGGCACACGTTTTGTTATGTTACCCAGGCTAAGTTCACTTTGTACATCTTTAAATAATGCTTTCAGAAATCCCAAGAAACTCTCCTCCCAAGGCCTCAAGCTTTCGCCACATGCCCTCTCTCCATACCCCATCAGATGCCTTTTTCACATCCAGAAAATCCATAAACATCTTTTTCTTTTTGGCCTTCCAGATTCTATCGTTTGGGTCAGAGTGAAAAAATGGTCAATCACACTCCTTCCCTTCCTGAAGCCATAATGGAAATCTCCCAGAAACCCATTTTCTCCGATCACATCCTCTTATCTCAGATCTCCCATGCATGACTTGGCAGAAAACTTTTCCGATGTTGCTACTGACAGAAATCCCCCAATAATTGTTCAATACATCCATTTCCCCGTTTTTGTGTATTAATATAACTTTGCTTCCTCCCCATTCTTTTGTAACCTCTTGTTTTTCTCTGGCTAAATTGAATAGGGCTGTTAAGCTTTTAGACTTCCTTTCCCCGTTTTTTAGGAACTCGCTGTGAATTTTGTTCATCCCTCCCGCTTTTCCGTTCCTTTATTTTGAGACCACTTTTCGTACTTCCTCGGTTTTTATTTCGTTGCACACGAAGTTCGATAAATTTTTTTCCCCCTCTTTGCGACCTCACATTGGTACTACGGTGGATTGCGCATGCCCGATCGCTTATCCTTTACCTTTTCCCAGTGCTTCATTAGTTCTAGTGTAATTTGGTCTTGGTTGTCTGTATTTCTGCCCTCTATTAAATAATCACTGAATTACTTACTTTGTTTCTTTTATGCACCTATTTCCAAAATGCGTTCGAACTCGATCCCTCTGTCATTCTTAGTGTTCAACCGATTACAAAAATGGTAGCTGGCCGATTACCGGTTATCTGAGCTCACAATCGGCCGATTCTGATGCCGATTCCGATTGTAATACCGTGCACTACTAGACAAGTCGAGGCTCGAAAGAACAACATTAAACTGAAGATTTTTCACAGTGTTAAACCTCGTTGACTGGGGTCGCAGTAAAATTACCAGTAGCGCACACTTGGGCGGTAAACGTGGCTCTCTGAGCCACGTTTACCGCCCAAGTGTGTGCGACTGGTAATATTACTGCGACCTGAGTCAATGGAGTGCTACCTTCACTTTTCCGGTTATAACTGGCGACTGCCGCAAGTACTCTCAATTGTAAGCTTTACGTGTCGTTTGACTTGTATATCCCGTAAAGAGGCGTCTAGGGAGAATAAGAATACACATTGTGGTTGTTTCTCAACTTTATTGAATGGTATCATTGACATCATTTTACATTAACAATTGAACAACTGCAGAAGATAATAAAATGTGGTTAATGAATCATCACAAAATGCTTGGAAACAATCGGTTGAACCGATGTACCAGGAGCTGCTGTCGTTCTCATCCGATTGCCCACAATCAACCGATTGTGGTGGCCGGTTCCGATCATTGGTTGATACTAGTCATTCTCCTAATAAGATTGCAGTTTCACACTCTCCGAGTATCACCTTTAATCTTATTTGCTTTATTTCGAGCCTAATGGTATTCTTCTTTTGCTACCCTGGCCTCGTTGCTTTCCACTCCCTTGAGCTTTCTACTCCTCCTGCATGCAATACATTTAACTTTTCTTCTCTTTATCACCTTCTTCACTTCGTCATTCACTCTGTACCCAAGTTCCCGTGTTGCCACCCTAATATTTCCTATAGTTTCATTCCCTGTCTCCACCTGGCTCACAACTATAGCATCTGCCATTTCCTGGACATTGGCCTCCCTGTGTACATTCACAAGCCTTGGTTTCAATTTTTCTTCAAACTTTGCCCAGTCAGCATACTTTCTGAATCCACAAATCTTGAAGCTTCCATTGTTTCGTATTGGATTTTTACCCCTGGTCGTAACTGTGAGTCCTCTGCGGTAACGTCGGCCGAAATTTCGTAATTTTAATATGTATCAACATTAATTTTACTGCTGTAAACAAATTCTGCTTTACTGGTAAAATAGAACCCGGTGCCAACGTCTAGAGTGAAGTCCTCTGTAGTGGACAGCAAAGGTATCTACACAGAACGACACTCGCGTGTGAATGGTTAATCGATATGGCACGAGTGCCAACGCGGAAGCTGCAGGCCTCGAGTTTTATTCTTACGCGGTGGCACAAGTGCCATATCGATTAACCCATTCATACGAGTGTGTCGTTCTGTGTTTATTACATGCCTTCACGTCTATAAAAGCAATTATTAGAAGAACTCTCAGCAATTCATTTGCCAACTCGTCCTCTGAGTTCCAATGTGTTCTACGTGCCAGTAGGCACGTAGAACACATTGGAACTCAGTGGGCGAACTATCAACAAAAAGAACACATTTTATCGTCAACCAAATTTGCGAGGGGAACACGTGTTACTATTTTTAGCTATCGCTAGCGATTCAAATTGTAATTGCGGTGCGCAATTTGCAGAAAATTCCAGTGAAATTCCGCTTCTATTTAAAAATAGTCCGTCGACGATTTACGCTCCCCACATATGTGCGGAACAGATTTTTATTTTCCGCATGGCTTAGTGTTGCTGTACATGGGGGATTACATAGAACAGGCATGTAATAAAAACACTTGTCTAAGCTTGACTTCATGTCTATGCTGCGGTCACTTCACTGTGGCCAAAGATGCTAAAAACTAGGGCTGTCACGATCAATCGATTAATCGATTGTTGATCGGTCACGGCGAAATCGACTAGTATTTTTCGTTGTCGAATAATCGGTAAATTGTATCCCGTTTTGGATGTTTAATAATTAAAAGAAAAATTGATGAAAAAACTATTGTTTCTAAAGGTATTGAGTTAAGAACATCGATGTTAAACCCAAAGAAGCCGTTGGAAGCATTTGTCTTCCAGGTACATTCATCAAAGCTTTGATGTTCTGAATCTTTGAACCATCAGTGTAATAATCAAGACCGGTCGGCAGTTGCGAAGATCGCAACTGCCGACCGGTCTTGATTATTACACTGACGGTTTAAAAGTTCAGAACATCAAAGCTTTGAATGTACCTAAAAGTTGATCGCCTTCGTTGTTTACTTGAGGTAGGTCAGCTGACTTGAACTTCATTTTTATCGACTTCAAAGAGAGGGAGAGGGGGTGGTCATCTAGGTACGATTAATCGATTATTATCGATTATTTACGACGATTAATCGATTCCTAAATTGAAAAATCGTGACAGCCCTACTAAAAACGGCCCTAAACACTAATAAATCAATGAAACAATGAATCAACCAGTATTTATTCTAGAATATCCTAACATTTATTCTATTGTTAATCGGAATATTTTCTTACCGAGTTGTCCACTCAGAAACTCCGAAAGATCACAAACTCGATATTCGCTTTATTTTTTTACGCTTTGCTGATAATGTTGAAAATTTTGAAGTTGCCATATTTACATGTCCAGTCGCTAAAATGCTGGATAGCTGACATCCTATAAACAATACTTCAGGGAGGTGATTCAAACACTAATCACGTGACCTTATTCTGTAACCAGTGCTCTCTTTTCTCCAGCTCCACGAACTGGAAAATGTGTAAATATGATACATAATGATGGAGATTTTCTTGCGCCTCAGGTGACCTTCTTTTCATAGGTGTTGTCATTGTCATTTGACGAAATTAGTGTGGTTAATACCGGTTAGATATTGCCGAGTCTGCTAGTTGTGAGGTGTTCTCCCAAAATGCAGACCTCCCAAAATGTAGACTCCCATAACGTAGACCAAATAGCTTAATTGTTTATAAAACACATGCTACTCACCCCTATTTTTGAAACTGGAAGCTGATTAAGGATTCCAAAATGGGTGACTAACTGGGCATTTTTTTTGCTCTGCAAATTTGTAGAATAATTTCCAACTAGAATCATGTTAATCACTGTTAACCCTTTACCCAACGCAGACAATATCAAAATTTATTATTTTAAATATCATTTTTTAAAAAAAAATTCAACAAAACCATATCATGTGAACCCTAGTTGGAACCAGCTCGACGAGCTCGTTCCAACGAGGGGTCACTTGATATGGTTTTGTTGTAATTTTTTGAAAGATAATATTTTTTCAACTACTGAATTTGCATATTACGCGGGCGGATGCGGTCGATTCGTTGGGTAAAGGGTGTTGTATTAAGTTTGTATGTGAATATGTATATATAATAAATAGTAGCTATAAATTTGTTCCCTTTCTCTTGATTAAATTTAACCAATTAAGCTAATTGGTCTACGTTATGGGAGTCCGCATTTTGGGAGGTCTGCATTATGGGAGTGAACAAGTTGTGACGCGTCTGTTGACGGACCCATTCAGGGTTCAACCTCGAATGAAAAGTTCATGAATTTTGGACCCTTCCTTTATAAGTACTTGAAATTGTTTCGTTGGGGAGTTGCTCGGTGGTTCTCTCCGGGTACTCCGACTTTCTCCAACCGTAAAACTGTCACGGCCATGATTAGCCATTGTGCATAAATATGTGACCTTAAACACCAATAAATAAATAAATAAACAAATAAATAAATAAATAAATAAATAAATAAATAAATGTTTCTAGCCTTGAAAAGTATTTGATTTTCCATCACTCTCCTTGAAAAGTACATAAATTTAGATTACCTAGAACCTCAGAGAAAACAATTCTCAGGATAATGTTCCCCTCATATATGCGATGCCACAAAAATGACATTTATTTGATATCCATATTGTCTCTTGTCCAACAGATATGTCAAATACATATTTTATTCGATCAAGAGGTCCATGCATTTTTCAGGTCAACTTTGACGTAAGTCAAATTTGAGCTTATGCCATGGCCAGTTGTCCGTCGTCCGTCTGTCCGTCTGTCCGTCAACAATTCAATAAGGCTCGGGCTAGAGGCCATATTTATGAACCGATCTTTACCAAACTTCTTGGGTACCAGAGTGGGACGAGAATGAGTGTTTTGGGTCCGGTCCGAAATTCAAGATGGCCGATGGCAGCCATTTTGTACAAAATTAGGTGCAATCAGATTTTTGCGCTGAATTTCCATATGAAAGCACTGATTTGAATAAATTTTTGTCTGAATGTTTAGTACCATGGGATACACCACATGTAATACGGTTTTTTTTCTCGTGCAGAAATTGTGCAAATTAGATGAACTTTGATTTTTTCAGTGCTACTTACACACAGCAAGTACACATGTCAATACGGCTGGGGCTAGAGTCTGTATTTATGAACCGATCTGCACGAAACGTCTTGGGCACCTTTGGTATCACCTTGTGACGAGAACGAGTGTTTCTAGGTGCGGTCTAAAATTCAAGATGGCTACCAGTGGCCATTTTGTACCGAAATTAGGTCTAATCAGTCTTTTGTACAAAACTTCTATACGGCTCGGGCTAGAGGCCGTATTTATAAAATGATCTTTACGAAACTTCTTGGGTACCTTTGTTATCACCGTGGGATGAGAACGAGTGTTTTTGGGTGTGGTTCAAAATTCAAGATGGCCACCAGCAGCCATTTTGTACCAAAATTGGTGCAATCAGTTTTTTGTACAGAACTTCTGTATGAAAGTTCTGATTTGAATAAATTTTTGTATGGATGTTTAGTAACATGGAATACGTCACATATAGTTGGTTTTTTTTCTCGTGCAGAAATTATGCAAATTAGATGAACTTTGATTTATTCAGTGCAACTTGTACGCAGAAAGTGCATATGCCAATATGGCTCGGGCTAGAGGCTGTATTTATGAACCGATCTTCACGAAACTACTTGGGTACCTTTGTTATCACCTTGGGACGAGACGGAGTGTTTCTGGGTGCGGTCCAAAATTCAAGATGGCTGCCAGTGGCCATTTTGTACCGAAATTAGGTCCAATCAGTTTTTTGTCACAACTTTATACGGCTCGTATTTATGAACTCATCTTCGCGAAAATTCTTGGAGTACCTTTGTTATCACCTTGGGACAGGAACGAGTGTGTTTTGGGGTGCCTTTGTTATCACTGTGCTATGAGAACAAATATTTTGGGGTTCAGTCAGACTCACTCTGGGACTCAAAAGATTTCTTTTCTAGTTTAGCATCTGACTGCCACCCACCTTTACAATACTTTACCTATACATTTGTTACAGGCTACGGTCAGTATTTATGTACATAGCGTTACAATACTTTATATGTACCTTTGTTATCAGGTCATTACCTAGATGTTTGTCATCGCTGTGTCATATACTATACTTGTACATGTCTTTACAAGTTGAGCTACAGTGTCATTGACGCTTTCATTTTTTATTTTACTCCATTTTGGAGGAAAAAATGATGGCTGTTCAAGCCACCACTCTGTACAAACCAACAGTCCAAACTGTTCAGAATACTTACTTTTATTCTTCATCAAGGGGCAGCAGAAAAATTCTACACCTTGCTATTTGTCAACTTCACAATCCAACAGAGTTGCAAAACTCTCGGTTTCTACTTCTTTAAATTGCTGTTGTATTCCAGTACTGATGCTCTCTGCACAGATCTTTATCATGAGCATGATCAAACTCTGAAACTTTACAACTGAAAAAAATCAAAAGTCCGATATGAGAAAATATTACATTCTTTTGGGAAAGGAATAGTGATGGGTCTAGGGCAGCATGGTATATTGATAAACCTATATATACCGGTATTCAGAACCAGTATCGATTGAATACCGGTGTAATTACAAAAATATCGGTTTATCGTCATTATTTATTTACCCAAGCAACGTCGAGCCCGGTTAGTCCTCGGATGCGTGACCGTCTGAGCGATCGAATTGGACTCCCGCGTTGTGTCCTTGGGCAAGGCACTTAACCCCGATTGTCCACATGGGGACAAGATGACGCCGTGTACTAAGGCGCACTGCACGTCGATGGTGCGCATGTCTTTAACCAATCTAACCCTGCCTGTGCTGCAGTACGGAGTTACGATGTTGGGGAGCTGGCGGCTGCTCGTCGTTGCTCGGTGGTTCCCTCCGGGTACTCCGGCTTCCTCCACCCGTAAAACTGTCACGGTCACGATTAGCCATATATACAAATTCAGCAGCTGAACAAATAATTTTCAAAAATGTCAACAAAACTATATCATGTGACCCCTCATTTGAACGAGCTTGTTGAGCTCGTTCCAGTGAGAAGTCACATGATACTGTTTTGTAGAATTTTGGGGGAATATCTGATAAACTAATTGTTAAAATAATAAATTTTGATGTCGTCTGTTTTGGGGAAAGGGTTTTCGAACCGCATTATAAAGGCGTGCTAATTCGTTCCGACAGTGTTGCTTCAAGTCTCGATTGTGGTACTTACGTTCATACATGTGAGCAGTTTTCGATGTACCGGTATACGGCGATATTTGTTTTGAATACCGATACCGGTATTCAGTTTTGAATATCCTGCAGCCCTAACAAGGAATCGTCTGCAATACTTCAGTATTGCAGATGACTCCTTGTTGAACTCCAGGAACGATATATATCAAGCTAGTTGGGTTTTCCAAAGACCAGGTCATCGAGACTTAAATTCTTGGTGTTGCTATGGTGTTGTAAGTTCATATCAAAATTATAACATTCAAATTCTTTGTGTTGCTATGGTGTTGTAAGTTCATATCAAAATTATAACATTCAAATTCTTTGTGTTGCTATGGTGTTGTAAGTTCACATCAAAATTATAACATTCCTTAAAAATCATGGTCGGAGACCTTGAAAAGTACTTAAATTGTGCTTAAATTTGAACCCTGTCAATGATTTGTGAACTATAATAATTAGTTGGTATATGTTAACACGGACGGAGGGGCGCGCGATATCTAGAAGGGGGAGCGTATTTGCTCTAATGAGAAAACTCTGATCTGACCGTAACTGTTAGGGAAATTAGAGTGAATAGCTAATACCATTTAGTTGGTGAGCGTTGCTTTCCACACGTGGTGTGTACTATAAATTTGATCAACACACTCTTTAATGGTTTTACTGTTTAAATAACAACAGTTAAACCACACGAGTGCATATTGTAGCATTGAACACTTGTTCAGTGGCTCCTGGGGTTTAAAAATCATGCGAGGATAAGAATCGATTCTCGTAAATGATTGACGCATGGAAAATAATGTGTGAATTAACTTTGAAACTCGCAAAATGTCCGTTTGATTTTTACCAAAGATTCTCATAGAAAGGCATGGAGAATTGTTCTTCTTTCCTTCTCGCATAATAAGATATCACTTTGAGTTAGCAGTGGTGTCCAGTGAAGTCTTATTTATTTATTTATTTATTTATTTATTTATTTATTTATTTATTTATTTATTTATTTATTGGTTTTAAGGTCACATACTTATGCCCAATTGCTAATAGTGACCATGACAGTTTTACGGGTGGAAGAAACCGGAGGACCCGAAGAGAACCACCGAGCATCGACGAGCAACTGTCAGCTCCTCAACATTCACTGTGCAAGCTCCGCTCAAGCAGGGTTACAGCGGTTGAAGACATTGTCAGGACACCTGGGGCCCCGTAAGGCCTGGGCTGACGTGGGGTTATTTAGTCCCGCTGATGAAGTTGCGGGAAAATTAGACCAACGTGGAGGGTCGGAATCCAAGTGTCGCGAACTCGGCGCAGGGAGCTGAGTTACACCGACGCCGTGATTCCTTCTCTGCCAAATTGGCCTGAAATAGGTTCGATTTCCGTTAGGTGTGATTCCTAATCACTTCAGGCTGTGTAATGGAAAGAATGACTTAAAGTAACAACGATTCTTTTATTTACACATAAAAATAAAGCCGTTTCAATATTTCAACAATCAACAATTCGATTCTTTTCACAGAAATTTGGTTGCTAAGGTTAAATAATTCTCAACAATCATATAGTCATTCTATAGCCCTGTACTGGCACTATAGTCTACACACTGGAAATGTTACTACCGTGAGCTCGCCATAAGAGCTTCACAAATCTGAAATGTTATTACTGTGAGCTCGCCATAAGAGCTTCACCCGCTTAGGCTCAAATGTCAACGTCTGCGCGTAACTGTACGTCTGGCTGTCGGAGGGTTCCGACCAGCAATGTTCGTCATCTATAAAGCCACCGTACTTCTGGTTTGGGTCAGATATTGTCTACTCATACCTTATGTGCCTTTTGAAAGTCCTCCGTGAAAGTCCTATTGAAATATTTACCGTTCCTGGTTGAATTCACGATTCACAAATGCCCCTTTTTGTGCTAGGGCGAAATTGTCACTCACACCGATCTCCAGTCGGCATTACGATGCTTCGACAGCAAAACAAACTACTCAGAACGCAGTCAGTCTGACGCTTCAAAGGGTTAATACGCACAATACAATTAACCTACACGTCTGACTATTGCAGGCTGATACCTGCTACTCGACAATCTAAACTTTAACGTTTCACCTTGGGTTTTTCCTTCTCAACGAATTTGGCACTGTAGCCGCCTATCAACCTTAAGCTAAATCAATCATGGAAAGCCCTCTCTGGCGATACCAGCCGTTTCAAGGTCCTGTGATCAAAGGTACCCTTATGCCAGGAAACAGAGTCCGCCTGCCCTGGACTTCACCAACGTGTGTGTGACCCCAAGTGTGTCTAATGCTCTGCTCTTCAAGGTATATATACTTTTTACCCTAAACTGTCAGGTGGACCGACGCTCATCTGTCCATCTGTCAAAACGGTGGGAGATGACGTATATCGAGGCAGAATCAATACAAGTCATCTCGCGCGTGACTTAACGGTGATTTCACTTGTAGGGAAAACCGATTCGTTCCTGCCATTCATTGCTACCTAATGATCAGGTGACGACACGATAGACATTTCTATCTTTTAGAATCTCGTTTCTCAATTGGCCGTGACGATATCCTGCCACCAACCGATTACGTCTCGTAAGACTCGCGACTACTGTATAAATTAAATGAGATTAGACCTTATCTAACATACCGTTTCTCCCCTAGGTCCCTGCGCAGAAGCTGGATATACACCACATGTGTTTTTTCCATGTCCAGCTTCACAGAGAAGTGAAATTCACGTAGGGTTTTCGCCTTGATGCGGAATATCTTTTGAACTTACACTATCTTTATATATGAGGCCCTTTGCCCCTATATTTAGGCTAGCTTTGCCCTGACAACTCCCTTCCCGAGAGAAACACCCTGTGTATCTCTTAAAACACAAGGGGCAAAGCCACGCACACTCGCCTCTCACACCTTTTTACAATCTACTCATATGTTCAAGATTACGAAACTGTACCCTAGTGGTCGTGGGGGTCATGACCGGGCTCATGCGTCGGCCATGTCGATTCCCACGACACACGCGCCACCACATGCTCCCGTCTTGCGGGTTTACATATGGAGAGTAGCCTTATCCTTAGATTTGCAGCACTCTCGCAATCTAATACTATATATTTACACCTAAACATACACATTTTTATACACATTCGCCCATTTTGCAAACAGTTCACTTGGCACTCACTCCGACGAGTAACACCGTCCGCGCCTTTGCGTCAGATGGGTTAATTCTAACGGAGTGTAACTTCCTCTCCCATTCCCCTATGTCTTGTGAAGGGGCAAACGACCCCTGCATTATGTTGAGCCTCACCCTCGCAAAGCTCAACCGGGGGATTAAAATTGTGCCTCACGCACTCACAATTCAACACACAGATTTCCCGACCGCGCCTTTGCGACAGACGGGGTTAGTGTGCCTCACATTCACAACAAACTCTCGTCAATAAAAACAAGCGCTGTTTCCCCGGGCCTTAACTCAGGGTTTGTGCATCCCATACTTACAAAACTCGACACACAGGCTCCCCGTCCACGCACACGCGACAGACAGGGCAGTGTATCTCACATTCGCACTCACAACCAACTCCAGTCAGCAGTCAGAGCAATAATAATACTAAAATAAGAAAATTCCTCCGGGCCTTAACACCGAGTTTACGAAGCCCATCACCTCACCCACAAAAATATTTGCGACTGGAGCCCCCGTCCCAGACACGGGGCCCACAGCCACCCAACTATTGCTTCTTTATAACCACCGACCATTGGAAGGGGCCCGGTTCCCAGTATCCCCTTGGGTAACCCTTGACACTCCCCTACTTCTCGCCCGTTATTTCTACGGGTATTCCACCATGGTCCCCATACCCTGCCATTGTCGCATTCCCAAGAGCTTCCCTTGGCGCTATATCCCCCAGACCCATTCGTTCCGGCGATTACCTTCGTTCGAACGACACTAGCCGTCCTTGGCCCTTGTGCCATCGACCCCTCCGGTCCATGGCGACGACTTCTTGCGCACCTTGGGCGCTGTGCGCCCCCGGCACTCACTGCGTGGTCTCCGCCACCTAGGATGCTTCTCCTTTGGTTTGTGGACCCTTTCCTCGGCCCCCTGGGCGCCCACCTTAGTGGTCCCATCCACTTTAACACCCTCAACTTGTGTTGACCCGTGCTCTCTCAATTCTGGGGAAGTTTACCCATCCATTTGCGTGGGTCTGGCCTCCCCTCTCCACACGGGTGACACCAACTTCTTGGGGCGCTCAACTCCCCCACATAAATTTGCTTGAGGGTCTTTCCCCAATGACCCCATTGGGTTCCCTCGCTGTTTGGCGTTTAGCCTGGACCGCCTGTGGCCCCTTCTCCCTAATTGGACAGGAGTTGTCTCTCCTGAAACTTTCCGACATTTCGTCGTGTAGGGGCCATCCCCTGGACCATCGGATTGGTTCCCCCTGGGAACCTTCCCTTCCTTACTCGATACGTTACCAAGTGCAACCGCGGGGGTCCTTGCCCACCGACTTGAGCTTCCTTTGCCCACGTTGGGCCCTCACTTGGCCCCCTACCCCTGGACTATAACTCATCAGGGCTTGCCCTCACCCCTAGGATATTACCTACGACCAGGTCATACACAGGTGATTCAATGCACATGGCTTCCACTTCGCCACAATAAAATGGGGTATCCACAGTTATCCTCGCGATGGGGAACCTTCTAACGGTCCCATCTATCAAAATACACAAATGGTCGCGCCCCAACGATTGCTTGTCGTCAACCAGGTGCCTTCTAACCGCTGCAGAGGAGCACCCAGAATCCTGGAGCAGACGGACCTCCCTTTGTCCCACATACAATACAATACAATACAATATTTTTATTCACAATATACATGTACATATAGTGTAGTTACAAATATAAATGTATTTAGATGTTTTCCAAAAAAAAAAAGAATATTGTGTAACTAGAACAGTGACAAGTTGTAAAAAAACATGCATATTGTAAGGAGACGGCATAGCCCAATGGCTGTCTTCCTGCCATCTCCTATTTGGAAGTGCGAGGATGAGGCAGTACAGGTGGTAAATAAGTTTCAATTTCTTTTCAAAAGATGCAATACATAACAAAGACCGATATTCTTTATTAAATGTTTGGGGGAGATTCAGACAAGGAAAGCATTACAGATCTGGTCACGCCTTAAAGGAGGTCTACACCGTGTTCTTATCTTACTATGTTTATCTGAGCTGCTGTTAGTAATGGCCTAGTCACGCAAGAGATCACCGACTCTAGTGTTACAATCGGGACACTGTGGATTGAAACATGTCGGGGGTGTATTATAAGTTCCCAAGGCGTGTAACATTATGGAGCGTTTGAATATAGAGCGACTCGGTTCAGATTGAATGTCATTGCTTAGGTCATTCCATAGTTTAGGGAATGAGTGTTTTGGTAAATTTGCAGAGAAGCATGTTCGAGGTGTATTTCTCTTTAATTGTCCACTATGTCTGGTTAGCATTCCGGTTGGGTGATTATAGATTTGGAGGAAATTTTCAAAACTTTTTGGCAAGTTTCCAGAGTGCCAATCACGAATGAACAGTAAAGTGTGTAGCCTGTAAAGATCATCAAACTTGAGAATTTCATCTTTAAGGAATAAGGGGTTCGTGTGGTAATTGTATTTTTTTATATTTATTACACGCAGAGCTCTCTTTTGTAATGTAAAGAGCTTTTTTGTGGCTGTTGCATGACCCCAGACTTGAATTGCATACAGCAAGTGACTCTGAACCAAAGTGAAGTAGAGTGTTTTAAGGGCTTGATGAGGGAGAATTCTTTTTGCCCTATTTATTGTGTATATCGCTCTGGAAATCTTCGATGCTATATATGAAACATGGCTGTCGAATTTGAGATTTTCATCAAAACATACTCCTAAGAATTTTATTGTCTTCGTGTCCGATCTATTTGATATCTGGGTTAATTCTGAGTTATTAAGGAGAAGGCGACGCTGGGTTTGGACATACTTTGTATGAGGTGGGTGAATGATTATGTACTTGGTTTTTTGGGCATTTAGGGATAATTTATTTGCCTTGCACCACTCACTTACTTTTGAGATTTCGACATTTAGAGTGTTAAATAACGTGTCAATGTTTCCATCGGATTTGTACATAGTCGTGTCGTCTGCAAATGACAGAACGTTCGAGGAGGTTGAATTTCTAATATCATTAATATAGATCAAAAAAAGTATGGGCCCTAAAACCGATCCCTGAGGCACTCCACAAGTAAGTACTTCACTATCTGAAGATGAATCTTTATATTGAACGAACTGCCTACGATCACGAAGATAACTTCGAAACCAATCATTAGTTATACCTCTGATACCATATGCTTCGAGTTTTTTCAAAAGAATACTGTGGTTAATGGTATCAAAGGCCTTTGAGAAATCTAGAAAAAGTGCGATAGTGTTATGATTTGGAGATAGGTCATTACTGTCGGCTACTTCGTGTAGGAAATGCAACATTGGGTGGAAGGTTGAGTGTTTGGGTCTGAAGCCATATTGGTGTTCATATAAGATTTCGAATGTGGATAGATAAGAATAAAGTCGTCTATACATTAATTTTTCTAATATTTTAGAAAACGCTGGCAATATACTTATTGGTCTATAGTTATTTAACAAACACGGGTCTCCAGATTTAAAGATAGGTATAACTTTTGCCATTTTCATTTTATTAGGGAAGAGGCCTCGCGTGAATGATAAGTTGAAGACGTGGGTCAAGGGTTCCGCGATTTCATTAATAGTTTCTTTTAGTATTTTTGTATAAATGCTGTAGCAGTCTGTGCTTTGTTTTCCTTTTAGATTATTTGTAATGGCGATAATTTCTTCTTTAGTGGTCGGTGTGATAAAGAAGTTATCGCTTGAGTTGTGCCGAATATAAGTGTCGAATTCTATGTTAGTGGGAGGGATGTTATCGTTTATTTTTTGTCCAATTGTTGCGAAAAAATTATTAAAATGATGGGCAATTGAGTCAGGTTCAGAGATTTTTCTACCATTAATAAGGAATTCAGTTGGCAATTGTTCTTTGCAGACAGATTTGTTGAGGGCACAACGAAGGATTTGCCAACTTTTTTTTAAATTGTACTTATTTTCGTTCAAGATATCTGTATAGTATTGGGCCTTTGCGCGTTTTTTAACTGCGTTGTATACTCTGCAGTATTGCTTGTAGTTATCGATGTTAGTGTTTGTTGGGCGCTTTAGTTTATTTACATGTAGTTTGTTTTTGTTTATAGAAGATTTTAGGATACCGCTAGTCATCCATGGCTGCTTTTTAACATACTTTTTGGGTACATTGTTATTTTCTATAGGAAACGAATTTTCAAAATTTTCCATGAACATATTTAAGAATATGTTGAAAGATTCATTAGGACATGTAGATTCAATTACTGAGCTAAAGTTCGTATCACGTAATTTATTTTTGAAAGAAGAAACTTTTTTTTTCGTAAATGAGGGTTTGGGTTTTGGGAATATCTTTTGAGTCAACGTTGTTGCTTCCTCAGTATAAAAAGTTCCGAAATGATCTGACACGTCAGTAATTATGATACCACATTTACCACCACTGGAGTAACTATTGGAGTAAATGTGGTCTATAAGGGTTGCCGAATATTCAGTAACGCGTGTTGGTTTTGTGATTAAAGGAATATATCCGTGACTGAAAACCATATCAATATAATCGGTTGTTTTAATATGTTCAGAGAATTTTAAGAGATCGATGTTAAAGTCACCCATTATATGAGCTCTTCTGCTATTTACCCTGGGTACACTGGCATATTAACCTTCTCCTGCGAAGTTGTGAGCCTTTCACACATGCCACTTATTATCGGGACAACCTCCCCGCCTTCCAGCCTTAATTCTCCCTCTTGTATACATTCCCGGAGGGGACTGTGTTCTGGTCCGATAGTTTGACAGAACGCTGCCGTCTGTCTACTGGGCCCTGCATCTACGCAGTCACCTTGCTTCCAACCCCTTGGTGTTGCGTTCCCGGCCCCCTGCTGAGGTGGTCTAATGTTCCCAGTGGTCCTTACCTGCTTCTGCCAGCAGTCCCTGGCAATATGACCCCGCTTGTTGCAGATAAAACAAGTGTTGTCCTTGGGAGTGCTCCCCTTCCGGCTGGTCTGCGACGCAGGCGGATTGGGGTGGTGTTGCCTTACGGGTGCCATTGCCAACCCGTTTGCCCCACCCCTAGCCGATTTGGGTGCGTTTACACTCCCACCGTGGGCCTCGATATAGCGTTCTGCCACAGTTGCCATCTCATCATAGGTGGGCGGACCCCTTTCCTTGACGAACAGGCCCAACTCCTTGGAGCATGTAGTTAAAAACTGCTCCCGGAGAAAGAGATCTCGCAGGGCTCCATATGACTCATTCACTTCTGCGAGATCAGTCCAGCGGTCAAAGTACCGCCTAGCTCGGGCAAAATACTGAGGTACTGTTTCTCCCTTCTCCTGCTTAATTTCTCGGAACTTGGTTCGGAATCCTTCTTCGGTGAGCTGGTATCTCCGAAGGATGGCATTCTTCAGCTCACTGTAGTCGTTAAGAAGTGCAGGAGGCATACTGGTATAAGCCTCGAGGGCTTTACCTGACAACAAAGGGCTCAAGCACATAGCCCATGTGTCTTCTGGCCACATTTGACTGGAGGCAAAACGCTCCAACCTCTCCAAGTACGAGTCCAAGTCATCCGTGTTTTCATTAAAATAAGCGAGGTGGGGGCGTGGGGCATGAATTGCTACTTCTGCACTCCCATCCCCTGAGCGCCGACTTTCATTCTCCACATCAGCCCTTGCTCTGAGGAGATCTAATTCTCTCTCGTGCCTCTGTTGTTCGAGCTCTCGTTCTGCCTCCCTTGCCTCCCTTGCTAATTGGGCTTCTCTCTCTCTCTCTCTCTCGCCTCTCTCGCATCTTTCTCTCTCTCCCTTTCTAACTGAATCTCTCGCTCTTTTGCCTCCCTATCTAATTGGGCTTCTCTCTCCCTCCCTCTCTTGCGTCTTTCTCACGCTCTCGTTCTAATTGGGCTTCTCTCTCCCTCGCGTCATTTGCTAATTGAATCTCCCTCTCTTTTGCCTCCCTTGCTGATTGGGCCTCCCTCTCCCTTGCGTCATTACGTAAGGCAATCTCCTTGGCCTCACGTTTCTGCTCATCTTTAACGAACTTCTGAAGTTCGGCCCCCTCAAGGCCCATTTCCTTGCCTAATAATACCAGTTGGGCGAGGGGTGTAACAACATCCATTTTGATTTTTTCTTTCTATCTTCAACACTCGTCAGAAAGAATGAAGAAGGAAAAGAAAGAAAGAAAAAAATATGGCAATTAATCCTAATTTACCTGTGTAATTTAACGTAATTAAACGCCCCAAATATTCTGAAACCTACCGCAGTTATAGTGGCTACTAAGTATCCTCTTGGGGACTACTGTATTGCGATATTAAACCCTTGGACGGCATCAGCTGAGCGAACGCGTCAACACATAAACAGAACCGCCGTTAAAATAAAACAAAATTTCCATATAGCCATTTTTTACCTTTTAGAAATATCCTGGTTAGCGCTCGCCAATCATGTCAGGACACCTGAGGCCCCGTAAGGCCAGGGCTGACGTGGGGTTATTTAGTCCCGCTGATGAAGTTGCGGGAAAATTAGACCAACGTGGAGGGTCGGAATCCAAGTGTCAGGAAATCGGCGCAGGGAGCTGAGTCACACCGACGCCGTGATTCCTTCTCTGCCAAATTGACCTGAAATAGGTTCGATTTCCGTTAGGTGTGATTCCTAATCACTTCAGGCTGTGTAATGGAAAGAATGATTTAAAGTAACAACGATTCTTTTATTTACGCATACAAATAAAGCCGTTTCAATATTTCAACAATCAACAATTCGATTCTTTTCACAGAAATTTGGTTGCTAGGGTTAAATAATTCTCAACAATCATATAGTCATTCTATAGCCCTGCACTGGCACTATAGTCTACACACTGGAAATGTTACTACCGTGAGCTCGCCATAAGAGCTTCACAAATCTGAAATGTTATTACTGTGAGCTCGCCATAAGAGCTTCACCCGCTTAGGTTCAAATGTCAACGTCTGCGCGTAACTGTACCTCTGGCTGTCGGAGGGTTCCAACCAGCAATGTTCGTCATCTATAAAGCCACCGTACTTCTGATTTGGGTCAGATATTGTCCACTCATACCTTATGTGCCTTTTGAAAGTCCTTCGTGAAAGTACTCTGGAAATATTCACCGTTCCTGGTTGAATTCATGATTCACAAATGCCCCTTTTTGTGCTAGGGCGAAATTGTTACTCACACCGATCTCCAGTCGGTATTACGATGCTTCTACAGCAAAACAAACCACTCGGAACGCAATCAGTCTGACGCTTCAAAGGGTTAATACGCACAATACAATTAACCTACACTTCTGACAATTGCAGGCTGATACCTGCTACTCGACAATCTAAACTTTAACGTTTCACCTTTGTGTTTTCCTTCTCAACGAATTTGGCACTGTAGCCGCCTATCAACCTTAAGCTAAATCAATCGTGGAATGCCCTCTCTGGCGATTCCAGCCGTTTCAGAGTCCTGTGGTCGAAGGTACCCTTATGCCAGGAAACAGGGTCCGCCTGCCCTGGACTTCACCAATGTGTGTGTGACCCCAAGTGTGTCTAATGCTCTGCTCTTCAAGGTATATATACTTTTTACCCTAAACTGTCAGGTGGACCGACGCTCATCTGTCCATCTGTCAAAACGGTGGGAGATGACGTATATCGAGGCAGAATCAATACAAGTCATCTCGCGCGTGACTTAACGGTGATTTCACTTGTCGAGAAAACCGATTCGTTCCTGCAATTCATTGCTACCTAATGATCATGTGACGACACGATAGACATTTCTATCTTTTAGAATCTCGTTTCTCAATTGGCCGTGACGATATCCTGCCACCAACCGATTACGTCTCGTAAGACTCGCGACTACTGTATAAATTAAATGAGATTAGACCTTATCTCACATACCGTTTCTCCCCTGGGTCCCTGCGCTGAAGCTGGATATACACCACATGTGTTTTTTTTCCATGTCCAGCTTCACAGAGAAGTGAAATTCACGTAGGGTTTTCGCCTTGATGCGGAATATCTTTTGAACTTACACTATCTTTATATATGAGGCCCCTTGCCCCTATATTTAGGCTGGCTTTGCCCTGGCAGACATGTGCACCATCGACGTGCAGTAGTACACGGTGTCATCGTGCTTCCGTGTAGGCAACCGGGATAAAGTGCCTTGCCCAAGGGCACAACGCGGGACGTCCCGGCCGGGTATCGAACTCGGGACCTCTAACATAGAAGTCCAACAGTCTATCACTGGGCCGCCGCGCTCCGGTGAAGTCTTGGTTGCCTTTAAAGGCAGTCAAGACTTCGATGGATACCACTGTCAAGGTACTGTAACTCCCATCAGCAAGACCACCATAGGCCGGTAAAGTGGAACATATGTACATAAATTTTTACCTCGTTTTAATTTTTTAAAAATTGATGAAAAAACTATTGTTTCTAAGGGCAAAAAAAGGTCAAGAACGTCGACGTTAAACCTCAAGACGCTGTTAGAAGCTTTTGTCTTTTAGGTACATTCAAAGCTTTGATGTTCTGGACTTTTGAACCGTCAGTGTAATAATAAAGACCGGTCGGCAGTTGCGAAGTTCGTAACTGACGACCGGTCTTGATTATTACACTGACAGTTCAAAAGTTCAGAACAGCAAAGCTATGAATGTACCTAAAAGAGGATCGTCTTCGTTGTTTACTTGAGGTAGGTAAGCTGGCTTGAACTTCATTTTTAGCGACTCACAAGGAGGGAGGGGGTCGTCTAGGTACGATTAATCGTTTATTATCGATTATTTGCGACGATTAATCGATTCCTAAATTAAAAAATCATGACGGCCCTAGTTCTACATGTAAGACAAAAAGTTTGGAAAAATTTTAACTAGACCACAAGGGTTAAACTCTAGTAAATGTATAAATATGTGATTTGTTTTTTACTTGGAATGTAGTGGTTGCACTTCAAGGGTATAACGGTATTCTCAAATTCTACATTATTTAGAACTAAAAAATGATTCTCGTAACAGGAGTATTTATTGAGGTTTAACGACACTTTCGACAGCCAGGGGCACCTTGTGTCGGACAGTGTTACAGATAGAACCACAGAGCAACGGCGAGCAACTGTCAGGCTCCCCATCATACTAACTCCACACAAGCAGGGGTAACATTGGTTGAATACAAGTACACCATCGACGTGCAGTACGTCTTAGTACACAACGCCACCGTGCCCCCACGTGGACAATTGTGGTCAAGTGTCTTGCCCAAGGACACAACGCGGTAGCCGCAGGTGGGATTCGAACCGAGGAACTCCTGGCTTGGAGCCTGCACCTCTATCAACTGAGCCATCTCGCCCTCGCAACAAGAGTTCGAGAGAATCATTTGAGTCGGGACAAAGTAGAGTCTGCAATCTTTATATTACTTACTTCGTTTTACAAGGAGCTGCTGTTATGTATTAGTATGGGCACTATGTTATACTTCCGGCGGGGGTGGTGGGGGCACGAGAGCCCATGCGGATACGTTCATACATGTCGACAGAAAATGAAACTGTCCCCTCCCCACGCGATCCCAGATCAGGAAGCAAAGCTTAAAGCAGGAAGCTACGAAGGTCAAATAATCTTGAAACAGGAAGCTACGAAGATCAACCCACACAGCTGCGTCATTGGACCAAGGAGAGGCGTTAATATAAGTTGCATAACTTGTTCGTCAATCCTTGTTAAACAAATGAAATGAGTTTAAAGCAGGAAGCAAAGACACTTCCTTGTCTTTCCAATATGATTTAACGACGATTGATTAGGGTATGCCACTTTGTTGTGTGATTAGAGGCTTTGGAAGTATATAGTCCTACCAATCGACATACAGTTAAAATACTGTCGAGTGCCTAATAATAGTACAGGGCAAAATAATAGTACAGGGTGGAAAATTTCCTGAAAATTAATAATAGTGCAGGGTAGGGCTGTCACGATCAATCGATTAATCGATTGTTGATCGGTCACGGCGAAATCGATAAGTATTTTTCGTTGTCGAATAATCGGTAAATTGTATCCCGTTTTAGATGTTTAATAATTAAAAGAAAATTTGATGAAAAAACTATTGTTTCTAAAGGTATTGACCTAAGAACATCGATGTTAAACCCCAAGAAGCCCCTGGAAGCATTTGTCTTCCAGGTACATTCATCAAAGCTTTGATGTTCTGAATCTTTGAACCGTCAGTGTAATAATCAAGACCGGTCGGCAGTTGCGAAGATCGCAACTGCCGACTGGTCTTGATTATTACACTGACGGTCCAAAAGTTCAGTACTTCAAAGCTTTGAATGTACCTAAAAGTTGATCGTCTTCGTTGTTTACTTGAGGTAGGTCAGCTGACTTGAACTTCATTTTTATCGACTTCAAAGAGAGGGAGAGGGGTGGGGGTCATCTAGGTACGACTAATCGATTATTATCGATTATTTGCGACGATTAATCGATTCCTAAATTTAAAAATCGTGACAGCCCTAGTACAGGGTCGAGTAATAGTACAGGCTGGAAAATTCCAAGATGTGAGCCAACCGCTATGCTCTGAGCCCGTTTTAAGACGTCTGATGCTCTTGAAGTGGTGAAGGGCTAAATTACTTTCGGTTATCATAATTTTCACATGGATTTGACTTGTTGCAATTTATGGGAGAGTGCCTGTAATTTGCACCAAGGCAAAACCTTTTTGACCAATTAATTCTGTTTCAGTGATGGTATGAAGCACATCCACTGAGTACTAGATCTTAAAGTCATGGTAGCAGTACTTCAGAATAAAGCCCAAATATATGCTTCCAGCTCTCTTCCCATTAACATTTCCATTGCATCCTGTGTTTGCTTGTACATGTACCTTACTAGATTGTTTTGGTGAACTTCTTGAGATAAGCGGCCGCTCTGCACATACGATTGCTGAAAATTAATAATCATACAGGGTCAAATAAGGATCCTACAGGCGGGAATTTTGTTCAGAAAAGAATAATCATACATGTATGATTATTAGGCAATCAAGAGAAAATGGGGGAAACAAACATTTGTACAACGCATTTGTCTTGTATCAGAATTGTTTTGCAGATTCCATGTAGTACCTTAAAGAGGTCGTCCGGGACACTGGACACTCTGCTTCCATGCATCAAGACCACCATTGGGACACCATTTTCCGCAAACAAAAAAGAAAAGGCTCTTTCGAGTTCAGTAATTTGACACTGATGAAATCGTTCTGAAACATAGAATAAGTTCTTTCTTCCTGACATTTGTATCTCCAGTGTGAGAGAGCTGGTATAAAAAATCCCCAAAGCATGTGAACGTAACCTTGGAACTAATTACTCGTTCAATTCCGTCTACGCCAGATACTTCCACAGTTTTTATTCTTCAGTAGTCTGCCAGTTCGATGTGATGATTGAGGTGACTGACGAATTTCTAACCCTTTGAATCCGTGGGGAAATTTTTCTGGCCCAGGAACATGATATGCCACTAGTTCATGCAGTAAGATAGCTGCTAAATGAATGTGTGAGGTAAACCAATCCACAAGGCTGCATGTTGAAAATATAAATTGGTCTCCCACCAAATAATGAATATCCACTTTTCCAGTTCCTGCCGTTGAACTGACATGGGCGATACCACCAGGGTTCAATTTGATCAGGCTCGAATTTGATAATTTAAAATTATTGCAGTGACTATCATTGGCGTAGCCAGCCCAAAGTAACTGGGGAGGACAAACCCGCACAGCCTGGCTTAGAGCCGTTTTAATAGGGGGGGGGGGGGGGTGAGCCTCCTTTGAATTTGTAACTGGTGTGTGTGGGGGGGGGGGGGGGGGGGGGGCGGTGTGTGCGGTAAAAGCTTTCCAGGCTTTCACATTTCATAATTTTGCGTCCCTAAAATTTGAGCTAGGTAACAATAATCATGGTTTCCACCAGAGGTAAAAAAATCGTCCTCTGAGTTCCAATGTGTTCTATGTGCCAGTAGGCACATAGAACACATTGGAACTCAGGGGACGAAATGTGTCTGATATGGGGCGGCCAAGGGTCGTTGGTACACCGAACCGACCATTTCAAGAATTTTGAATTCCAGGGTTCAACCCCCCCCCCCCCCCATCTCCTTGTATCTGAACGGATATTTTAAGGTTTTTCATGTATTGATGACTGTCTTCTTTTTCACCGCATCAGATATTAGGACAAGCAATCTACAAATCTACAACCTTACCCCCATGGACCTACCCCCCCCCCCCCCACGATTTTTATGCCAGTTTTTGACATAGTTCAAGTGCCAACTTTGAGGGAAAGTGAGGGGGACTTGTCCCCCCAATCTCCCCCCCCCCCCCTGTGGCCACACCACTGATGACTGTTCCCAATTAGAGTTATGGACCAGCTTTTAAAAATTATTTTAATGAGTGCCAGTTTTACTCTCTTCTCTTTATCCTACAATGTCTTCAACCAATCTAACCCTGGCGGTGCAAAGTTCAGAGTTACGATGTTGGAGAACTGACAGCTGCTCGTCGTTGCTCGGTGGTTCTCTCCGTGTACTCCGGCTTCTTCCACCCGTAAAACAGTCACCGACATGATATGACCCCGGCTGTTAAAGTGTCGTTAAACCCTAATAAATAAATAAATAAATAAATAAATAAATAATATTTATTGGAGTTTAACGACACTTTCGACAGCCAGAGTCACTCGTGTCGGCAGTTGGCGGGTGGAGGAAGCCGGATTACCCGGAGAGAACCCCGAATAACGTATTAACTCCACACAAACAGGATTAGCATTGGTTGAATGAAGACAGGTGCACCATCGACGTACAGTACGCCTCAGAACACAGCGCTTCCGTGCCCCCACGTGGGCAATCGGGATTAAGTGCCTTGCCCGAAGACACAACGCAGTTACCACTGACGGGGATCGAACCGTGCACCTCTCGGTTTGAAGTTCATTGCCGTAACCACTGAGCTACCGCGCTCCCTTCTACAACTTAGGTCAAAGGTCGACATTTCGATCCTGACCAGCGCCATCTGCCTTGTGCCCTTGTTGGTATGTGAGAGTACGGTGGCGCTGCACACTTTGGCTTTGGGCACGACGATCGTACATTTAGTTTAAACAATACTTATTAAAAAGACGGCATGATAAAAATTACATTAAAGTGGAGAGAGGATTCGGCAGTACATTTGCATTCAAACCCCCTGGCTGGTAGTGGCTTCAACGACCATAAATAACTTTATCATATGACTCGTCCGTTTTGTTCACTTTAAAACATTTGATATTTTGTTTTCATATTAATCAGTGATAAATAAAGCCTTCCGTCAATTTCATTGGTCAGTTTCAAAACTAGACAATTTGATTGGCTGAACAAAATACAACTGGGCCACATTTTCGTTGGGAGCTTTCATTGGTCAATTTCAAAACTGGACAATTTGATTGGCTAAACAAAATACAACTGGGTCACATTTGCATAATTTCAGTAGGGAGAATTTACGTTATCTGTCCTATTTAGGGTGGGTTATATTGTATTAATCTTTTACCTACAAGAAAAGCGCCATTCATTTTTTTTTATATTTTCACTTTTTGCTTCCAAAAACAGGTTCTGACCCCTCATTGAAACGAGCTCGTTGAGCTCGTTCCAATGAGGGGTCATAACCTATGTTTTGGAAGCAAAAAATGAAAATTTTTAGTTATATGAGTATGTTTTTTCCAAGTGCCGTCTGCAATTAAACCTAGGTGATGGGTTAAAAAGTCATACTAATTGGCTAATTTGTGCGTGTGTGTACAGTCATATGATAAAAAGAATATGAAATGAGTGTTTTTCTCATATAATATTTATAAAACTCGTCCGAATTTTCCGTTTGGGCTCGACTCGTTTCATAAATATTATATGAGAAAAACACTCATTCCATATCCTCTATGTCCAACACTGCAGGATCATGGCTGTTGAAAGTGTCGTTAAACCCTAATAAACAAACAATATTGCAATGCTTGTTTAAGCCCATTTGGGATGTATATTTTTCGTCTCTAAGGGCCCCTCATCAGAATACATCAGATGCCGAATTTCATGTTGGCAACATCCACCTTGATGGTGTGGAAATATGGTTTGGCGCTTACGTAAAACGCAGACATCCGTTTGGAGCTGTGTCTGGAATCACTGTCCTGGCGAAAGATTTATTCCTTTGTTTCATCAGGTGAAAACATTCGTGATAACCCCCCGTTTTAATACATGGATCCAATGTTATGTAAATATAATAATTTGTATTCACTTTGACATCTTTAACCCCTCACTTAGTGCAATAGTCATGTATGATCGACAGTAACAAAGAATTGTTTGTTATAAGAATCAGATTAACTCTTTGCATGCTGCTGCCAGATATTCCTGCCCAGGACAGGATTTCTCTTAACACTCAAATATGTACACTTTGAGCACATTTAATCCAACTTCCCCTCTGTAAATTGAATATCGTTTTTCAGAAATGATTTCATGAGTTAAATTGGAAAGAATTTTTCATCAAATCTAGTCATGGCTGCTTCACAGCAGCCCTGACTAGATTTGATGAAAAATATCCTAAAAATACTCAGCGGGTTAAGAGTTAAATACATAAACTGTCAGTACTGTCCACCCATAACGGACGCCATGATTATAGCTATGCCTTAAAAACTTGACGGGAATGAATTCCGTCGGGGACGCGGTAACCGGTTCTCGTCAGATCACCGAAGTTAAGCAACGTCGAGCCCGGTTAGTCCTCTGATGGGTGACCGTCTGAGCGATCGATTCGGACTCTCGCGTTGTATCCTTGAGCAAGGCACTTAACCCAGATTGTCCACATGGGGGCTCGATGACGCAGTGTACTATGGCGTACTGCACGCCGATGATACGCATGTCTTCAACCAATCTAACCCTGCCTGCGCTGCTGTGCGGATTTATGATGTTGGGGAGCTGGCAGCTGCTCGTCGTTGCTCGGTAGTTCTCTCCGGGGACTCCGCCTTCTTCCACCCGTAAAACTGTCACGGTCATGATTAGCCATTGTGCATAGGTATATGACCTTAAACACCAATAAATGAAATGATAAATGAAGTCCATCTCGCTCTTGTCGTCAGCCAGGGATTTTATCGAAAACGGCGCACTGAAACAATAGACCACATAAACTAGCGTGGCCACGGGCACCCTCCACACCGTAAACTTTTCGCTGCCCCCAAATGCTGTCGTGTGACATTTAGAGCCTTACAATAGTCTTCAATATAGGGCCACACGTTCTATAAATGCCCCAGATTCACCCTTAATGCCCTGAATTTTCAAAATGTTATTGGGTGGGCGGCCACGTCCTATCTAGGACGTTCCGACTTTTACCCCCTCCTCCCACTCTCGTTCAACTGTAACAACTGGAGGGTCCCTGTTGATATAATAATCCCACCCCCTCACAAAGGCCTTCCAAATATCATGTTTGTCCACCCCCCCCCCCCCACCCCCCCCCCACCCCCCCCCCACCCCCCCCCCCCCCCCCCCCAAAAAAAAAATGGTTAGTGCACCCCTATTATAAAATTCTGGCTACGCGCTTGAAGACTTACCAAAAGTATATTCAGAGTGACAATTTTTTGTGCCAAACAAATTGTTTTTAGTCCAATTATCATGAACACTACTGGTCAGTACTACTCGCTAGAATAGCCATTTGTATTTCTCAATTGTTTTTTCTATTTTTTTCTCTCAAACATAGGTTATGACCCCTTATTAGATCGGCCTTGTTCCAATGATGGGCCCAAATTCATTTATTAACGTTAAACCGAAGAAATATATTAGTAACATTGACTGATGGTCGTGTTGTCAGTTTACAGCGGACAGGGTTGGGAGGAGTTAAAATTACCCTTAACACGTTAACGTTTTAAGTATTTCTGCGTTAACGTGTTAAATGACGTTAAATGTTAAAAGGAACAAAATTGTAGTACAACAGACCAATTCCGGCCATTTTTGCTGATTTGATCTTGAATATGATCGAACTTATGTACACTATTAATCCTTTTAACTCCAGTGGTATCTCCCATCCCAGTTCAATGGCAGCAATTAGAAGAGTCCATATTCATTATTTGGGGTAGACCAATCAATATTTTCAACGTGCAGCCTTGGGGCTGCACGTTGAAAATACTGATTGGTCTACTTCGCACATTTACTGAACAGCCATCCTATAATATAATGACGTTATGAAGTGTCATGTTCTTGGCCGGGAGAGCGGCCGCCTGGATTCAAATGGTTAATATAGATCTCTCGACAATGCGGCACAGTTTCAATTAACTGAGTGAGACGAAAAAATAGATGACCTATACATATACATTAGATGAGTCACGATGAGTACAAAATCATTCCTGGTGCACCCTAACAAACTTCAAAGTTAAACGTTAATAACTTAGTTAAAATATTTCTAACATTGTTAAAATAATTTAACACGTTAACGTTTGAAACGTTAACTGCTCCCAACCCTGACAGCGGAATCTAAGCTTGGTGCTACAATATTAAATAGCCGAGGCCGTGACAAGGGACGTAATTGCCATACTGACTACATGTAATAACCAGTTAGTCCGAGCCATGAAAATGCCACAAAAGCATCACTCTCTACTAACGTCACTTCACAGGAAGTGCAACTTCAAACCGGACGGTCCACGGTTAGATCCCACCTGGGGTAACTACGTTGTGATTTGGGGAAATGCACTTAATCCCCATTGCCCACGTCGGGGCACGGTGGCGATGTGGACTAAGGTGTACTGCACGTCGATGGTACACTTGCCTTCAACCAATGCTATCGCTGCTTGTACGTTGGGGAGTCTGTCAATTGTTCGCAGCTGCTCAGTAGTTCTCTCCATGTAATCCTGCTTCCTCCACCCGTAAAACTGCATGACGAGGTGACCCTGGCTGTCCAAAGTGTTGTTACCCCTTAATAAATAAATAAATAAATAAATAAACTCAAGTGGGTTGTGGGTATTTTTATGTGTGCTGATTTAAGATTAACAAACGTGATGTGACACGAAAGTATGTCGGGTGCTTCGAAGGCGTGGTATATTAATCCTCCTGCCCTTAAATCCACCCCACCCACACTCACACAGACACACTTTTCAACACCTTCAGTCTTGTTCATCAAGATCTGAAGAGGGCGCGGTGTCTCAGTAGGTAGAGGTGCAGGCTGCAAGCCGAGAGGTCCTCGGTTCGAGTCCCACCTGCCGCAACCGCGTTGTGTCCTTGGGAAAGACACTTCAGCCCCACTGCCCAGGTGGGGGCAAGGTGGTATTGTGTACTAAAGCGTACTGCATGTCGATGGTGCACCTGTTTTCAACCAATGCTAATCCTGCTTCGATGGAGTTAGTACGTTGTAGAGTCTGACAGTTGCTCGCTATTGCTCGGTGGTTCCCTCCAGGTACTCCGGCTTCCTCCACCCGTCAAACTCATGGTCATGATTAGCCATTGTGCAGAAATATGTGACCTTTAAACACCAATAAATAAATAAATAAATAAATAAATAAATAAATAAATAAATAAATAAATAAATAAATAATCAAGATCTGAAAATCAATAAAATGGAATTTGTGTGGGTTATTTTTTCCAAATTTTCCCGTTGGTTCAAACCATGGTAGTTCCGGTGCTTCCTGGATAACTTCCCACCCCCCACCTCCTCGATGAAAATGGGATAAAACGTCTTCTGGTTCTAGAAATGGAATTCTAGAAAGACTGCTGATGTATGTTTTGTGCTGCTCATATTTCCAGTTCGATATCGATTGGTTGATTCGGAATGATACCAGAAAGGCGAGTGAATTAACTTAAACTGCCATAGGGTTGAGGAAGTTTGGATGAAATCTACGAGACCCACAGGGACCCTGATTTATAAGATTCCACAAGGGACTTCCTCAACGTGGCGTCTTGAGACAGGTAGACACATAAAACAAATTCGTGTTTCTGTCTGCCAGAATATTACTCTTAATTTTCGTCGTCACTCCTTCATGTTTTTTTCTTGGCTGATTTTTATTTACTAATTCGTTTAACACATCAGATTTTGTCATCATACGTCCTCCTGGTATTTGTCAACGCCAAACTAATTTTTCTAAGTTAGAACTTCGAGCATCAACTTTGACTGCGACACAACCAAGCTAGACTGTCATCTGCAAAATGAGGTCCCCAGAGGGTAAATTTAGTGGTGCTACCCTGCACAGCAGGGTAGCATCACTAAATTTACCCTCTGTAAACCTCAATCTGATTCAGGGTCTCAAAACTAAACAGAAAGAGGTACCCAGAGGAAAAATTGGCCCACTGTTTGGGATAGCATCATCAAATTCACCCTCTGGGGACCTCATTCTGCAAATGTGAGACTGCTTATTTTCAGGCCAGGACACAACTGATTTTAACCAACCACATCGGGAGCGCGATGGCTCAGTGGTTACGGCATTGAACTTCAGACTGAAAGGTCCACCACGGTTCGATCCTCGCCGGGGGTAACTGCGTTGTGTTCTTGAGCAAGGCACTTGATCGCGATTGCCCGCGTGGGCGCACAGTGGCGATGTGTCTTAATGCGTATTGCACGTCAATGGTGCACTTGTCTTCAACCAATGCTAACCCTGCTTGTGCGGAGTTAGTATGTTGGGGAATTCGACAGTTACTTGGCGTTGCTCGGCGGTACTCCGGCTTCCTCCACCCGTAAAACTGCCCATCGCGAGGTGACCCTGGCTGTCGAAAGTGTCGTTAAACCCCAATAATAAATAATAAATAAACCAACCATATCGCACTTCAGAATGCATTATGCAAAAACTATATTCCAGAGATCTTGAATTCACCCTATCCTTGATTGCAATTGCATTGATGGGGGATGAAGGCGGTATAGATTTTCGGGGGCCATTATAAGAGTAACTGCTGACTTTTTTCGTTATGAAAAATGACTTTCCATAAAGTTATCTTTTTTGAAATTACACGACGAGCGAGGAAGGTTTAATAGAGAGGCAAGTAATTGTCAGACAACACCTATGACGTGACATATCTAGAAAAATTTCTGATCACTACCCACCCAGTGACCTTTGTAGAAAAGATCATGTTATTGTGACACGATTTATTTATTTATTGATGTTTAAGGTCACATATTTATGCACAATGGCTAACCATGGTCGTGACAGTTTTACGGGTGGAGGAAGCCGGAGTACCCGGAGAGAACCACCGAGCAACGGCGAGCAGCTTCCAGCTCCCCAACATCGTAACTCCGCATTGCAGCACAGGCAGGGTTAGATTGGTTGAAGACATGCGTACCATAGACGTGCAGTACGCCTTAGTACACGGCGTCATCGTGCCCCCACATTGTGACACGATGTCATATTGGTCATACAAGACTAACATATTCCTTTCTGTTAGAGGGTAATTTGCGACCTGAGTGTGTTCCATGTCAACAGGTGTTGTCAGTGGAACACATTCTGTTACATTGCACTGATTTTAATCTTGTTAGAGGGCAGTACTTCACAGCTGGATCCCTTAGAGATCTATTTTATAATACGAGCCCACACAAAATAGTGTCATTTCTGAAAGTATTCAACCTTTTTACAAAATTTTAAAATTGTTTTTATTCTTTTATTAATCTCGACTCATCAAGTCTCAATTCCTCAGGTTGATTTATAATGTACTTACTTATCTCATTACTCATTGCTATTCTAATCATTTTTGTCTTTGACATGTCTTTTGTGGTTATTTTTATTTTTATTCAATTTTTACTTCATTATTGATAACGACTTTTTATATACCAGTGTTTTCTCGCCACGATATAGCCCTAGCTGCTGATGTGGCATTAAGCACCAATAAATAATAATATATCTAGAAAATAAAGTCAAGTTTCCTTTTGTTACTTTTAATAACTGAAAACTACAGACAGCTCTCGGAGCTGTCTGTTGTTTTCGTTCATTAAAAGTTTCAAAAGAAAACTTGTATTTTAAGGCAAGCCGAGAGGTCCTCGGTTCGAATCCCACCTGCGGCAACCACGTTTTGTCCTTGGGCAAGACACTTCACCCCCATTGCCCACGTGGGGGCACGGTGACGCAGTGTACTAAGGCGTACTGCACGTCGATGGTGCACCTGTCTTCAACCAATGCTAACCCTGCTTGTGTGGAGTTAGTATGTTGGGGAGCTGACAGTTGCTCGCCGTTGCTCGATGGTTCTCTCCGGGTACTCCGGCTTCCTCCACCCGTAAAACTGTCGTGGTCATGATTAGCCATTGTGCAAAAATATGTGACCTTAAACACCAATAAATACTTGTATTTTAAGCTAATAAGAAGAAATTACTTCAGAAAATCCATCATTAAGAATATCTGTCGGTATCACACTTAGTGTCCATTTCGGCTCTGTATGCAGCGAATGTGTTTCTGCAGTTATTCACAAGTATTTTTTTCTTATCCGAAACAAATGAGCAAACCTCGCCCCGTACCATTTTATATTAATTGAAAAGATAGTTTTTGTTTTATATGTCACTGCGGGCACCCCAAAAGATAGTTTTTGTATTATATGTCACTGCGGGCACCCCAAAAGATAGTTTTTGTATTATATGTCACTGCGGGCACCCCAAAAGATAGTTTTTGTATTATATGTCACTGCGGGCACCCCAAAAGATAGTTTTGGTATTATATGTCACTGCGGGCACCCCAAAAGATAGTTTTTGTATTATATGTCACTGCGGGCACCCCAAAAGATAGTTTTTGTATTATATGTCACTGCGGGCACCCCAAAAGATAGTTTTTGTATTATATGTCACTGCGGGCACCCCAAAAGATAGTTTTTGTATTATATGTCACTGCGGGCACCCCAAAAGATAGTTTTTGTATTATATGTCACTGCGGGCACCCCGTTGTTACAATGAACAAAAAAAGGTTAAAGAACATAAAATGATGGCGAAAACGCTGTTTTCATATTTTTAACCCTTTACCTAACCTGAAAAGCAGACGACACTTGCAAAAATAATTCTCGAATTACTAATTTTTTTCATTTTTTGTCTCAAAAACATAGGTTATGACCCCTCGTTGGAACGAGCTCGACGAGCTCGTTCCAACGAGGGGTCATAACCTATGTTTTTGAGACAAAAAATGAAAAAAAATAATGAAAATTAATTGGCGATTTTTGAGAATAGCGCTGGCCGGTTTTGGCCGTTACGTTAGGTAAAGGGTTAAATGAGTTTCAACGGGTCGCGGTGGCTCAGTTGGTAGATGTGCAGGCTGCAAGCCGAGAGGTCTTCTGTTCTAATCCCACCTGCGGCAACCGTGTTGTGTCCTTGGGAAAGACACTTAATCCCACTTGCCCGCGTGGGGCACGGTGGCGTTGTGTACTAAGGCGCACTGCGCTTGTCTACGACCAATGCTAACCCTGCTTGTGTGAAGTTAGTCCGTTAGTCTAACAGTTGCTCGCCGTTCCTCGGTGGTTCTCTCTGGGTACTCCGCGTTCCTCCACCCGTAAAACTGTCCGATACGAGGTGACCCTGGCTATCGAAAGTGTCGTTAAATCACCAATAAGTAAATAAATACTAAGTGTCCATTTTGGGAGCTCGCTGGCTCAGTGGTACACTGTAGACTTCTGTGCTAGAGGTCCCGAGTTCGATCCCCGTCCGGGTCAACCAGCGTTGTGTCCTTGGGCAAGGCACTTTATCCAGGTAGCGTACATGGGGCACGATGGCGCCGTGTACTAAGGCGTATTGCACGTCAATGGTGCACTTGTCTTCAACCAATGCTAACTCTGCTTGTGCGGAGTTAGTATGTTGGGGAGTTCGACAGTTACTTGCCGTTGCACGGCGGTACACCGGCTTCCTCCACCCGTAAAACTGCCCATCTCGAGGTGACCCTGGCTGTCGAAAGTGTCGTTAAACCCCAATAATAAATAATAAATAAACCAACCATATCGCACTTCAGAATGCATTATGCAATAACTATATTCCAGAGATCTTGAATTCACCCTATCCTTTATTGCAATTGCATTGATGGGGGATGAAGGCGGTACAGATTTTCGGGGGCCATTATAAGAGTAACTGCTGACATTTTTTCGTTATGAAATTTGACTTTCCATAAAGTTATCTTTCCTGAAATTACACGACGAGCGAGGACGGTTTAATAGAGAGGCAAGTTATTGTCAGACAACACCTTTGACGTGACATATCTAGAAAAATTTCTGATCACTACCAATCCAGTAACCTTTGTAGAAAAGATCATGTTATTGTGACACGATGTCGTATTGGTCATACAAGACTAACATATTCCTTTCTGTTAGAGGGTAATTTGCGACCTGGGTGTGTTCCATGTCAACAGTTGTTGTCAGTGGAACACATTCTGTTGTTAGAGGGCAGTACTTCACAGCTGGATCCCTTAGAGATCTATTTTATAATACGAGCCCACACAAAATTGTGTCATTTCTGAAAGTAATCAACCTTTTTACAAAATTTTAAAATTGTTATTATTCTTTTAATCTCGACTCATCAAGTCTCAATTCCTCAGGTTGATTTATAATGTACTTACTTATCTCATTACTCATTGCTATTCTAATCATTTTTGTCTTTGACATGTCTTTTGTGGTTATTTTTATTTTTATTCAATTTTTACTTCATTATTGATAACGACTTTTTATATACCACTGTTTTCTCGCCAGGATATAGCCCTAGCTGCTGATGTGGCGTTTAGAACCTATAAATAATAATATATCTAGAAAATAAAGCCAAGTTTCCTTTTGTTACTTTTAATAACCGAAAACTACAGACAGCTCTCAGAGCTGTCTGTTGTTTTCGTTCATTAAAAATTTCAAAAGAAAACATGTTTTTTAAGGCAAGCCGAGAGGTCCTCGGTTCTAATCCCACCTGCGGCAACCGCGTTGTGTCCTTGGGCAAGACACTTCACCCCCATTGCCCACGTGGGGGCACGGTGACGCTGTGTACTAAGGCGTACTGCACGTCGATGATGCACCTGTCTTCAACCAATGCTAACCCTGCTTGTGTGGAGTTACTATGTTGGGAGCTGACAGTTGCTCACCGTTGCTCGGTGGTTCTCTCTCGGTACTCCGGCTTCCTCCACCCGTAAAACTGTCGTGGTCATGATTAGCCATTGTGCAGAAATATGTGACCTTAAAAAACACCAATAAATACTTGTATTTTAAGCTAATAAGAAGAAATTACTTCAGAAAATCCATCATTAAGAATATCTGTCGGTATCACACTTACCAACACTAAGTGTCCATTTTGGCTCTGTATGCAGCGAATGTGTTCTGCAGTTATTTACAAGTATTTTTTTCTTATCCGAAACAAATGAGCAAACCTCGCCCCGTACCATTTTATATTAATTGAAAAGATAGTTTTTGTATTATATGTCACTGCGGGCACCCCAAAAGATAGTTTTTGTATTATATGTCACTGCGGGCACCCCAAAAGATAGTTTTTGTATTATATGTCACTGCGGGCACCCCAAAAGATAGTTTTTGTATTATATGTCACTGCGGGCACCCCAAAAGATAGTTTTTGTATTATATGTCACTGCGGGCACCCCAAAAGATAGTTTCTGTACTATATGTCACTGCGGGCACCCCAAAAGATAGTTTTTGTATTATATGTCACTGCGGGCACTCCAAAAGATAGTTGTTGTATTATATGTCACTGCGGGCACCCCAAAAGATAGTTTTTGTGTTATATGTCACTGCGGGCACCCCAAAAGATAGTTTTTGTATTATATGTCACTGCGGGCACCCCAAAAGATAGTTTTTGTATTATATGTCACTGCGGGCACCCCAAAAGATAGTTTTTGTATTATATGTCACTGCGGGCACCCCAAAAGATAGTTTTTGTATTATATGTCACTGCGGGCACCCCAAAAGATAGTTTTTGTATTATATGTCACTGCGGGCACCCCAAAAGATAGTTTTTGTATTATATGTCACTGCGGGCACCCCAAAAGATAGTTTTTGTATTATATGTCACTGCGTGCACCCCAAAGGATAGTTTTTGTATTATATGTCACTGCGGGCACCCCGTTGTTACAATGAACAAAAAAGGTTAAAGAACATAAAATGATGGCGAAAACGCTGCTTTCATATTTTTAACCCTTTACCTAACCTGAAAAGCAGACGACACTTGCAAAAATAATTCTCGAATAACTAATTTTTTTCATTTTTTGTCTCAAAAACATAGGTTATGACCACTCGTTGGAACGAGCTCGACGAGCTCTTTCCAACGAGGGGTCATAACCTATGTTTTTGAGACAAAAAATGAAAAAAATAATGAAAATTAATTGGCGATTTTTGAGAATAGCGCTGGCCGGTTTTGACCGTTACGTTAGGTAAAGGGTTAAATGAGTTTCAACGGGTCGCGGTGGCTCAGTTGGTAGATGTGCAGGCTGCAAGCCGAGAGGTCCTCTGTCTAATCTCACCTGCGGCAACCGTGTTGCGTCCTTGGGAAAGACACTTAATCCCACTTGCCCGCGTGGGGCACGGTGGCGTTGTGTACTAAGGCGCACTGCGCTTGTCTACGACCAATACTAACCCTGCTTGTGTGAAGTTAGTCCGTTAGTCTAACAGTTGCTCGCCGTTCCTCGGTGGTTCTCTCTGGGTACTCCGCGTTCCTCCACCCGTAAAACTGTCCGATACGAGGTGACCCTGGCTATCGAAAGTGTCGTTAAATCCCCAATAAGTAAATAAATACTAAGTGTCCATTTTGGGAGCTCGCTGGCTTAGTGGTAGACTGCAGACTTCTATGCTAGAGGTCCCGAGTTCGATCCCCGTCCGGGTCGACCAGCGTTGTGTCTTGGGCAAGGCACTTTATCCAGGTTGCGTACATGAGGCACGATGGCGCCGTGTACTAAGGCGTATTGCACGTCGATAGTGCACAAGTCTTCAACCGCTGTAACCCTGCATGAGCGAAGTTTGAACAGTGTTTATTTGTTGAGCTGACAGTTGCTCGTCGATGCTCGGTGGTTCTCTCCGGGTACTCCGGCTTCCTCCACCCGTAAAACTGCCACGGTCACGATTAGCCATTGTGCTCAAGTATGTGGACATTAATAAATAAATAAATAAATAAAAAAATAAATAAAAAAATAAATAAGTAAATAAATAAATAAATAAATAAATAAATAAAATTTATAAGTTTTTTTTTACTCTTCCCTGGAAACAAATTAACTAATCTCACCCCCCGCCCCCTCTTTCCATTTTATATTAATTGAAAAGACAGTACCGGTATTACGGTATGTGGAGAGTGGATTGCAACTAAATCACCCGCGGAGTGGAGTTATCACCCAAACTATAACTTTCAAATTTTCTATATATCGACTAAAAACACAAGCAATGTTTCAGCCAATGGACCTCCGGGTTTAACCCGGAGGTCCATTGGCTGAAACTTTACTTGTGCTTGTTATGCTTTGCAACAAATTTGCAATTATTGCTTGGGTGGAATCTCCACTCTGCGGGTGATTTAGTGATAATACACTGTCCTCGTAAAGTAAATTTCACGATGCGAACTCTGTTGATATTATGAACAGAAAAAGTTACAGAACATCAAAAGATGGCGAACATGCTATTTTCAAATTTTTAAATCGGCTTCAACAGGGAAGAATAGTCAAACCATCAAACTGATTGGGAAAAAATGGTGAAAAAAAGCTTCTGTATTTCTACACTCCTCTGCAGAAAACTGCGCGCAGTTTGTGAAATAATGCGCACATGGATGATATAAATTCGCTTAACATTTCGAAAATTAATTTATAATATGAAATTCTCATACCCTTAGTGTTAAATTTACTGACACCTTTATGAAATTAACCCTTTACCTAATACGAAAGACAGACGGCACTTGCAAATAAAATTCTTGAATAATTTTTTTTTTCATTTTTTTTTTTGCGTCAAAAACATAGCTTATGACACCTCACTGGAACGAGCTCGTTGAGCTCGTTCCAATGAGGTGTCATAAAATGAAAATTTAAAAGTGTTTTTTTGTGAATAGCGCCAGTCGGTTTTGGTCGTCACGTTTGATAAAGGGTTAAGGGGGGGGGGGGGGGGCGGCGATGGCGTTGCGGTAACCGGTTCTCGTCAGATCACCGAAGTTAAGTGACGTCGAGCCCAGTTAATCATCGGATGGGTGGCCGTCTGAGCGATCAATTTGGACTCCCGCGTCGTGTCCTTGGGTAAGGCACTTAACCCCGATTGTCCACATGGGGGCACGATGACACCGTGTACTAATGCGTACTCCACGTCGATGGTGCGCATGTCTTCAACCAGTCTAACCCCACCTGTACTGCAGTGCGAAGTTACGATGTTGGGGAGCTGCCAGCTGCTAGTCGTTGCTCGGTGGTTCTCTCCAGGTACTCAGCCTTCCTCCACCCGTAAAACTGTCACGGTCATGATTAGCCATTGTGCATAAGTATATGCCCTTAAACACCAATAAATAAATAAATAAATAAATAAATAAATAAATAAATAAATAAAGGGCTAAGGGGAGCTAACTTTACCGTAAATCTCTTCAAATGACAAAAATTGCCAGCCAACAACAATCTATCCCCTGTTGTATAAGGGATTGAAAGTGTTAACAATTTAATATCCGCCCACTGTTATGCACAAATAGAACACAATGCAACTCCGAATGTCTGGATGCAGTTTGATAAAATGACATTATCTTTTAAAGATAATATATCTGTCTTTTATTTGACATGCAACTTGATATTAAAGTTAACATTTCTAAATGAATTGTCACTCCGCCAGTATACTGATAGCAATCTCATCAAAACAAACCTTTGGGGCAGGTGCGTTGTGCAAATTAAAAAATATGATTCTGCGTTGCAATTGTGATACAGGCAGAATACAAAGAGGAAGATTTGTTACAAAAAGATATTTTCCTACAAAAAATGTCAAATTCTCAAAAATTACTCACAGCCAAATATCAGCAAACAGACACAAGGTTCAGTCGAGCAGCTTAACCCTTTACGTAACATGAAAAGCAGACGACACGTGCAAAAAATATTCTTGAATAACTAATTTTTTTCATTTTTTGTCTCAAAAACATAGGTTATGACCCCTCGATGGAACGAGCTCGACGAGCTCGTTCCAACGAGGGGTCATAACCTATGTTTTTGAGACAAAAAATGAAAATATATTGAAAATTAATTGGCGATTTTTGTGAATAGCGCTGGCCGGTTTTGGCCGTTACGTTGGGTAAAGGGTTAAAAGATGTTTGTGCTTTTTTGTGATTTTTCACAAAATTCCCGAGGTTACAGAACCTGCAAAGATGAGGAGCTCAATGTCATAAGACAAGGAGTCTCTTTCGCAATCGAATGTCGATCTAATCGCGACTTATGTACACCAGGGAATCAAATATTTAATTGCTTCCAGCGATATTCCTACCCGCTACCATTCGTGACAGCCAATGCTTTCACTGAAGAAAAGCGCTGTCCAAATTTGATCACCGGTACTTGCAGCTGGTGCATGACATGTGACCATCAGTGGATAGAACTTCCTGACGCTTTCAAGTGTTGGGGCACATGCTGTGTTCCTGGAGCAAGATGCACAAAAGGTTACTTATACAAAGCCGTGTTTGCAACTGCCGTCCACTGCTCGTGCTGGATGGGTGTATGCGTGTGTGTTAGAGGGGTGGGGGAGAGATGAAGCCTTCTTCTCTAATTCAGTCAGTCAGGCCTGATCCACACTTCCAGAAAGAGAACAATACGCGAAATTTGTAACCTTGTTAATGATATCTGAACTGTGCTGAGCATCCTGTGTTACCCGACTGCATCAGCCAGCGACAGTTGAACTTCTTTCTTTCTTCTCTCTTCCAATAAAATAGTAATCTAATAATGCATCTCTAATGGATCATTCCATACAGCATCGACCGTCTTTCGATAGCGTTGTCTTCAAATGGAAGGAGACGGCTTAAATAAGTAAATGCTTGATGCCGAATCCCAGTATTTTTTTTTATCAACTTGCATCTATGTTTTTATTTATTTATTTATTTAGGTTCAACGACACATTAACAGCCAGGGTCACATCATGTCGGTGACATCTTACGGGTGGGGGAGCCGGAATACCCGGAGAGAACCACCGAGCAACGACGAACAGCTGTCAGCTCTCCAACATCGTAACTCTGAACTCTGCATCGCGGCACAGACAGGGTTAGATTGGTTGAAGACATGCCCACCATCGACGTGAAATACGCCTTAGTACACAACGTTATCGTGCCCTCGTGTAGGCAGTCAGGGTGAAGTGCCTTGCCCAAGGACACAACGCGGGTGCGCGAATCAGTCGTTGAAATAGTCACCCATCCAACTACTAACCGTGCTCGACGTTGCTTAACTTCGGTGATCTGACGAGAACCGGTTAACGCGACGCCACCGCGCCCCCATCTATATGCTTTTAATATTAGCTGTTTATCTTTCTATTTTATTACACGCCTGTTCTTTGAAACCCCCATCCTCAGCAACACCAAACCATGCAGAAAATGAAAATCCGTTCCGCACACATGTGCGGAACGGAAATCATTGACGGACTGTATTTAAACAGAAGCGAAATTCCACTGGAATTTTCTACAAATCATGCACCGCAATTACAATTTGAATCGCTAGCGATATCTAAAAATCGTCCCCTGAGTTCCAGTGTGTTCTATGTGCCAGTAGGCACATAGAACACATTGGAACTCAGGGAACGAAATAGTAATACGGGTTCCCCTCGCAAATTTGGTTGGCGATAAATTGTGTTCTTTTTGTTGATAATTGTCAAATGAATTGCTGAGTGTCCTTCTGATAATTGTTTTTGTAGAAGTGAAGGCGCGTAATAAACACAGAACGACACGCGCGATATGGCGGCCTCTCGTTCTATCCTTCAGCGCTGGCACTCGTGCCATAGCGATTAACCCATTCACACGCGCGTGTTCTGTGTGTGTACATGTTTTGCAGGTTTATTCCCAACAAGACGAATCCCACGAATCCCAGCAATAGCCATACCAACGTGACAGTCCCAACAAGATGAATTTAATTAAAATGACTATATAATCCATTTATTTTTAGCTTTTGGGGGAAAATGTATATGAGAAGGTATTTTGAAGTGAAATTTTTTTTTTCAAGAAAAGAAAAAAACGATGTATTTGAGATATATCATTTATTATAAACCAGCTTAAAAAACTCAATCAGATCACAATCTCGTAACAGAAAATAAGGCAGTTTGCATCTTGTAACATAGAATATAATAATTTTTAAATATTTTTTTCCATTTGTACGTCTGTTATGCTTTATAAAATTGTGAGGAAGATTTTCAGTTCATCAACAGTAAGGTATTGAAAGGCTGGATCGGCATTAAACTGAGAATTATCGTAGCAGTTTCATCAAGCGTAAATTAGGCGCGCATGGAAATTATGACAAAGAATGAACAAGAAGGCTAATTTTACCGGAAATGGTTTTAACTTTTGTGACCTGTACAGTAGAACCTGTCTTGAGAGACCGCCCTTTGGGCCACACAAAAGTGGTCTCTCAAGACAGGTGGTCTCTCATAACAGGTTTCAGGTTTTCTCAAGTCTTTGAATAACTAACCACAAAATTCAGAAATGGAGAAGAATGGATTTTTGTAATTACTTTGTAGTTCTTTTTTATGAAGTTTTTGTAATAAATTGAAATGGACTGTTATAAAAATTATAAAAATAAATTAGTGTTGAAAATCTTCATTGAAGATTTTCAACACAAATTTATTTTTATCATCCTATCAGTCACATTTCAGGTATGTATGAAATTGTTTATTCACCAATAATCCTAATCTTTTCACATGGGGTCTTATAAAAACATCTCAATCTTTAATGAGTTATGTAACTGAATAGCAATTGAAACCCAATTAAGAGCTTTTAATACTTTTAATTATGTCAGTATAACCACAATGGATTTTCCAATTCCAGAACAGGTAAAAACAGTTTTTGTCATGGTATCAGTCTTCAAAGCAGCGGTCTCTCAAAACAGGTCCATTATGGCATAAAAATACAAGTCGGTACCAGGTCACAGTGGTGTCTCAAGACAGGTGGTCTCTGAAGACAGGTGGTCTCCCGTAGCAGGTCCATTATAGAGTAAAACCAATCGATGCCTGGCAGATGTGGTCTCTCAAGACAGGTGGTCTCTCAAGACACGTTTTACTGTATCAGAAATCATATAAAAATCTCATTTTTCGAACATGTTTTTTCAACTTTGTCGGCAATATCATATTTTGAAATTCGCCTTCAGTGTCACAGACGAGTCTATTCACAAAGAGAGCAGACTGCACTGCGTTTAGTGAACACAAAGTGTCAATAGAGAGAAAAGTGTTGTGTGTTCTTTGTTATTTATTATTGCACCATAAACTACTCACGCGGCTATTCGTCCCCTGAGTTCCAATGTGTTCTATGTGCCAGCAGGCACATAGAACACATTGGAACTCAGGGGACGTATTGTCAGACAAAAAGATTTCCAATGACAAAGGTGGGAGCACGGTGGCTCAGTTGTTAGGGCATTGATCGCCAGAGGTAACTGCGTTGTGTCCTTGGGCAAGGCATGTAATCCCGATTGCCCACGTGGGATCACGGTGGCGCTGTTTACTTAGGCGTACTGCACGTCGATGGCAGGGACGTGGAGACATGGGGGTGAGCGCGGGTGTATCCCCCCCCCCCCCCATTCTGGCTAAAATTTCCTTCAGTTGGAAATTCGGAGGGTAAGTCATGAATAGTTGGAAATTCCATCTATCTGGATTTTAGAGCTTCTTTGGTGATGCCAATGTCTCCTTCACTTCCCAAAATCCAACTCGGTTTCAAATTTGCAAAAAAATCCAACTGTTACTATTTACAAATACAGTGTACGCAATATCGAGCTTCATAAGTGTGTTTACTTATAGTAATAAAAAAATCCTCGAAATGCACTTCAAGAAAATCACACCATGTAAAACGTTATCCTGAGTTAATTCCATCATTCATAGTTACAAAATGATGAAACATCCAAAAATTATCATTCCTGCATAAGATTTCATTTAATGTCAGGAGAGTGTGAGTTGCTCAAAGTTCTCAGCTTGAGCATTTGTTTAGCACATATTCAATTTCTAGAATAATACATAGAGAGTAATCAATTTGTTTTGAGCGTTACGGTAAATAATTCATCGAGAGACGGGACGCGAGTAAATCACGAGGGCGTAGCCCGAGTGATTTACGAAACAGTCCCGTCTCGTGATGAAATATTTACCGTAACGCTCAAAACAAATTGTTTACTCTGTTTATTACATGACATTTGGAATAAAGAGGTCTTTTACTATAATAATTCAACCCAAACTATTGTCAGATATAATCCAATTTAGTGTAAACACGGAAACATTTCTAAAATTAGCAGGAAGGAAATACGAAATAGTCTTGTCTCGAGGAGAATTATATACCGTAACTTGCGGTAAGAATGGGTCACTCACTCTCTTTAGTAAATGACATTTTAGACCAAAATGTCTTTCGTTCAAAATAATTCAACACAAAATATTCGCAAATGCAACTCGGAAATACTTCTGAAATTAGCGCGTATGAATACATCACTTTCTGTGTCAAATCTTCGATTGGAAATGGCCCAGTTTTATTTTTGTGACTTTCGTTCGATATTTTACTATTTTGTGTGGCGTTCCAGTCGCATTTGGGGAATGACATTCAGCCATAAGATAAAACATTTCCATTTGGATTTTGTCAACTGTGCTAACGAACCTGTTCATAGAGGAAAGAAAGGATTTTTAAAAATATTCAGAAGGAAAATTCATTTTAATTAACTGATGTGGAACTGGAAAACAAAACATCAACAAATCGGTGGGGGCGTGGCTTATATACGTCAATCGTTCCAAAGTTACTTTTGAAGTGACATAATTCACTCGTGACATTACCACTTTTTAATCAACATTAAATTCAATGCATAAGGCCAAAAAAAAAATAATGTTTTGATTCTCAGGCCCTCCCTCGTTGGATTTGAACCTCCTCATTAGACATTTTTATTATGTCATGTTTTTTAAAGAATTTGTGAAAACTCGGAATGGTCATTTTTTCTCATTTCTCGACATATAATTATTTAGCTGTGTTTGCAGTAAATTGGTTTTTCTTGTTGCAGTTTATGGGAGAGTGCCTCTGGGCACTCTCCCATAAACTGTAACAAGGCAAATTCTGATATACTGGATCATGATTTAATTATTTATTTATTTGCTGGTGTTTAAGGTCATATATTTCTGCACAATGGCTAATAATGGCCGCAAAACCGATATAAACTCAACTTTAACCAATCATTTAGAGCCATGTTTCCCATTTTAAAGGAGGACTCCTACCCCAAGCATTGGTTACTGGGGCCTATTCTAATGGATCATGATGCTTGACAGATCTATACCATTAAAAAGAACAATAAAATACAAATCCTTTTAGCTGTTGTTATGGCAGTTAGTTATAAAAGGTATACTATAATTACACTAAAATACAACCTTTTCTCTTTTTCAAGTGGAAAGACAGCAAAAAGATTTACTTAGTATACTCAACCCTTTACATGAAAAAAAAAAAATAAAAAAAATTAAAAATAAAATCCTCCCTCCCTCCCTCACTGATTTGAAAAAAAAATTGCCTGAGAATCAATTCATTTTTTTTATTTGGCCTAACGAACTGAGGAATGTAATAATAAATAATAATAATAACGTGATAATTCTATCATAAATGTGTTGGAATTTCAGTTACAAGAATCAATTTTATGCCCCTTTCATGTCTTCATTTTCAAAATGTTTCTCTGTGGTGAAATTTCACTACCCTACACCCTCCCATTCGGAAACCTCTAGCCACGTCCCTGTCGATGGTGCACCTGTCTTCAACAAATGCTAACCCTTCTTGTGTGAAGTTACGTTGGTGAGTTTGATAGTTGCTCGCCGCTGCTCGGTTGTTATCTCCGGGTACTCACACAATGTATACTCTTTTTGCATTGTACGGGAACTACATTATTTATCCTCAACCAGATTATTAGCGCAGGATAGGAGCGCGGTGTATCATGAGTTGAGGCATTTGACTCGAAACCGAATGATCGACACTGTATCCTCTGTTGGCACGACACTCAATCCCGATTGCCCAAGTGAGGGTACGGTTGCGCTGTGTACCAAGGCGTACTTCACGTCGGAGGCGCACTTGCCCCTAACCGCTGCTAACTCTGCTTGTGTTAGGTGAATAAGTTGGTTTGAGAGTCTGACAGTTGCTCACCGCTGCTTAGTGGTTGTATCCGTGTACTCCGACTATCTCCACTCGTGAAACTGATATGACCCTAGCCGTTGAAAGTGTTGTTAATCCCTATTAAACAAACAAACGTCACCACACACTAAAAACTAAAGTGTTAAAACTGACACTTTCAAGGTGTTAAACCCATTCTAACTCTTAGGGTTTGATTTTAACACTCAAAGTGCAATGCTTTAAGCACTTAGACATTACAATCGTCAGACATCTGAAACTTGAATGGATGGCACTTCCCATGTGTCTAGCATTGGTGCTTCTTCCAGAATCGTCCATAATTTGATTTGCGCTTGGTGGGTACATAATTAAAAGGACACAACGCAGATGACGCGGATCAGGCTCGAGAGTTCGAGCCTGATCCGCGTCATCTGTGTTGTTTCCTTTTAAGTGTCGCGACATTACACTTGTCAAGTGGTATTATTGTAACACCTGTCAAGTTCTGGGATATCTACACTTGAACAAAGTGCTAATACAGCACTTCAAGTGTAGTTTTTAACACTTTAGTTTTTTAGCGTGCACAGGATGTCTCGCAGTCGGTAAACTTTTCCAGCTAACCACCTTCAGTCATTACAGATCTACGACGCTGTTTAATGGCGTGCTATGATTTGAATGGCGACACGCTCTCCTGGAGCAGTTTTATAATTAGCCTCAGCCTTGCGTGCAACGCTTACTTTGAAAGGCAAAACACACAAGACAAAATTCGTTGTCTTAAATTATCCAGAGAAAAACGAATTTCTAACCAAACTGATATACTTTAATGAAGGTGAGTGAATGCAAATTTTTTATTTTTTAAAGGTACATTTAAGAGAAACTAACAAATTCATTTGTAAACAGTGACAGTAGCATGATCTATGGGAACTTTGGGGGAGGTAGACGCGATTACTGAAGGCGAGACGTCGGTAAGAGATTGCTTTCAGTCAATGCTTTTTGAAAATAGTTCCTCTGGTCGATTTGGGATGTAATATATATTTAATGCGTGAGTTTACAAAGTAAAAATATGTGTTGTATGGTCAATTTAACGCGTTGTCATAAAAGATTTCTCAAATTTGCGAAGAATACGATCAATACGTGGGTGTTTGTGAACGGAACGTGTCTCTTCTGTGTCCGCCTCTTGCGTCGCCAGCCGCTGTGAAACATATAGAGATGGGGGGGGGGGGGGGGGGGGGGGGGGGGGGGGTGTTATTGGAATTTTGAGTTCGGTATCGGTTTCGGTATTTTTAGGGGGTATACAGTACGTGGAGAGTGGATTGTAACTAAATCACCCTCAGAGTGGAGTTATCACCCAAGCTATAACTTTCAAATTTTGTACATACGGACAAAAAACACAAGCAATGTTTCAGCCAATGGACCTCCGGGTTTAGCCCGGAGGTCCATTGGCTGAAACTTTGCTTGTGCTGGTTATGCTTTGCAACAAATTTGCAATTATTACTCGGGTGGAATCTCCACTCTGCGGGTGATTTAGTGATAATACACTCTCCACGTATTGTACCTCGGTATCGTTTCGGTATTCGGAACCTGACTTGACCGAGATTTGCTGATAGTTCCAAAGATGAACTCACATCGGAAAAACAATAAGTTGTAGTATCATTCTACCACGACGCTTTTAAGGCCTCCGATGAGATGCGAGCAACTGTCGAATTCCCCTACTTAATTACCCGGCACCCGGTTACCTACATGGGGGCACGATGACGCCGTGTACTAAGGCGTACTGCAGGTCGATGGTGCAAATGTCTTCAACCGCTGTAACCCTGTTTGAGTGGAGCTTGAACAGAGTTAGAATGTTGAGGAGCTGGCAGTTGCTCGTCGATGCTCGGTGGTTCTCTCCGGGTACTCCGGCTTCCTTCACTCGTAAAACTGTCACAGTCACGATTAGCCATTGAGCACACGTACGTGACATTAAACACCAATAAATAAATAAATAAATAAATAAATAAATTACTTTTTGTACCCCTTGATAACAGTCTGGAGACCCCGTGAATCAAACAGATATAGAAATTCCTCAATCTGTGCAATCGAAGGATTGGCATAAGCAACCGAGTGATCAGAACACCAAGGGCGGAAGACCTCCACTTAGCTGCAGAGGCTAAATTAATTAATTGATTAAATTCAGAGGATTAATTAATTAATTTAGCCTATGCAGCTAAGTGGAGGTCTTCTGCCGTTGATGTACTGATCACTCTGTTGATTGTGCCAATCTTTCGATTGCACAGATTGCGGAGTTTCTAGTCTGTCTGTTTGATTCTCTGTGTCTCCGGCCTGTTACCATCAAGGGGTACAGGTCCATGCTTTCGGTGGGAAAACGTCGTGTAGGCATTACTCCGTACCTCTCAAAGCTCATTCGGCACATATCTTTGAAAAATGCTAGAGTTTTGCGGCTGACCCCAAGATGAAATCTTTCGTGGGTGCTGCTTCCACTGGGGTGTAGGGGTGGGAGGGGGAGACCGTTCGAACGGTTATCCCAGGTGTATATTCGATTTCTTACAAACAAGACGGCTTTTCTGTTGGTTTTTGCCTCAGCCACAAGAGTTAGTTAGCTTCCCGCCCTCTCGGTTGATCCAGGTTTTTTAGAAGCCCCGTCAACAGTGTTACTTTTACCACTGATTGTTCCTTTCTGGCCAAGAATCAGATACCAGAAACAACTCCACCTCCTATCTGTATCAGGGCTCTTCCTTCTGCTGGGGATAATCGCCCTTTGAACTGTCTGGTTTCGTGTCATTCGTATTTACCTCAACCGGACACAGTTTATTAGAAAAAGCAGGAACCGATTCTTTCTGTCCCAGATCCCTGTTCGACAGATCTCTTCTCCATCCAGCTCTAGGTGGATTTGTCTTGCTATTAGAACGCCATACGTTCGTTTGGCGAGGGGCGACTGCATTACTTATCGCATTTCTGTCCACGAGGTGCGTGCATTGTGTGCTTCGTGGGCTTATGATAAGTCCGTCAAGTTGTCGGACGTTACGCAGGCAGCCAACTGGAGAAACTGGAACTTTCTCCGCCTTCTTCCTGCGTCAGTTTCAGGAGCAGTCTGAGGATCTTTTTTTCTCTAGGATCTCTTTCTTCTGCTCCGGCTGTTATCAACCGTAGTCATTAGCCTTTCCTTTCAGAACCAGTTCATGCCTTGAGTATATATATCGGCCGGTATAAAACTAACCAAATGATAACCTCTTTATTTTTTTAACCTATTCCCCAAAACCAAAATGTTCTGAGAACTGTTACAGTTTTCGGACAAGGCTATTGTTTCTCGTTCTTTTCATCAAGTCCGAAGAATCCCACCTGCGGCAACTGCGTTGTGTCCTTGGGAAGGACACTTCACCCTATTGCCCACGTGGGGGCACGGTGACGCTGTGTATTAAGACGTACTGCACGTCGACGGTGCATCTGTCTTCAACCAATGCTAACTCTACCTGTGTGGAGTTAGTATGTTGCGGAGCGGACAGTTGCTCGCCGTTGCTCGGTGGTTTTCTCCAGGTACTCCGGCTTCCTCCACACGTAAAACTGTCGTGGTCATAATTAGCCAATGTGCAAAAATATGTGACCTTAACGTTCGCATAACTGGACTGCCTCCTCTCCCTCTTCGACAAATCTCCGCTTTCGACTCTGCCTCTGTAGTATGCGTCAAAAAGGTCTGTACAACTCTCTTCCTTTTTTCTCTTCATCCTTTCTAATTGCCTGATTCTCATTAATTCCCCGCCGCAGAAAAACTTCTCCATTTGCCCGGTAACGCCAGTTTTGCTAGTTGATTACTTGGCGGTCTAGGTGGCTCAGTAGGTAGAGGTGCAGGCTGCAAGCCGAGAGGCCGTCGGTTCGAATCCCACCTGCGGCAACCGCGTTGTGTCCTTGAACAAGACACTTCACCCCCATAGCCCACGTGGGGGGACGGTGGCGTTGTGTACTAAGGCGTACTGCACGTCGATGGTGCACTTGTCTTCAACCAATGCTAACCGTTCTTGTGTGGAATTAGTATGTTGGGGAGTTGACAGTTGCTCGCCGTTGCTCGGTGGTTCTCTTCGGGTACTCCGGCTTTCTCCACCCGTAAATTTGTCATGGTCATGATTAGCCATTGTGTAGAAATATGTGACCTTAAACACCAATAAATAAATAAATAAATAAATAAATAAATAAATAGTTGCTTGCTTTCGATGAATAACGGTCAACGATTCCGTTATAAACAAAATGGCTGCACCTAGTAGCGTATCAAGGGACCACACTGGCTTGGTTAATAGCGACCGAGATCGACAGCATATCAGCCGACCGAGTTTGCCGTCATATCAGCCGATCTCGATAATGGGCAATTCTAGGGAAGAAAATAACATCTAATGAATGTTTCATATTATCTATGTGGCATATTGTTACTGCATATTGTTGTTACAACTTACTGTCTTACTGTATATTGTTGCGGGTCCTGAAATTCGTTCAGATTCACAAGAATCTGTTTTGATCTTCGCAAACTCCTTCGACGAGAATCAATTTTCAGTTCTCAAATAATTTAGAATTTGTAAGTTCTGTTATACCCTTGTGAGTTCGGCTAGTACATATTCCACAGTAGAAAACAAACATCATATTCATATATCTAGTAGGATTTGACCCTCAAGTACGTAGGTCGGGAGCGCGGTGGTTCAGTAGTAGACTCTTGGACTTCTATGCTAGAGGTCCCGTGTTCGCTCCCCGTAAAGGTCGACCCGCGTTGTGTCATTGGGCAAGGCACTTTATCATTGTTACCTACTCGGGGGCACGATGGCGCCGTGTACTAAGGCATACTGCACGTCGATGGTGCACATGTCTTCAACTGCTGTAACCCTTCTTGAGCGGAGCTTGAACAGAGTTAGAATGTTGAGGAGCTGACGGTTGCTCGTCGATGCTCTGTGGTTCTCTCCGAATTCCTCCACCCGCAAACTGTCACGGTCACGATTAGCCATTGTGCATAAGTATATGACCTTAAACACCAATGAATAATAAATAAATAATAGGGCTTAATTCAAATTTCGATGAGTTACAGCTACATGCAGAACACATGTTCCAACAAAGATGCTTTCAATTCATCCCTGACTTTAATCGTCACGAAAATCGACTTTATAAAGTTATCTCTCTTAACAATATTAGTTGTGTGAGGAAAATCCAATAATGTTGAGAAAATACATATGACATCAATAGGAAATAAAGCCAAGTTTCCTTTTATTTTTTTGAATAAACGAAAACAGACAGTTATGTTATTTTTCGTAAACGAAAACAGCCGACAGCTCTGAGAGCTGTCGGTTGTTTTCGTTTATTCAAAGTAACAAAAGGAAATTTGTCCCTTATGAGAAGCTAATTAGTAGAACAAATAATTTGTCATTAAGAATATCTATCAGTATCACACCTACCAACACTAAGTGTCCACTTTACTCTTTGTTCAGGGAATGTGTTTTTACAATAATGTGCAAGTTTGTATTCCCTCTGTCTTGCCGGCGTTGGGATTTGATTTCGTGGTATATACCTGCGGTACATGCAGAAGTTTTGTGCGCTCTTTCCGATAAGAAAATCAGTTTTTTTCAGAAATGGACAACAAAATTGTTTGACATAATTGCTCGTGCAGCTGAATTACTTTTGATGACGTCAGAGTATTTTGAGGAGGGGAGAAAAATTATCCCTGATGGGGGCGGGTGTGAGATTGGGAAATCTTACCCTCGGGGAAAGATATTTGGTCCAAACACTCGGCAAGCCTCGAGTCTGGCCCAAATATCTTGCCTTCGGGTGAGATTTCCCCATCTCACACCCTCATCCATCAGGGATAATAATACCCCCCCCCCCCCACAAAAAAACCCTTCAGCAAACCTCACCTCTTAGACTTCTTTATTAATGGAAAGGACAGTGTCTGAATTATATATCGCGACGCGCATACTATTGATAAAATTGACAGAAAATATTACAGAACATTAAAAGACGTGAAACGTATTTTTCTAATTTTAAATCGGGTTTGAACAGAGAGTAATAGTGAAACGTTCAAACTGACGGGGAAAAAATTTATAAGAAGCCAGCTTCTGTATTTTCAGCCCGACTGTTTACAGTAAGGGGTATAGTAATGACATTTGTCCGTCCGTCCGTCCATCTATCCGTCTGTCCATCTGTTAACATTTTGAGTTTTTGGTTAAAGTTTGTGGTTAAAGTTTTTTACTGAAGGTTCAAGTGGGTTTTTTTTTCTCTCTTTTCCTGTTTAGTTGACATTTGGAGTTTGGGTTAAAGTTTGTGGTTCAAGTTTTTTATTCAACCTTCAAGTACAGCCTATACCCGGTAGTTCTTGTCTGATCGTCACGAAATTTCATATGCAGGTTTTAGGTCATGTCTTCATGAGAACGTCCCCTTTTGGTCGTAATCGGTCAACCGGTATGGCTGCCCGAGCCCAAAACCCGAAAACCATTAGCACAGTCTACAGGTCGTATTTATGAAGGGATTTCATTGCAACTTCATAGAATGCCTCTGTATAATGCCTAGACGAGAACGCCCCTGTTTGGGTATGATCTGTCAACCGTGATGGCTGCCCAAGCCCGAAACCCAAAAACTTTTAGCACAGTCTGCAGGTCATATTTAATATGGATGCATTTCGTTGTAACTTGATACGATGACTCCGTATAATGTCTACATGAGAATTTCCCCATTTGGGCGTGATCTATCAACCGTCACAACTGCCCGAGCCCAAAACCCGAAAACATTTAGCACAGTCTGCAGGTCATATTTATGGAGGGATTTCATTGTAACTTGATAGGTTGACATCCTATAATGTCAACATGAGAAAGTCCCCTTTTGGACGTGATTGGGCAACTTTGACGGCTACAGGTGCCCGAAACCCGAAAGCCTTCAGCACAGTCTACAGTCATATTTATGAAGGGATTTCATTGTAACTTCACAGGATCAATCCACATGATGCCCAGATGATGCGAATGTCCCCTTTTGGTTGCGATCATTCAACCATGATGGCTGCCCGAGCCCGAAGCCCGAAAACATTTGGCACAGTCTACATGTCATATTTATGGAGGGATTTCACTGTAACTTGATAGGTTGACTTCATATAATGTCTAGATGAGAACGTCCCCTTTTGGGCAACTGTGACGGCAACAGGGGCCCGAAGCCCGAATACCTTTAGCACAGTCTACAGGTCATATTTATGGAGGGATTTCATTGTAACTTGATAGGTTGACTTCATATAATGTCTAGATGAGAACGTCCCCTTTTGGGCAACTGTGACGGCAACAGGGGCCCGAAGCCCGAATACCTTTAGCACAGTCTACAGGTCATATTTATGGAGGGATTTCATTGTAACTTGATAGGTTAACTTCATGTAATGTCAACATGAGAAAGTCCTCTTTTGGACTTGATTGGGCAACTTTGACGGCTACAGGTGCCCGAAACCCGAAAGCCTTCAGCACAGTCTACAGTCATATTTATGAAGGGATTTCATTGTAACTTCATAGGATCAATCCACATGATGCCCAGATGAGAATGTCCCCTTTTGGTTGCGATCATTCGCCTGGAGCCCGAATCCCTTTTGCACAGTCTGCAGGTCATATTCATGGAGGGATTTCATTGTAACGTGATAGGTTGACTTCATATAATGTCTAGATGAGAACGTCCCCTTTTGGGCAACTGTGACGGCAACAGAGGCCCGAAGCCCGAAAACCGGGGGGCCAGTTAGGCACTTTTTTTTTCTTTCGTCAAAAATGCAGTTTTACAGTTTGGGTTAAAGTTTGTGGTTAAAAACCCAGACAAACACCACTCCCACCCCCATGGTGCCAGTTAGGTATTTTTTATTCTCTGCTCAAAATGCATACTGAAGGATTTAGACTGACCACATGTGGAGAAAAAATGGACTCTCCTAACACATTGCCATTGCTGGGACAGTCGGGCTGCATGCGTGACATCACTCTAGTTTATACTACTCTACAGGAAAATGCCTTAACCCTTTGAACTCTGGTGGTATCTTCCCTGCCAGTTCAATGGCAGCAGTTAAAAGAGCCTATATTTAGTATTTGGGGTAGACCAATCAATATTTTCAACGTGCAGCCCCGCGGCTGCACGTTGAAAATATTGATTGGTCTACCCCACACATTTACTGAACAGCCATCCTATGTAATGACGTTACGGCGTGTCATGTTCCTGGCCGTAAAAGCGACCGCTCGGGTTCAAAGGCTTAAGTTTGTGAAATAATTCACACATTAATGATATAAATTCGTTAACATTTCGAAATTTCAGTTTTTAAATGAAATTCCCATACCCTTTGTGTTAAATTTGTTGATAGCTTTGGGAAATTAAGTAAAGCTAAGTTTTCCCATAACTCTCTTCCAAAGATTAATATTGTTGGCCATGTGGTGGACCTTCTGAAGGAAATAACAATCCCCTGACAGTGGTTTCTAGTAACGTCCGGCTGCGTGTATTGACATCCAACACTCCACTAAACACCACTGCTGGGTTAGTATTTCCTTTTTAAGAGGAATCAAAATAAGTAGAAATTTCCAGTCCTTTGAGAACACTTTCAGATCTTTGACAAGAATAAAGTGAACATTGTTCGAGAATCAGTGTTGATTCTCGCTGTTTTCCTTGTGAGAGTTGACCGGGGATTTCGTATATTCTATTCTTGGTTCCATATACGCAACTCTGTGGATTTCTATTCTATGCTTGAGGTCCCGAGTTCGATTCCCGTCCGGGACGACCCGCGACGTGTCCTTGGGAAAGGCACATTTTCCAGGTTGCCTACATGGAGTCACGATGACGCTGTGTACTAAGGCGTATTGCACGTCGATGGTGTTCAGCCGCTGTGACCCTGCTTGAGCGGAGCTTGAACAGAGTTAGAATGTTGGGTAGCAGACAGTTGCTCGTCGATGCTCGGTGGTTCTCTCCCGGTACTCCGCCACGGTGACGATTAGCCATTGTGCATAAGTATGTGACCTTAAACACCAATAAATAAATAAATAAATAAATAAATAAATAAATTCCGCGTTAAAACTAGGGCTGTCACGATTTTTAAATTTAAGAATCGATTAATCGTCGCAAATAATCGATAATAATCGATTAATCGTACCTAGGTGCCCCCCCCCCCCCATCCCTCTCCCTCTCTTTGAAGTCGATAAAAATGAAGTTCAAGTCAGCTGACCTACCTCAAGTAAACAACTTTTAGGTACATTCAAACCTTTGATGTTCTGAACTATTGAACCGTCAGTGTAATAATCAAGACCGGTCGGCAGTTGCGATCTTCGCAACTGCCGACCGGTCTTGATTATTACACTGACGGTTCAAAGATTCAGAACATCAAAGCTTTGATGAATGTACCTGGAAAACAAATGATTCCAAGGGTTTCTTGGGGTTGAAATATCGATGTTCCTAAGTCAATACCTTTAGAAACAATAGTTTTTTCATCAAATTTTCTTTTAATTATTAAACATCTAAAACGGGATACAATTTACCGATTTTTCGACAACCAAAAATACTAATCGATTTCGCCGTGACCGATCAACAATCGATTAATCGATTGATCGTGACATCGTGACAGCCCAAGTTAAAACTTTAGGTTGTATGCAATCCCACGAAGGTAATCTAATCGTGGTTTCAAAGAGTACCGTTTTTGTTCACAACGTATTGCTTACGAGTCTGGTCAGGCTGTGTGCGATTCCTCCTCCTTGAACTTGAGGAGCTGCTAGAAACTCGTACAAGTTGGGATGATTTTCTCCACAACAGCACGACATCTGCGATGCCTCCCCTCAAGGTGATTTGTCGTACGGGGGGGGGGGGGGGGGGGGGGGGGGGGGGGGCATCAGTCCGCAGTCCGTGCTCTTTCATATACATTCCAATGTCCGAATTGAACGTAGACTCCCTACGATCACGACGCATCACAAGTCCCTCACTAACGGTTTCACTGCTAAACTTTCCAATGTATGTATTTTCAAACGATGTAAGGAGAGGCACTGTTTCATTGTCAGCAGGGTTGTGGCTAGAGGGTTTCAGCTGGGGGGGGGGGGGGGGAGCACCGGTGTAAATTCCAACTGTGAGTAGTTTCGATAGGTGGCTGCACTGCAGCGCTGGGTGATATCTTTTAACTCTTTACTCTTTATTCAACGAATCGCCCGCATCCGCCCGCGTAATATGCAAATACAGCTGCTGAAAAATATTATTTTTCGACAAATTTCAACAAAACCATATCACGTCGAGCTCGTTCCAAAGAGGGGTCACATGATATGGTTTTGTTGAATTTTTTTTTTTAAAAATTTAAAAAATGATATTTAAAATAATGATATCGTCTGCGTTGGGTAAAGGGTTAAAGTGATTATATATATATACACATGCTTATGAACCCTTCTGAAAATTTTCACTACTCCTGAAACGGAAAAAACATCTTTTATAATGTGTCTGGGTCAGAAAATTTACCGGATTGATGTCAGAGTCGAAATTTTGAGGCCATGTCAATTTTAGAGTCGGAAATTTGAAACTCAAGTTTCCAGTTGTAAATAAAAGATCAAAATTTCTCATCATTAAGTTGGAATTTTAATATTTTTCATGAACAATGTTAATTTATTGAATTTCCAACTATTTGATTTTTGACCTCGGAATTTCCAACTATTGAAAAAAATACTACTAGCTGGGGGGGGGGGGGTGAGACCCCACCCCAACCCCACCCCCCCTGTCGCCACATCCCTAATTGTCAGATATATTGATCAGTTCTTTAAATGCTAATTTCACATCAGCGCTAGGAACAAAAGCTAAAGAACTCGGCATTCGTAATCTAGAGCAAACTTAGTATCGTTTATGTATCTATTTTGCAGTCCCAATGCCTGAACGTCTTCAACCAATGCTAACTCTGCTTAATTAGTATTTTGGGGAGCTGACAGTTGCTCTCCGGGTACTCCAGCTTCCCCCACCCTTAAAACTGTCGTGGTCATGATTAGCCATTGTGCAGAAATATGTGACCTTAAACACAAATAAAAAAATAAAATAAATAAATAAATAATAAATAAATAATTAAATAAATAACTAAACACACGCTAGGTATTTAAAAAACATAAGAGTTCTTATCGCAACAAGTGCATAGCTTGCTAGCGTTTAACCTGGAGGTGGAACGGCCCGCGTTATGTCCTTGGGCAAGGCACTTTATCCCGGTTGAAATGAAAATTCGACCAAATGTGCATTTTGACCAAACGTGCATTCAACGAAGTGTAATGCTCCCACTTGACATTATATTCTTGTTCAGCTCACGATTAGCCACTGTGCAGAAATAGATGATCTTAAACACCAATACTAATATAAATAAATAACCTTAACTTTCTGAACCATTTGAACCGGAAAGGCCGCCTTTTCCGGTCCAGGGACACGATACGTCATACTTTCATCAAGTAGGATGGCTGCAAAGTTAAAGCGTAGAGTGAACCGATCAATATTTTCAACGTGCAGCCAAAGGCTGCGCGTTGAAAATATTAATTGTTCTACCCCCAAATAATGAATATGAACTCTTCAAATTGTTTTTATTGAATTGACAGGGAGTGCGGTGTCTCAGTGGGTCGTGGTGCAGGCTGGAAGCCGAGAGATCCTCGGTTCGAATCCCACCTGTGGCAACCGCGTTGTGTCCTTGGTCAAGACACGTCACCCCATTGCCCATGTGGGCACGGTGGAGTTGTGTACTGAAGCGTACTACACATCGATGGTGCACTTGTCTTCAATCAATGCTAACCCTGCTTGTTGTGGGGGCGCGGTGGCGTTGTGGTAACCGGATGGGTGACCGTCTGAGCGATCGAATCGGACTCCAGCGTTGCGTCCTTTGGCAAGGCACTTAACCCCGATTGTCCACATGGGGGCACGGTGACGCCGTGAGCTAAGGCGTACTGCACGTCGATGGCGCGCGTGTCTTCAATCAATCTAATCCTGCCTGTGCTGCAGTGCGGAGTTACGATGTTGGGGAGCTGGCAGCTTCTCGTCGTTGCTCGGTGGTTCTGTCCGGGTACTCCAGCCTCCTCCACCCGTAAAACTGTCATGGTCATGATTAACCACTGTGCAGAAATATGTGACCCTGAACACCAAAACAGAAATAAATAAATCAAATCATATCAAATCAAACTTTATTATATTTACACAGCTTTTTCCTTTGTAAATAAAAACCATATTCTACTCCAACTCCCTCGAAAGTGTTATTCAACTCCCACGGCAATATCCTACTCCCAGTCATGACGGACCACTTTTACTATCATTGAGCGACTTTGGGAAACTGCTCTTGGATAACGCAAGAGGGGTATTCGTGTTGCAGATATTATCAGGAAGTATAATAAACAATAGTTCACTGCCTTGGAGTAACGTACGATGTTTATTCTCTCGTGGGATGCGGGGATTATTTTCACTCGGCTAGCGCCTCGTGAAAATAACCTTCCGCATCCCACTCGAGAATAAACATCGTACGTTACCCCAAGGCAGTGAACTATTGTCTATTTATTCCACAATGTGCACAAAGCACGATTTTAACATGTGGTACATTGCTGAGAGACAACATGGCCAGTTAGACCGTCTTCCTGTTGCCCAGCCCCCCCCCCCCCCCCCCAAAGAAGTTGTTATTATAAGAACATAACAGTGCAAGTACTTTACAATTTCTTAGATAATTCGTTTACAGGTCACAAAATAGTTAAAAATAACATGGATTCAAACAACGAACATACTAAATGGGGTATTTGTGCATGTGGGGTATTTGTTTTAGACTTTTGATTGTACAGTATTATACCCATTCGTAAATAAAATATAACAATCCCTTGTTTGACTTATTCGCATTCCCTTTTGTACCTAAATGCTTTCAAAGGGGAATTAGATATGAATGGAAATATTTCTCTTCTTTTCTTTTTTTGTTTTTTAGTTTAAGTGAATGGGTGTTGTAAGCTCTAGATTTGTGTCATTCAAATATTCATATGATCCAGTAAAAGATGAGCATCAGTAAACTGATGGTTATCCTCGGCTCTACTGGATGTGTATTTAATTATTCCCGCAAATAATAAATAAATAAATTATATAAATGATAAATAAATAAAATAAATAAATGGGAGAACATTGAATATGAGGTGTCAAATGCTGTTTTTATTGTTTTTTCTTGATTCAGTCTCGATTTCGACTGGATCACGTTCTGAGGCTAGTTTTGTGATCAGTCCTGTATTATAAATTGCACTCCCCCATCCCTCCCTCACCCCCCCCCCACCCGACTGGAATCTACCACAATAAAGGAAAGTAGGTTCCAGTCGCCAATGTATGGGTTAGGAGTTCTCTGAAATTGGCAGCATGGGTTTAAAAAATGACTAAATTTGAATTCATCTCCATGTTGCTGTAACGATTAGTCATTGCGTAGAAATATTTGATCCCTATGACATTCACACAGTAATGGGAAAGTCCTTTTAACCCTTCGCCGAACGCACGGAATATCAAAATTTATTATTTTAATTACTGGTTTTGAAATTTGTTAAAAAGAGAAGTTCACAAGAGACACCAATTTTCATCAGCTTGTGAATAAGCCCAACATGCCATACCTTCTCGTATGTTGAAAACATATTTCTCAAATAATTTCATCAAAACCATATCAAGTAACCCCTGATTGGAACGAACTCGACGACGAGCTCGTTTTAATGAAGGGTCACATATGGTTTTGTCGCAATTATTTGAAAAAAACATTCTACATTCGACAAGGTATGGCATATTGGTTTTATTCACAAACTGAGGAAAATTGGTGTCTCTGGTGAACTACTCTTGTTCTTGAAATGGTAAGTTTGGATAAGTCACAACTAGTTGTGATAAGAGACGACGCATCTGCCTGGAGACCCATTAATGCTGGTGTTCCACAAGGTTCGATAGTTGGACCTTTATTGTTCCTTATATATATTCATGATATAACCGAAGACTTAATCAGCAGCATACGCCTATTTGCAGATGATACTTCAATATATCTAATTGTAGAGAATACAGAGCATGTTTCGAGATTAATCAGCAATAGCTTTGCCACAACAGAGCATTGGGCTATGTCGTGATTTGTTGAGTTTAATCCCAGTAAAACAGAGGGTATACTTATATCAGGTAAATGCAGCCCCACCACCCATCCACCTCTATTCTTATGTCATATACGGATACGTGATATGCGCAGCGTTCTTGACAAAATATGCTTTGCGTTCGTTAGACCTCCACTCGAATACGCTGATGCTGTCTGGGATAATTGTTCAGCTGCTCGAGTAGCTGAGCTAAAGAAAATACAGATCGCAGCTGGAAGGGTCGTTATCGGGGCAACTGTCAGTTGTAGTTAGTCTTTGCTTTATTCCGAAACACGTTGGTACTCTCTACAAGAAAGATGTCGCAAACACATGCTGTTACAGTACTTAAAAATGTACCATCACATGTCGCCCCCATATATTGCCAATAAAGTTCCCCCGAGCGTCTTGTCGTCGAATCTATCGCAAAACCTCCGGTCATATCACAACCGCAGAGTTCCACTTTGCCGGACGTATATCCGTCTTCTTTTATCCCGAGTGTCACACACCAATGGAACAAGCTGCCTTTATCTGTCCGCGAAAACTGATCACTGATATTCCTAAATGCTGGAAATCAGCGATCACCTGTGTTTTACGTTGGCGCAAAATATACTCAGCGTACAGAGGGTCCTGGCCGCATTCTGTAAGAGTATTGGAGAGGCACCCCTCTCCCCACATTCACAGTGGGCCGGACCCAATCGAATGTCTCGCACTGAACGAGTAGCCACAAGGCAAGCTCTTGGGACATCCAAACTCTCTTTACCAAAAGTCATGTAACGGACTCCCACAACTGCCTGTAAGCATGCCTTTGTTTCTGCCTCCCCTTTTGCCATCAATGTGTTCGTTCAATCCAACTAGTTCGATCTTCGTTCATTTTGTTATGTCATGTTCCCTTCGATCTTGGTTATGTTGGATCATCGTTCACTTCGACTTCATTCGAACAGTTAACCCTTTGAGACTTTAATTATCCTGACGTCCAAACGCCACTGGGAATTCAGTTTCTTCAACGCTTTTCAAAATGCGACGTCAAACGTTGGAAAGTGCAAATAACCAGATACCTTTCACATTAGTGATTTCTGTTTGAGTGCAAGATTATTTTTTGTTGTCTTAATTTTTTATTCAAAACTTGTTTAAAACTTGTTTATATCCAATAATTTGTAATAAAACAAATTTACAAAAACAAAATATTATTTGTGTTTGACTGAATATGAAATATAAGTAAGGAAAGTGTTGGCTTTTGCTCTGGTATCCTCATTTTTCTAAAGCCCTGATAGTGACTTCCAGCACAACAATTTAAGAAGTCTTGACAGCAGGATTATATTAGTATTTTAAGCTGCGATAACATTTGTTCCCAACGGTTGTCACTAAGCACTATTCGAGAGAAAATAGGAATTGAGGTTAAAACTTTAAAAAATCGAAAAATAATAACAAAACAAATGACCAGAAAGTATCAACGCGCTGTTTGATTTCGTACGTCATAAGACGTACAAAAGCATGAACGGGTTAAACCTTATAGCCCAAGAACATTAGGTTTCATTAGGGAAAAAAATCGGAGAAAGCTGATTTTTTCAGGGAATGTCGAGTATACGTCACTGAACGATTAGACAAAAGTCCTCTAAAATCCCAGTTGAGCTTTTTTTTCTACAGCCTTTTTTCGAAAACGCGTTTGAAAAAAATCAAAAAAAATCGCAGAACATTAGGTTTCACTAGGGAAAAAATCGGAGAAAGCTGATTTTTTCAGGGAATGTCGAGTACATGTCACTGAACGATTAGACAAAAGTCCCCTAAAATCCCAGTTGAGCTTTTTTTTCTACAGCCTTTTTTCGAAAACGCGTTTGAAAAAAATAAAAAAAAAATCGCACGAACTTTGTAACCTCGAATTGATCCAACTGCATTTTTTGTTTACGCGTATTTCGAGCTACATAATGTCTAATATACATTTACCTAGAGGAAAATGTGCATTCTGTGACAATTTCTGCGAAAAATTATTGAAAATTCACAAAAAAGTATCGGATTTACGCAAAAAATGACGATTTTCCTAACGGATTTGCCCAAAGGGTCGTAGTACAGAACGGGATGTTAGTTGGACAGACGATAAAAAATCCACCACCATTTGAAGACTTTTATCATTGCTGACAAAATAGACATTATGGAAGACCCTCTCTGCTTCTGGCCGAGTTCCCCTTTTGGCATAAAATTCGTCAGCATGAGAACTCAACTATTTTCGGGCTTGGGACCGAACAGACACGTCTGTGTCTGGCAGCATTAGATCAATAAATAATATTTACAGAATGTACAAAAATCAATAAATAATATTTACAGAATGTACAAATCAATCAACATGGATTAAGTTACATTGACTATTATCAACGCTATATACAGAAATGACATGACCTATATACTTATTATTCATCGAACTCAGAAATTTCCGACAGGACAGTGTTTCTGTGGTTGTTACAAGAATCCGAACTGCAATTACACAAACCTGAGCAAGAGAGTCCTGCCTTCTTACACCCACACCTTTTTGTACAAGCACTCTTGCAACCACAACTGATCAGATTCAGTAGGTTATCGGGGGCACATGGCTTTGTGGCTGCAGTCGGTACAAGAAGTCCATTGTCTAGCGACCACCCCCAATCCGTCGGAGGAAGCGAAGTGCCCAGCCATTGTTGGACCTGGAGATAACATCTGTAGACATGTTGTTGTGCAGCATCGCTGCTTGGTGGGAGTGAGGCTAGGTCGATGAGTTTATTCAGTTTAGATTTTGCTACAGAACGCTTGTAAGTGACATATCTATATTGGTCGAGAGAGGAAACAGTTTTACTCCCGTATAAGATCAGGAGAAGTTGTTCCCCGGCAGCGGCTACTGCACTTGGTGTACTGTCATCCGCCAAAATTGTGTTGACATACTGTTGTGAGTCGCTAGTAACATCGGAGACAATTGTACTGAATACTTTCTTCTTACCAACTCGAAAGAGTGCAGAAGTAGTTTCACAACCACTTATAGAATGTGCTACAAGGAGGTTGCTTCTATGGTCACCCATTTTGGTTGCTATTTCACTAACTGAAACTAGTAAGTTTGGGGTAATGGAAAACATCATGTGAATATTACATCCCGGTTGAACTCGAGAGGTAAGAATGACTAACAAGTCTGTGTCTGTTCCCACAACGACAACATTGTTGTCATCTTGAGCGATGTCAAGTGCAGTTTCGGCTATCAGTACATCAGCATCAGCCTCGGCCTGCTTGGACTGAATATTGATAGCAGATAGCTCCTGCATTAGAAGATCGATCAGTTGGGTTTTGTTCTTGGCATTTGCAAGGAAATCGGATTGGGGTGTGGTGGCTAGTAACTCGGGTGAGATATTGATATCAATGGAATACCTGTCTTCAGATCTACGGGCTTGTTCCATGCCCTTTGTCGACATTGTACAAGCATAACCATCAAAAACAACCACGACGTTCGCCCCAAAATGTCTCACTAGATAATTGGAATATGATGTACATATGTCCTTATATGACGACTGTTTAGGCCATACAACTGCCCTCAATAAAAATCCACCATCTACAACAAACAGAGAATGTTCTGGGATTTTAGTTTGCTCGGAACCGTATGTTTTGAGGATCTTACCGAGCGTGCTTTTCTGTGTCTTCCTCATTCCAGCAGAATCAAACAATGCTGGTGGTTTCGGGGCGAGTTCATATTTGAGATACTCTTCCATCTCTGCTTGTGACTGAATAACACATGTGATGCGGTTGAACAGAATTGTGGGGTCAATCACTACCTTACTTCCACGGACTTTGATGCTATTTGCCATCGATGCAAAAGACTTCACAGTGTCAACACGTCGTAGTTTGATGCTGTTGAACGTTTTGCTTACAACATTCGATACGCAACATTCACCAATTTTGCGAACTTGGTCACAGTTCACAGTTTCGTCGGCCACAAGCCCGGTCGCTATAGAGACTAATTGTAGTGGATCTCTATTCTGAAAGGGGAATGCACTCTGAGCCAGTTCAATAATTTGCTGATATCATTGGCATCAGTCAATTGTGAACTTTGACGGAGATCCCGATGTTGTTCGCCATGACCAGTGTGAACATGAACAAAATTTTCGAGAGCATTACATATCGGAAGGCAAAGAGGTAGTCCATGTACCCATTTCGCAACAGTGCTATCGGTTATTCCCCTGCCATGTGTGAGACCACCAGGGAGCTTGAACATTCTCATTAAACACTGCTCTATGGTCTGATCAGAATATATCCCGTCCCAGAATTTATCTGAGCGCCTTATGGTAAAGTAACCTTTCTCAGTGAACAACTTCAAATCATCCTGTTGTATTATTTCTGTTAGCTCATTCATCTAATATAATAATACGGTATTTGAATGAGAAAAGTCGATGCCGTTTGAATTTGAGTTTAGGGGGTATGGTTAATATTTCACACGTTTCACCAGTTCATTATGGAATAAATGACTATTGTTATATATCATTATAAAGCCACTGCTTTTCTGCAATTTTTGATATATAATTTAACTCCCAAAGTAGTCGTAGATTTGATTTAATGGACGTTGTGTACCGTTGTGTGAATGAAAACAATAATTTTTTTTTCGTAATTTTGTACATTTTCGTGAATATTTCACCATTGAGTGTGAGGATTGGTACAAAGTTGGCATTTTCTGTTGGGGATATGTATTCTCAATATAATTCAGCACGATATTTATGATTCTCACCCTACTAAGGCGAATAAGAATGAGAAATATGGAGCTGGGTCGAATTTTTTTTAAATTTTTTTTTTTCATAAAAAAAAACGCTATAACTAAAAAAGCTCAACTCGGATTCGCGGGGACTTTTCACACTTTATCCGCAATGTGTGTCCCGGAAACATATAAAAAAATCAGCTTTCTCCGATTTTTTTCCTTACTTTCTCATTTTTATGTCTAATGTGCCTGGACTATTAGTTGTGTTGGATCTGTTCTTAATTCAGTTCTGTTTAACCAGTTTAACTTCGTTCATGTTTCGTCTGTTCAGTTGGGTTCTTGCAGTTGGAGTTTAGTTGTGTGTTGTTAGTACCTTTCCATACTCTCGAGTGTTTATGTCAAATCACGGAATTCCCATCTTACGGAGTTGGATAAGAATCTCGTTTACGGAATCCCTCTTTGAGAATCCCATTTTGGAAAACGCCTGTGGCTGTGGAATCTCTTTGTCCTGAAATGAGGCAAAGAGTCGTATGTGAGAATCTCTCGTTTGAGCAATTGCCCAATAGCTCATTTGCTTGATGGGATTCGAGTCGTTCGAGCAGTATGTGGGGTCAGTCGATCGAGCAATTGCTGTATTGCTCATTTGCTCGGTGGGATTCGAGTCTTTCGAGCAATGACTTTTCTGTAATTGCTCGATAGCTTATTATGAAAAATCATCAACCCTGTTTCTATGTATCCCACTTACGGAACCCCTTTTTGAAAAAACGTCTGGCCTTCGGCACCCTTTTTTCCAAAATGAGCTTAAGAGACGTATATGGAGTCACTCGGTCGAGCAATTGCTCTATAGCTCATTTCCTGGATGAGATTCGAGTCGTTCGGGCAATCGGAGGTATTCAGCAAGCTTGTATTAATAATACAAGTCTGTGGTCATTTTACAAGGGTAGAAGAAGGCTATAGTATTAGGTGAATACATTCGAGCATAGGACATGCTGGGAAGCCGATGGTAAGAATTCATGCATAGGTGCTGTATACCAGTTGTATAGAAGCTTGTGGAATCTCTTGTTGTGGAATCCCAATAGAATCCCTTTTTGGAATCCATATAGAATCCCTTTTAGGATATGCCTGTGGTTACAGAATCCCCATTTGTCGGATGTACCTATGTGCCAGTGTACAATATGTCACATCCAGTATGTGCCAATATGCTACAGGTAATGTGTACACATTGTGTCAGAATGTATAATGACACACAAGCACATTCTACTAAACACCCATGTTCCATGGAATCCCTTTTTTGAAAAACGTCTGGCGTTCGGCACCACCTTTTTATCACATGTGCCTATGTGCTAGTGCACAATGTGTCTCATTGTGCATTTTCACAAAAGCACATATCGGCGCATCCAGCATGTGCCTATGTGCTACATGCTATGTGTACAAAAGAACATAACCACGCCCAGGGTTGTCGGAATACTTATGGAACAAAGTAGTAATGGCACAAGACTGCAGGGATGTTAGAAGACTAGAACTGGCTGACTACAATAGAGCCAACTCATAGGACAGATAGTTGGAGATAAGATGGAAATCATTGGTAAGACTACCTGTATAGAAGCTAGGAGCCATATAGGAGCTAGGAGCCATATAGGAGCTAGGAGCCATATAGGAGCTAGGAGCCATATAGGAGCCATGTCATAGGTATCCTCAAATACCCGCATGTACCTACGTGCTAGTATACTCTATGTCACATTATGCATATTCACATAAGCACATATCGGCACATCAAACATGTAATGTGTACAATAGAACATAAACACGTCTTGGGACGTCGGAATACTTTGTAAGAAGATGGGGGAAGTCACAATATACCATATAAATACATAGGAAGAAACCAAGAATTTGGTGGGAAATCAGAGGAAAATAAACAATCAATTATCGGGTTGTTTGTGGTAATTAGATGTACTCTAGTTGAATCGAACTTACCCTCGGAGGGCCCTCTCGGTACTATGTACTACTATTATAAGTAGAAGATTCCGTGTCAAATAAAGTCGTTTTTGGTGAATTTTGGTGATTTGGAGGGATTGTCGGGTTTATTTGGGTAATTCTTCGAATCGGGAAATTATTCTTATTCAATCGAACATACCGAACATACCTCCGACATACCCCTGTCCCATTGTAGATCTTTGGGTAACATAGCAACAACGTGCCACCATAGAAACCAAGATGGTGGCCTTCAGTATACGAATGGCCGACGGAAACACGTATCACCACATTCTGCGCATGCGCGCTAAGAACACGCATCCCTATGGCGATGATGTCACAAGATGGCCGCTCACGGTGGCTACCTTGACAACCAAACATGACGTCACTAGGTCACGTGACATGACGTCACTTTCGGGGTCCCCCCCCCCCCCCCAATAAGTCACGTTTACCACATCTACTACTACTAATATATGTCATATTTATGACGTTCAATACATAAACTATAACATATCCCTTAACATAAAATAAATATTGTTTAAACTAAATTCCCTAACATTTCGAAATTTCAGTTTTTCTATGAAATTCTCATACCCTTAGTGTTGAATTTACCGACAGCTTTGGGAAATTAACCCTTTACCTGACACGAAAGGGAGACGACATTTGCAAATAAAATTCACTATTTTTTTCATTTTTTGCGTCAAAAACATAGCTCATGACGCCTTATTGGAACGAGCTCGTTCAGCTCGTTGAGCTCGTTCCAATGAGGGGTCATAAGCTATGTTTCTGAGACAAAGAAATGAAACAAACAATGAAAATTGAATGGTAATTTTGTCAATAGCGCTAGGGGGTTTTGGCAGTTGCGTTGGGTAAAGGGTTTAGGGAAGCTAACTTTCCCGTAAATCTCTTCCAGTGACGACGAAAATTGCCAGCTACCCTCTGTCCCCTGATGTATAAGGGTTTGAAAGTGTTAATTTAATATCCACCCACTGTTATGCACAAATAGAACACAATACAACTCCGAATGTCTGGATGCAGCTTGATAAAATGACATTATCTTTTAAAGATAATTTCTGTGCCTTTTATTTGACATGCAACTTGATATTAAAGTTAACATTTCTAAATGAATTGTCACTCCGCCAATACACTGATAGCAATCTCATCAAAACAGGTACTGAGGCTGCTACTTGATGCAAATTAAAAAATATGATTTTGCGTTGCAATTGTGATTATTTATTTATTTTCTCCTCGGGAACACCGGCAAGTGAAGATGTGCCTGTTCACTGCGGTAAACAGGCTGTGTGTTACTGGTAAAATAGGACCCAGTCACCAATGCTTTGGAGTAGGGCTGTCACGATTTTTAAATCTAGGAATCGACTAATCGTCGCAAATAATCGATAATAATCGATTAATCGTACCTAGATGACCCCCACCCCTCTCACTCCCTTTGAAGTCGATAAAAATGAAGTTCAAGTCAGCTGACCTACCTCAAGTAAACAACGAAGACGATCAACTTTTAGGTACCTTCAAAGCTGTGATGTTCTGAACTTTTGATCCGTCAGTGTAATAATCAAGACCGGTCGGCAGTTGCGATCTTCGCAACTGCCGACCGGTCTTGATTATTACACTGACGGTTCAAAGATTCAGAACATCAAAGCTTTGATGAATGTACCTGGAAGACAAATGCTTCCAAGGGCTTCTTGGGGTTTAACATCGATGTTCTCAAGTCAATACCTTTAGAAACAATAGTTTTTTCATCAAATTTTCTTTTAATTATTAAACATCTAAATCGGGATACAATTTACCGGTTATTCGACAACGAAAAATACTAATCGATTTCGCCGTGACCGATCAACAATCGATTAATCGATTGATCGTGACAGCCCTACTTTGGAGGTGCAAACCCTCTCTAAAATGGGCAACATGGCTTATTAACGCCCACCCCTGGTCTTGAGTTGATACTCATGTTGTGGTCATGATTAGCCATTGAGCCAAAATATGTTACCTTAAACACCAATAAATAAATATTTACAGTTTTCACAGTAAGTTACATTAATGTATTTATTTGTTGGTGTTTAGGATCACATATTTCTGCACAGTGGCTAATCATGACCACGACAGTTTTATGGGTGGAGGAAGCCGGAGTACCCGGAGACAATAACCGAGCAACGCCGAGCATCTGTCAGCTCCACAGCATAATAACTCCACACAAGAGGGCTAGCATTGGTTGAAGACAGGTGCACCGTCGACGTGCAGTACGCCCAGTACACAACGCCACCGTGCCGCCACGTGGGCAATGGGTGTGAAGTGTCTTGTCCAAGGACACAACGCGGTTGCGGCAGGTAGGATTCGAACCAAGAACCCCTCGGCTTGCAGCCTGCACCTACTGAGCCACCACAGAATACATGAAGAAAGATTAATAACAAAAAGTGAAGTTATTTCCTACAAAGGGAAATGCTTCAGAAAAGATACGCAAGCAAAATTTCAGCAAACAGGTCGTCGAAATTAGTCTAGCAGCTGAAAAGATGCTTGTGTTCGGTGGTGGTTGGGGGATTCTTACCAAATTCCCGACGTTTACAGAACCGATAAAAATGATGATCTTAGAACACTAAGTGGTCTCAGTCGTGATCAAATGTCGATCTAATCGCGACTTATCTACTTATTTTTTCAATTGTTGCCGGCGATGTTCCTGCATAATATTAGCCCGCAACTGCCAGTGCATTCACGGAAGAAAAACGCTATCCAAATTTTATCACCAGTACTCGCAAATGGAACCTGACATGCCTCCATCAGGGGATTGAAAGGTGCCGACTCTTTCAAGTAAGGGGGTCAGATACTGTGCTTCCGGCATCCCTATCATAGATAAGATGGATCACTCCATGTTTACCCATCTAGTCACAGTCTGTTCGCGCGTCCTCTTTCCTTTGTGTGTGTTTGGGGGGGGGGGGGGGGGTGGCAGGTAGACAGCCAATCTTGTATAATGTTTATTATTGTTAACATCTTACATATATGTATATCGTGAATAAAGAATCTGAATCTGAATCGGGAGCTAGCTGCACAAAATGTTGCCAATACAAAACGGTGTTTGCAGCTTTCGTCTACTGCTCATGCTGGACGGGTGACTACACGTGTGCACGAGGAAGGAGCAGGATGAAGCCGTCTTGTCTAGCTCAAACAGGCATACACATACACAGAACGACACAACACGCGCGAGAATGGGTTAATCGACATGGTACTTGTGCCATCGCGGAAGGATAAAAACTCGAGGCCTACGACTAACCCATTCACACGAGTGTGTCGTTCTGTGTTTATTACACGCCTTCACGTCTATAAAAACAATTATTAGAAGTACACTCAGCAAATCATTTTACAACTATCGACAAAAAGAACTTATTTTATCGCCAATCAAATTTGCGAGAGGAACCCGAGTCACTATTTCGTCCCTTGAGTTCCAATGTGTTCTATATTTCTACTGGCACATAGCCCCCGCCCCCCACACTTTTTTGCCGGGCCATGTTTTTTTGTATGCATTTATTTTAACACAACCAATGACTGGTGAAACAAGGGGGTGGGAGGATCCAGAGCCTCCCCCATATTTTCGTCACCTATGTTTCTCTCGTACTGGTGTAAGGTTAGCGTGTTTGATGTTTGTCACAAAGACGTGAGTCGTGTTTTCTTGCCTGTGATATAATGCGGCAGGTAATCTGGATGTGACGGGCCGATAGTCTTTGGGCTGCGGTGGGGGTGGGGTCGAACACTCTGAGCAGGTGCTTCTAGTCAAGTGTCATCTGCCAGAATAGGCAGATGACACGTGACAAGAAGCACCTGTTTTACTCTTAAGTCTTCGTGGTGTGTGATGTTCAATAAATTAATTCTTATTTCCCGGGCTTATAAGAGTTATGAAACACACCATTTTGACATTTTCACACAATCATGACAAAGGTTTAAAAATACGTTTTTATGAATAAAAAACCCCGAAATTTTGTTATATAATTTTTTAATGTCTCCGTCTCCACAAAACATAGGATGAAGGCTGCTTGTCAATCAGAGAGGGAAAAGCATAGGCGTAGGTATGAAAATCTCGACAATTTTTTCTAACGGCTCTCAACGTGTGAAATCTTTCAAATACATCTGAAAAATCTCAAAATATCCGTTCAGATGCATGGAAATGGGGGTTTTGGGACCCTGGAATTTAAAGTTTTCGTACGGCGGGCCGAAACATGGTCGGCTCATCGCACTGGCGACCATCGAATGCCCGATCCAGCCCCCCTCCCCCCCCCCCCCCCACACACACTTTGAAAATCGTTCTGCCACCCTTGATATTTGAATGAATTGTAAGTGAATGCAAACTTTAATGGTTTTTTATTTGAAAGGGAGATTTAAGACAAACTGACAAATTCATCTTGAAACAGTGACAGCAGCAGGGTCTATGGGAAATGCGGGGGAGGTAGACGTAATTACCGAAGGCAAGACTTTGGTAAGAGGTTGTTTTCTGACAATGTTTTTTGAAAATACTCAATGAAATAGTTCCTCTGGTCGCTTAGGGACATAATATTCTTTTTAATACATGCATTTATAAAGTAAAAATATGCGTTTTGTCACTTGAACATGTTGTCATGAGTGATTTCTCAATTTTACGTTGAATGCGATCAATACGTGTATGTTTGTGAATGGAACGCGTCTTCCGTGCCCCCTCTGCCGACGCCTGCGGCTGTGAAACATAATATCCCTTGTACATTACATGCAACTCAAAGAGCGCGATAAAATCAGTCTATCGCATTTCTTTTCACCTTGAAATGTGAATATAGAGAATATACCCATAGTAGCTTGGTGTACCAAATGTTCACTACGAGTGGTGAAGTGGTGTTAACCGCGAGCCCTCGGCGCGCGGTTAACACCACTTCACCACGAGTGGTGAACATTTGGTACACCAAGCTACTTTGGGTATATTTTATTTATACCATGATCGTCAGATTATTAAGAGTCGCTGTTATTTTTTCTCGATTTTACTGAGCACCAGACGTACATACATGCGAAGCTGTTTTTGTTTACACGAGTATTGGTGGGCGGTACTTCCACTGTCAATTTTATCGCCAAAACGAAATGAAACGGTGCCTTTTTCATTTTAATAGCATAAAAACAAACCATTTTGAGTTATGGATGCTTTGTTAACATAAGGCAATGCATGTTTGTTAAGTTTTGGTGCCTTATGGGGTAAACTCATTTAAAAACGTAATAATTAATTGTCACTTTCGTTTCACTCTTCGCGAGGCGACGTGCGATAAATTTAGACAAGTTCGTATTCAGGTCGACGCGGTCAACTTGGATGTAGTTCCACTGTAGGTGTAAACTTTAACTATTGAAATCCCATTGCTAGAGTGTTCATCACGGTTGGTGTGTAAAGCTAAAAATTATGTCATAGGCTTTTCATATATAGTAGAATAGGTAACCATGGTATGAATTGTGAAATATTTGGTTCCATCTACAAAACAGCAATGTATAAATTAAAACTCACACTCAGTGATTACAATTGTGATGCAACGTAGCGTCAAAATAATAATAACCAATATTTGCACACTGGAGTAAGTTTTTTCGCTGTCTGTCCTTGTTTTACCGCAAGGTACGATTTGCTGTTAAATATTGTGTCCAAGACGGAAGCTGTAAAGAAAATATGTCGATTACGTTTTATGCATAATTCGAACCTCTCGAAATGTATGCAGTGTTCACGGAGCGAGAGTTGCGGGGTTTACAAACGGAAAGTAGGAGAAATACTAAGGTTGCAGTGTGCAAAATTTCAAAAATGACTCTAACCGACTGACCGTTCACGTGGGTTGGAGATGGCTAACCGAACGCTCGGCTATGTTAGAATTCTTTAGAAACGGTTTTTTTATCATTAATGTGTATTCATATATTGCAGGGAATTGACATATATATTGCCTCTCACAGCAAAAGTCTAAAATCTATCAAAGCACAAGAAGGCTGATTAACTGGTAGAGTAAAAGAACCCCCATATTTGGGCTTTATTCTGAACTGCAGGTACCTAAAGTTAAAGGCTTCATATTCTGTGGATGTCCTTCATATTATCTTGTAAGTAAAATTACTTCATCTCCATCGATTTGCATTGTTACAATTTATGGGAGAGTGCCTATAGGCACTCTCCCATGAATTGTAACAAGACATCTTGCAGCTAAGAAAAAATTTAGCACTCTACCAGTAAAGTGACTCAGACTTTACCATTCAAGATGCAACTTTTGCCTAACCGGTCAACCGTTCGCGTAGATTTAAATTTGCGTAACCACCACACGAACGAAACGAGCGTTATTTGAAAAAATCTAGCCTCAGGCAACACTCTGATACCTTTGTACATCGCGTTCGGAAATTGTCTGCATTTTAGCGGGGTGTTGTGCAGTGCTTTCGAAAATGTACTGCATTTAAACAGGCGAAAATTTCAGTCCAAGGTCTGTTAACGCTTTGAACACTAAAAGGGCATTTAAACAGGGTAACAGGGTGTACGAAAATTTCAGTCCGCGGTCTGCTTATGCTGTGAACACTAAAAGGGCGTTTTACCAGGCCAGGAACATGATACGTCATAATTTCATCAAGTAGGATGACTGCTTAGGGAAAGTGAGGGGTCACCAATCAATATTTTGAAGACGCTGACCAAAGACTGCTCGTTGAAAATATTGAATGGTCAATCCCAGGTAACGAATATGGTCTCTTCCGATTGCTCCCACTGAACTGACTTAGAAGATACCATCAGTGATCGAAGGGTTAAGAGACGATACTAGCGGTCCGGTCGAAGACCCTGCTTAATGTGCTCTATAAGTAAGGGAAATTTGTATACTTTGAAATTCCCACCTCTGATACTCCATAAATTCAAATTAAATATACACAAATTAAATTTTCCTGAAACTTAATTAAGCACCCCTCTTTTTTTTCGCAGTGGTGTTAACAGAAACTGTCATTACTTTCATGTTATCTTTGAGATGGTCAAAAGTGATTGTTTGCGGAAAGAATGGCCCCTGACAAATGAAAGACAACACAATGATGAAAATATGTGGTATTTTAGTGGCGCTAATTACACATATCTGTCATTAATGTTTCTGACGATTTCGTTGTAACCAAAATGGCTGCACCTAGTGACGCATCAATGGGACCACACCAGCTTGCTTAATAACGGCCGAGATCGACGTCATATCAGCCGAGTTTGCAGACATATCAGCCGAGATCGATAATGGGCAATTCTAGGAAAGAAAATAATATCTAATAAATGTTTCATGTTATCAATGTGGCATATTGTTGCTGCATATTGTTGTTACAACATATTGTTAGTACTGAAATGGTTAACCGGATAATCGGTTTAAAACCAGTTAGCTACCTAACCGATTAGAAAAACCGTCAACCGGTTATCCGAAATATCGATAGTGATCGTCATTTCATGTTTAAAACGTAGTTAATCTGTCGCTTCTCCTTTGTGACAACGTTCGTTTGTATACACACAAAGGAATAGTTTGAGAATACTGCTTTCCAATTCCTATAGTTTTGATCCCAAATTCGGTGAAATAATGGCCACGGATAACCGGATATTATACGGTTATAGCTCTTGGTAAGTCGGTTACGAAAATGAACCAACCGTTTCAGCCCTACATATTGCCTTACTGTGTATTGTTGCAAATCTTAAAATTCGTTCCGATTCACAAGAATCTGGGGGCGCGGTGGCGTCGCGGTAACCGGTTCTCGTCTGATCACCGAAGTTAAGCAACGTCTAGCACGGTTAGTAGTTGGATGGGTGACCATTTCAGTGACTGATTCGCGCACCCGCGTTGTGTCCTTGGGTAAGTCACTTAACCCCGATTGCCTACATGGAGGCACGATGACGCTGTGTACTAAGGCGTACTGCACGTCGATGGTGCGCATGTCTTCAACCAATCTCACCCTGGCTGTGCCGCGGTGCAGAGTTCAGAGTTACGATGTTGGAGAGCTGACAGCTGCTCGTCTTTGCTCGGTGGTTCTCTCCGGGTACTCCGGCTACCTCCACCCGCAAAACTGTCACCGACATGATATGACCCTGGCTGTTAATGTGTCGTTAAACCCTAATAAACAATTTAAAAAAACAAGAATCTGTTTTGATCATCGCAAACTTCTTCTGCAAGAAACAATTTTCAGTTTTTAAATAATTTAGAATTTGAAAGTTCTGTGATATCCTTGTGAGTTCAGCCAGTACATATTCCGCATTAGAAAACAAAACATCATATTCATATATTTAGTATGGTTTAACCCCAAAGCGCGTAGTTCAAATTTCGATGAGTTTCTTGTTTTACAGCTACATACAGAACACATGTTCCAACAAAGAGGCTCTGAATTCACCCCCTGACTGATATAGTCACGAAAATCCACTTTTCTATAAAGTTATCTTCCTTGTAAATATTAGAAGTGCAAGGAAAATCTAAGAAAAAAGCGAGTAAATGTTGTGAAAACACATTTCACATCAGTATTAAATAAATAGGCTCCTGCGAAAATTCGAAATTCGATTCGAATGTCAATATTCGATTCGATTCGATTCGAAATTGCAAATTCGAATATTTTCGAATATACTTCAGCCGTAAGTTTGTGACAGTTCTGAGTAGAAACGTAACTGGCATGTAGTGGTAACAGAGTTTGTAGCGATGTAGCTACAACTGTTCACTTCAACTTATTCTGCATTATCACTAGCGACCATTCATGAAAAATTTAAGTTTCGATCTTTGAAAAGTTATTCAGTTGTTCAACTACAATAAATGATTTGTTCCACATCATGATCACATTATGATGCTCCCGACTTGGTCGGAGGGGGTATCTAGTGGAGAGCTGCGTGCGTACGTTCGTGCGTTCGTACTTTTGTGCGCAACGCAAATGTGTCCGTCCGACATATTTGCTGCTCTAGCACGATCATTATTTGTCGGATTCAAATAATTTTTGCCATGCTTGTCCGTCAACATGGGGGAACGGATCCTACAGCAGAATTAGCATCTTCGCTTAAACATTTGCAGAGTTATTAGTCCCCTACGGGAACCGTGAGGGGACTATAGGATTGCACTCCGTCCGTCCGTCCGTCCGTCCGTCTGCTTTTATGTTACCACCTCTCCCTCCACCATGCTTTAAGCTTCACCTTTCACATTTGGTACATGGATAAACGGTTCTGAGGGGATGATGCACGCTCAATTTTTTTTTTCAAAATCCAAGATGGCGGAATGGCGGCCATTTTTGTTGTGTTCTTTTAAGCTTTTTTTCTCTATTTTCATGTTACCACCCCTCCCACCAACATGGTTCAAGCTACACTTTTTATATCTGGCACATGGATAGAGGGTTGTAATGAGATGTTGCACGTTCAATATGTTTTGTTTCAAAATTCAAGATGGCGCCGTGTCAACCATTTCTGTTGTGTTTTTTAAGCTTTTTTCTCTATTTTATGTTACCACTGCTCCCTCCAACATGGTTCAAGCTACACTTTCCATATATGGTACATGGATAAAGGGGTTGTGAGGGGATTATGCACGCTCAATATTTTTTTTCGAAATCTAACATCTGTCTGTCTGTCAGTCTGTCTGTCTGTCTGTCTGTTTTTATGTTACCACCTCTTCCTCCAACATGCTTCAAGCTACACCTTTCATATTTGGTACATGGATAAATAAATGGTTCTGAGGGGATGATGCACAGTCAATATTTATTTTTCAAAATCCACGATGGGAGAATGGCGGCCATTTTTGTTGTGTTTTTAAAGCTTTTTTTCTCTATTTTATGTTACCACCCCTTCCTCCAACATGGTTCAAGCTACGCCTTTCATACATGGTACATGGATAAAGGGTTATGAGGGGATTATGCATGCTCAATATTTTTTTTCAAAATCCAAGATGCCTATATACTCTAGTGTGTTCTGTGACAAAACACCTTATGTCACAAAAGCGCCGTAGGGGACTAATACCACCTCGGTGGTCAAACACTTGTTTTCCCTTGTTTAACTTAGGGGATTATTATTGAAAAATGATTGAAAAATGTGTCCGTCCAACATATTTGCTGCTCTAGCTCTGTCATCATACATTGAATTCAAATAATTTGTAGCATGCTTGTTACTCAACATGAGTGAACGGATCCTACAGTAGAATTAATATCTTCGCATGAGCATTTACAGTGTTATTTACCCTTGTTTAACTTAGGAGATGATTGAAAAATGTGTCCGTCCAACATATTTGCTTCTCTAGCTCTGTCATCATACGTTGGATTGAAATAATTTTGGCCATGCTTGTTTATATCAGTACAGTTTGCTGGAGGCACATGTCATGCTTAATGCTATCCATGGTATTGCGGGATGGGGCATATGCCACGCTTCGTGTTGCTCTTGTTTTATATTGAGTATTGTTCTGTTCGATCACAGTTATTGGATACATCATAAAAAGCAACGGTTTTCTAAACGAATACCCCTGATTATTATATAAACATAAGTAGAGCAGGCTTTAATTTACAGGCAGATCAATTCCATTGGGCGTTGAATTATCATTTCGTTTTAGAAATTCAACATTTTTATTTAAAACAAATGGCTTCATCACCGGAATGGAGTCTATCCGATTGAAAACGAGTTTTTTCCTGAGAAAACATGTGATAAAAGTGAGGTATCAGCCCAATCAGCCAGGTTCGTTTAAAAATGTTTATTGCTGCAGTTTCGAAGCTGCAGAATCAACAATTCGAATAGTTTCAATCAATAATTAGTACACGCTGAAAACTAAAGTGTTAAAAACTACACTTGAAGTGCTGTATTTAACACTAAGTTCTGAACTAGCACTTTGTTCAAGTGTAGATATCCCAGAACTTGACAGGTGTTACAATAATACCACTTGACAAGTGTAATGTCGAGACACTTGAAAGGAAACAACGCAGATGACGCGGATCAGGCTCGAATTCTCGAGCCTGATCCGTGTCATCTGCGTTGTGTCCTTTTAATTATGTACCCACCAAGCGCAAATCAAATTATGGACGATTCTGGAAGAACCACCAATGCTAGACACATGGGAAGTGCCATCCATTTAAGTTTCAGATGTCTGACGATTGTAATGTCATAGTGCTTAAAGCATTGCACTTTGAGTGTTAAAATCAAACCCTAAGAGTTAGAATGGGTTTAACACCTTGAAAGTGACAGTTTTAACACTTTAGTTTTTAGAGTGTGTATTGGTTTATATCTCAGTTTATAGCGTGGGGAGTGATGAGGCGAACAATGCACTCTACATAACTGTGTGTCTTTTAATAATCGAGGGTATTATTTTAGAAAAAAACTTTATTTTGACGACGTATACATCAACTGTGAATCGATACGAAATTCGATTCGTTTTCACCAATTCGATTCGGTATTCGATTCGATCAAATTGGCAATCCGTAGGTCCCTAGAAATAAAGCCAAGTTTCATTTTATTATTTTGAATAAACGAAAACAACCGACAGCTCAGAAAGCTGTCGGTGGTTTTCGTTTATTAAAAGTAACAAAGGGAAACTTTGTTCATATGAGAAGCTAATTAGAAGATCAAATAATTTGCCATTAAGAATATCTATCAGTATCACACCTACCAACACTAAGCGTCCACTTTACTCTTTGTTTAGCGAATGTGTTGGGAGCGCGGTGGCTCAGTAGGTAGAGGTGCAGGCTGCAAGCCGAGAGGTCCTCGGTTCGAATCCCACCTGCGGCAACCGCGTTGTGTCCTTGGGCAAGACACTTCATCTCCATTGCCCGCGTGGGGCACGATGGCGCCGTGTACTAAGGCGTACTGCACGTCGATGGTGCGCATGTCTTCAACCAGTCTAACCCTGCCTGTGCTGCATTGCGGAGTTACGATGTTGGGGAGCTGGCAGCTGCTCGTCGTTGCTCGGTGGTTCTCTCCGGGTACTCCGGCTTCCTCCACCCGTAAAACTGTCACGGTCATGATTAGCCATTGTGCATAAATATGTGACCCTAAACATCAATAAATAATAATAAATAAATAGCGAATGTGTTTTTACAATAATGTGCAAGTTTGGATTCCACCTGTCTTGCCGGCGTTAGGATTTAATTTCGCGGTACATACCTGCGGTACATGCAGAACTTTGGTGCGCTCTTTCCGATGAGCAAATCAGTTTTTTTCCAGAAATGGACAACAAAATTGTTCAATATAACTGCACTTGGCACTGAACTACTTTTGATGTCGTCAGACTGTTTTGGTGAGGGGAGAAAAATTATCCCTGATGGGGGCGGGTGTGAGATGGGAGAAATCTCACTCTCGAGACAATATATCTGACCCAGACTCTCGGCAAGCCTCGTATCTGGCCCAGATATCTTGCCCTCGCGTGAGAGTTCCAAGTCTCACACCCTCACCCATCAGAGATAATATTCTCCCACTCCCTCCCCCCCCCCCCCCAAAAACCTTCAGAAAATCTCACTTCTTAGACTTTTATATTAATGGAAAGGAATTATATATCACGACGCGCACACTGTTGATGTATCTGTTTTATGTGACCTTAAACACCAATAAATGATTAATCTGTTTTGCAGTACCAATGCCTGTGCGTCTCTCCACAAATTGAAAATTTGAAAATACAGCCCTCAATTTGATTTTTACTAAATCTACTCAATGCAGCGTTCATAACTGCCTTTTTAGCTCACCAACTTTAGTTGTGTGAGCTCATGGCATGTTTCGATCGGTCGGCGTCAGCGTACGTGTCCAATAATGTTAAAGCTTCTGTTTAGGTCACTCACTCGCCCTATTTCCATATCATGGCCTTTATAATGCTGCTATATGATGATTATTATCATTCTACCATGATTTAACCCCTCAACTCTGCATTTCAAACATTTTTTGTTGCGTTTAGTTTTCTGTTTAGCTCAGAATTTCATGTTTGACATTGTGTTTAGCTCACCTGCTGTGTCCCTTCTCTTCCCATGGTACTAATATTCATCATGCATCTTCTTCATTATCATTCTACCACGGTATAACTCTTGTCCAGTGAATTTCTTAAAATTTTTCTTCCAATTTTGAACGTTTAGTTTTCTGTTTAGCTCACACATCGACATTTTCAGTGGGTTAAATTTTTTGTTCACATCGACTGCTGACACCCTTTTCATCCCATGACCTTTATATTGCTTCTATGTTGTGCTTATTATCATTCTACCATTATTTAACCCTCATGTGTTTTAAACATTTTCTTACCATTTTTAGTTACGTTTACTTTTCTGTTGGGATCTGCGAATCACACTTTTTTTTCGAATCGAATCTCGAATCGAATCGGGTCTCTGATATCGATATCGAATCGAATCGAATCTCGAATCGAATCTTAATAGACAAGTTATTTCATATTGTACCAAACGGAAGTTACGGTACACTGTGATGACCCTTACAAGACAGACTGACACCGTAAACAACAATAAATCAATATTCACTGAAGCACCGTAGCTGAAACAGCTTGGCCTATTATCCATAGTTTTAGTTTTTGAAGGCTTAACTTGTTACTATTCACGTTCTGAAGAACGTGAATAGTAACAAGTTAAACCTTCAAAAACTAAAATTATGGATAATGTTCTTGGCAAAATTCACTATTTATCAAACCATTGTCAATTACTCAATTAAATATGAATTGAGCCTATATAAATGAATTGTCTAATGCCAATTGTATCCATTTTTTGTTGGAAATGTACCAAATTGGTGTTAGTACGAGATATTCGAAAAATCGAATCCTGAGACTGATTCGGGATCGATCTCGAAGCAAACGAATGGGATGGACATCGAATCGAACGACGAATATTCGCAGGACCCTACTTTTCTGTTTACCTCAGAATTTCATGTTTAAGTTTATGTTTACGTCAGCTGCTGTTTTTCTTCTCTTCCCATGGTGCTTATATTCCATCCTACATGTTCCTCATTTTCATTCTAGTTAACTTACGTTTAGTTTTCTGTTTAGCTCAGAATTTCATGTTTAACTTAGTGTTTATGTCAGTTTCTGTGCTTTTCTTTTAAGGGGTTGTGTTTTGGTCAGCTTTGTCGCATGTTCTGAGCCTGTTTCATACAGTTCTTGTGTTTGCCAAAGTTACTATCAAAGGGGAATGTTGGTGAGCTATAGGATGTTAGCGTCCTTCTTGTTATAGTCACAATAACAAAACATGCGCTTGGTATTTAAAAAAAAAAAAAAACCTTTGTAATTGTCCGCAATTCTTCTCGGACATAACAATTGTTCTTATCGCAATAAGTGCATAGCCTTTCTTTAACACGGAGGCACGGCGCGATTTTGTTTGTGGTTATCACAATAGCCACATACACACCAGTGTTATTAAACAAACATTAAAATAAACATTTCCATTTAGCTAACTGGTACTGACAAGGCCACCGTGAAAGTGCTCATCACTTTGTATACAACAATGGCCCGGTCTCTATATACCTTTATACTACTTCAACAAGCCTAGAGGTCCTCAGTTCGAATCCCACCTGTGGCAACCGCGTTGTGTTCTTGGGCAAGACACCCCCCCCCCCCCCACGTTAGAGCACGGAGGCGTTGTGTACTAAGGCGTACTGTACTGTCGTGCTGCACACCAATTACGCCTTGCTGTGATGTGACGTTCAGTCAAACGTGGACTTATTCGAGGTCGTCGAGCGTACAAATTCCAACTGCGTTGGCGATATCGGATAGTCTGACCACTGACTCGCACATCTGTCGATCGGTGCAGCTGCTGTCCAATTCCGGAATCGCTTTAATGGCGGTTAGGTAATGCTGTAGTTCCGATGTAACTATCCTCGTTAGCAGTTGTCGCCCTTGGACCTGACCGACGTCTGTCATCAACATTGCCTGTCTGACGGTAGCGTGACCACAACCTGCTAATCACGGATTGAGTAACTTTTAGAATTTGAGTCACTGCAGTCTGTCTGTTGCCAGCTTCAAATCTGCCAACGGCACGTAAACGTTCATCACGTGTCAGTCTTCGCATACCTCAAACATTACGTTTCGACCAGAAACTATTGACGAAGGAGTTTATAGCAAGAAAAGAACGATGAGACCTTCGAAAAAGGCCGTCCAGTACAAATTAATATTTCAAAACGAACCCCCACAGACATTAACGCGGCGCTCCTGCGAAAAACCTGCACGAAGTTTTCGTGGGCCGGTGACATTCATGATCCACATTAAACTTGGTAACATATTGATGTGTCCAATTACGCGTATCCAATACCATTTTCCGAAAATATCAACATCAGTTTGGATATCTCCTACTTTTTGAATAGTATATATAACCTTAAACACCAATACACATATAAATAAATAAATAAATGATGATAAATAAATAAATTAAATAAATGAAATAAATCTCAGATTCAGATGTTATTTTTATTGTTTTTCTTGATTCAGTCTCGATTTCGACCGGATCACGTTCTGATCGAAAGAGAGGCTAGTTTTGTGATCATCCCTGTATTATGAACTACCCTCCCTTCGAGGCGCGGTGGCGTTGCGCTAACCGGTTCTCGTCAGATCACCGAAGTTAAGCAACGTCGAGCCCTCTCTGTTAGTCCTTGGATGGGTGACCGTCTGAGTGATCGATTCGGACTCCCACGTTGTGTCCTTGGGCAAGGTACTTAACCCCGATTGCCCACATGGGGGCACGATGACGCCGTGCACTAAGGCTTACTGCACGTCGATGGTGCGCATGTCTTCTACCAATCTAACCCTGCCTGTGCTGCAGTGCGGATTACGATGTTGGGGAGCTGGCAGCTGCTCGTCGTTGCTAGGTGGTTCTCTCCCTTAGGTACCTTTGTTATCACCTTGGGATGAGAAGGAGTGTTCTTGGGTGCGATCCGAAATTCAAGATGGTTTCCGGCGGCCATTTTGTACCGAAATTAGGTACAATCAGTTTTTTTCTACAGAACTTCTATATGAAGGTTCCGATTTGAATAAATTTTTAAATGAATGTTTACTAACATGGAATACATGACATATAATACGGGTTTTTTTCTCGTGCAGAAATTATGCAAATTGGATTACCTTTGTTTTATTCAGTGCTACTTATACAAAGTAATGAATATTTTGGGGTGCAGTCCGAAGTTCAAGATGGCCGGCGGCGGCCATTTTATACCGACATTGGATGCAATCAGATATTGTACAGTATTTCTATATGGAGGTTCTGATTTGAATAAATATTTGTTTGAATATTTAGTAACATGGAATACATCACATATAATACGGGTTTTTTTAGATGAACTTTGATGTATTCAGTGCTACTTATACACAGTTTGTACACATGTCAATACGACTCGGACCAGAGGCTGTATTTATTAACCGATCTTTACGAAACTTTTGGGGTACCTTTGTTATCACCTTGGGACGAAAACGAGTGTTTTGGGGTGAGGTCAGAAATTTCAAGATGGCCGCTGGCGGCCAATTAGACAAACTTTAATTTATTCAGTGCTACTTATACACAGTAAGTGCACATTTCAATACGGCTATGGCTAGAGGCATCAAACTGTCACCCACCTTTACAATACTTTACCTGTACATTTGTTACAGGCTACGGTCAGTATTTGTGTACAGACCTTTACAATACTTTACATGTACCTTGTTATCAGGTCATTATCTAGTTGTGTGTCATTGATGTGTCACATACTATACATGTGCATGTCTTACACAAGTTGACCTACAGTGTCATTGACACTTTCATTGTTTTTGAAATTTGAAAAACAATTCAACAAAACTTTATCATACGACCCCTCATTGGAACGGGCACGACGTGCTCGTTCCAATGAGGTGTCACATGATAAGGCTTTGTTGAAATTATTTGAAAAATATTTTTTCAACTTCTCAATTTGTAAATTAGGCGTTTGGATTAGTTGGGGAAAAGGTTAAGGTTGATTTCTGGCGTCATGGCGCCAAATCGGTTAAAGATCAATGTTAACTCCATGGCATTTATTAAAATATAATTCTTTAGATCTTCATTCATCACTGTTTTGTTTACAAGATTGAAATGTCAGATTACAACTCACGACCTTTGTTTAATCTTCGACAAACGAATCAATGATGAATTCGCTTTAATCTTTCGTGGAAAAAAGCAGTGGCAGAATGAAAGATGGAAATGTTTTGCCTTATGTTAACCGAACAGTCACCTGAAGTAAACAAAAATGAAACAAGGTTGGCGTTCTGTGACGTCACTGAATAACCCTTCAAATTAATTGCTGAATTATTAGTCGTGAATTTCAAGAATATCAGAAGATTTAATTAGGGCTGTCACGAGTAATCGATTAATCGATTGTTGATCGGTCACGGTGAAATCGATTAGTATTTTTCGTTGTCGAATAATCGGTAAATTGTATCCTGTTTTAGACATTTAATAACTAAAAGAAAATTTGATGATAAAAATATTGTTTCTAAAGGTGAAGAGTTAAGAACATCGATGTTAAACCTCAAGAAGCTGTGGGAAACATTTGTCTTTAAGGTACATTCATCAAAGCTTTGATGTTCTGAACTTTTGAACCGTCAGTGTAATAATCAAGACCGGTCGGCAGTTGCGAAGTTCGCAACTGCCGGCCTGTCTTGATTATTGCACTGACGGTTCAAAAGTTCAGAACATCAAAGCTTTGAATGTAACTAAAAGAGGATCGTCTTCGTTGTTTATTTGAGGTAGGTCAACTGACTTGAACTTCATTTTTATCGACTTCAAAGAGAAGAAGAGGGGGTCATCTAGGGACGATCAATCGATTATCATCGATTATTTGCAGAGATTAATCGATTCCTAAATTAAAAAATCGTGACAGCCCTAGATTTAATATATAAGAATGGATTGTGTCCGCTTTGTGGGTGGATTTTAATAATACTTGATTGATTGATTGATTGATTGATTCTTTATTTCACCATACACAATAATGAACAATAATGACAATGATAAAAGTTACATGAAAACACATGTGTTTATTGCTGGGAATAACATAACCAGATTGATTGTCCTCCTGTTTTCTCCCCGCGTGGCATGTGTAACATACGTGTGCCCCGGGTGAGATAGCAGGGTGAGACAGATGTTTCTCCCCCCACTGCATGTGTAACATACGTGTGTCCCGGGTGAGATAGCAGGGTGAGACAGATGTTTCTCCTCCCACTGCACGTGTAACATACGTGTGTCCCGGGTGAGATAGCAGGGAGAGACAGATGTATCCCACCCCACCCACGCGACGTTATACATTTATAACGTTATTATGACGTTATGCATATCGTATCTGTTTCTTGCTACCAGCTAATTCATATAGACGTCATCAGAATGCCGCGTGATCAAAGTTTAATGCTCTTAAACTCTTTAAACCCCAAGATGCCACCGTTCCTAACTGATTTCGTGGTATATATCTTTGGTATATACATAACTTTTGCATGCTCTTTCCGATGATGATGTCATTAGTTTTTCAGAACAACGAATACCAAATGAGTTGATTATATGAGCACGTGACAGCCGATTACCTCTGGCTAACGTAACCGCCGTATGGTGGGGGAGAAAAATAATCCCTGATGGGTACGGATGTGGGATGGGAAAATCTTGCCCTCGGGTGAGATTTTCCCATCCCACACCCGTACCCATCAGGGATTATAATAATCTACAATTTAAATTTTATAGCAACATTGTACTGGACATTGTGAAATTCTAAACAAAGTACAACTGTATATTACTTGGACCACTTTGAAACATACAAATAGTACAGGACTATTATGGGACTTGATGGCTGCTGTGAAATTCAGACTCCCAACCACATCGCCGCCTCCTCCATTGACCAGGGCAAACAAATCTATCTACAGTTAAAACTAGAAGTCCTGTCATGAAATACGCATAAATAGCACGTCGATCTGCGCGTCAATCTACGCGTTATGACCATAGTAAGGCTATCAAATTCTGTACATATGGCCTGTGCACAAGCAATGTTTCAGCCAATGGACCTCCGGGTTACCCGGAGGTCTATTGGCAGAAACATTGCCTGTGTTTGCTATGTTGCTATGAGTAACCAGGATAACCTGCCGTGCTTTGGATGCCATTCGATATGACAATTGCGCGCAATTCCTACGAGCAATTAATCCTAGACAAGCGCACAGTTCGTGACAGGACTTCTAGTTTTAACTGTATCTGGAATACTATTTGGCTGGGCTTGGTCGGGAGAATGCTGTGACGAGCTTGAAAGACAATTAGGTATCAGACGAAATATTTTTTTATTTCGTCATGGATTTTTAAGATCACCTTTATTGTCATTGTTAAGTACATGTCGTCAATTATGTTTTCGACATAGGTGTAAGTCAAGTTAAATCAATCGCATAAATGCCCATTATAAAAATAGATCCCCACGTAAGACACTAGCTATCGGCTCCAATCTTGGTAATAAAAGAGATTTATTGAATTATATTTTATTTATTTATTTATTTATTTATTTATTTATTTATTTATTTATTTATTTATTTATTTATTTATTGAACACAAAGAAGTGCTCCCAACACTACCGGCTACAATCCTGTCTATAGGGATTATTACAGCGAACATCCTTCAGGTACGCACCCATGAAATTGTATGAAATTTGTCTCTTGAAGGCGGTTCTATTGCAGATTGTATGCAGTTCATAATCTGATATGTTCCATAGTTTTGGATAGGCAAATATTGGAAATTGGTCTGGAGACTTCGTTCTAGTACGCTTTATTTCTAATGGATAAGATTATCTTGTGATTCTAGGTCTTATATTTGTCTTTGAGACGACATTATTAACTCTTAATGGGGCGCGGTGGCTCAGTTGGTAGAGGTGCAGGCTGTAAGTCGAGAGGTCCTCGGTTCGAATCCCACTTGCGGCAATCGCGTTGTGTCCCAGGGCAAAACACTTCACCCCCATTGCCCACGCGAGGGCACGGTGACGCTGTGTACTAAGGCGTATTGCACGTTGATGGTGCACCTGTCTTCAACCAATGCTAATCCTGCTTGTGTGGAGTTGGTATGTTGGGGAGCTGACAGTTGCTCGCCATTGTTTGGTGGTTCTCGCCGGGTACTCCGGCTTCCTCCACCCGTAAAACTGTCACGGTCATGGTTAGCCATTGTGCAGAAATATGTGACCTTAAACACCAATAAATAAATAAATAAATGATAACTCTTAACCTGCTGAGTATTTTAAAATTATTTTTCATCAAAAATCTAGTCATGGCTGCTGTACAGCAGCTATGACTAGAATTGATGAAAAATTCAATACAATTTAATTCAAGAAATTACTGAAAGTTGATACAATTTGCTGGCGAAAACATTTGGTTAACCCTTTACCTGACATGAAAAGCAGACGACACTTGCAAAAATAATTCTTGAATAACTATTTTTTTTCATTTTTTGTCTCAAAAACATAGGTTATGACCCCTCATTGGAACGAGCTCGACGAGCTCGTTCCAATGAGGGGTCATAACCTATGTTTTTGAGACAAAAAATGAAAAAATAATGAAAATTAATTGGCGATTTTTTAGAATAGCGCTGGCCGGTTTGGGCCCTTACGTTGGGTAAAGGGTTAAAAGTACTCCAATTATTCTTATCTTAATACCAATAGATTTTCTGTCCTGGGCAGGAATATCCACCAACAGCATGCAAGGACTTAAATGAGATGGGTAGCTTATTGCCAACCATATACAAATAACAGTGATTTCACTTTTTTAAGTCCTCTGGGGGCTCGGTGGCGTTGCGATAACCGGTTCTCGTCAGATCACCGAAGTTAAGCAACGTCAAGCCCGGTTAGTCCTTGGATGGGTGACCATCTGAGCGATCGATTCGGACTCCTGCGTTGTGTCCTTGGGCGAGGCACTTAACCCTTATTGTTCATATGGGGACACGATGACGACGTGAAATTGTATGAAATTTGTCCCTTGAAGGCGGTTCTATTGTAGATTGTACGCAGTTCATAATCTAATTTGTTCCATAGTTTTGGATAGGCAAATATTGAAAATAGGTCTAGAGTCCTCGTTCTAGTACGCTTTATTTCTAATGGATAAAATTGTCTTGTGATTCTAGGTCTTATATTTGTCTTTGAGACGACATTATTAACTCAACCCTTATTGTCCATATGGGGACACGATGACGACGTATACTAAGGCGTACTGCACGTCGATGGTTTGCATGTCTTCAACCAATCTAACCCTGACTGTGCTGCAGTACGGAGTTACGATGTTGGTTGGGGAGCTGGCAGCTGCTCGTCGTTGCTCGGTGATTCTCTCTGGGTACTCCGGCTTCCTCCACCCGTAAAATTGTCAAACACGATATGATTTGGCTGTTAAAGTGTCATTAAACCGTGTTAATTAAATTAAATTAAATATAAGTCCTCTACCTTAAGAATATGATCTCTGAACAACAGAGGATCAGTGTGAGCATTCTACCATTGGTTGTTTATAATGCGAATGCTTCGCTTTTGTAGAAGAGCGAGCTTCCTAACAGAGTTTGAGTTACCCTATATGTGTATACCATAGGCTATATATATAACTATGAATAAGTGTATAATATAAGGTTACCATTGCCTCGGGCTATTTTTGTACATATCTGGTCAATGTGATACTTGTAAGACAGATGATCATCCATCAAAATTCCCTAGAATTTCAAAGAAGTTTCAGTTTCATTCTGTCCCACCCTGTTTATTTTATGTCCGTTGATGTAAATGTTATGGTTCACGAGAGCAGCCTTTTGTGTTGGATTTATTAAAATATATTTCGTTTTCTTTGCGTTTAACATGAGTTCATTAATGGAGCACCATTCAAAGATTTTGGCTAGTTCACTATTTATATAATTAGTCAAATAATTAATACTTGATGAACCTATTTTTGTATGGTTAGTTTGTAGAACGAGGCACATCACCAGATTCTGCAATTGGAATAGAATATCTGGAGCTAATCTAAAAGCAGGGGCGGCAGGACTGGGGGGGGGGGGGGGGGGGGTGGAGAACAGAATATGAAAGGAGGTAGTGACTCACCCTAAGCTAGGCAGAGATCTCAAGGAAAGGGGCATATCAAAGGTAAGGAGGTACCAGATTGCCGGTGAATCTGGGGTACATGGAGTGTGTGTTAAGATTGGTCCCCCGGAAGGGGAGTGGGGATAACACAAAGTAGCTTTTTGGGCAACAGGTCCGTTATTCCCTGGTAGGAAGGCGTTGCCTCGTATTATGGGAACACTTTCCTAAAAATGACGAAAGTCACTCATATCTAATGGGTACTGGGAGGAGAGTTGGGTATATTTGGGAGGAAACCCCATTATGGGGCTGGGTGTAGCAAAGTAGTATGTGGGTTGCTACTTGCTGTTTCAAATGTCGCGGGAACATCTTTTCAAAACAATACTGCGGGGTTCAGTGTTAGATGGGAGGGCACTCTCACTTTTTGGGGAAAGCTGCCAATCGGGTAGAAGTGGGTCTGCGCAATCGCTGTTGAGTCAAACACTGTATTTGTATGGCGGGGGTGTTTTAGGTTTGAAGTATATGGGATGAGTGTGTTTGGCATGCGTAATAGGGGATGTCATCTGGGATTGCATGCCTATGGGTATTGGAACCCCACTTACGCACCGTTTGGTAACACAATGGCGTATTTAATGTTGGGTCAGACACTTTTTGGGCGCCGTAGTAGCGATAGATCAAAAGATTCTATTCGCATCTGAGGATCAGAGTTACGGGCTTCAAATTGGGTGTGTCTAGCATCTAGCATCTGCAGCCCTGGGTTCGCTGCTGGGTTAGACACTTATGGGCACCGAGGCAGGGATAGATTAAACCGGACGGTTTGTTCTTGCCACGTCTGGGAGTCACAGGAGAGGGAGATTCTATTCGCCCTTAGGATCAGGGTTACGGGCATCAAATTGGGCCTGTCTAGGATCTGCAGCCTTGTGTGCACTGCTGGGTCAGACACTTTTTAGGCGCCGTAGTAGCGATAGATCAAATCGTGAGGTATGTTCCATCCTGCGACCTTTGGGTGTCACAGAAGGAGTAGATCCTATTCTCCTCTTTGAATCAGGGTTACGGGCTTCAAATTGGGTGTGTCTAGCAGCTACAGGCTTGTGTTCGCTGCTGGGTTAGACCGTTATTGGGCGCCGAGACAGGGATAAAACAAACCGGGCGGTTAGTTCCATTCTGCGACGTTTGGGAGTGTCGGGAGAGGGAGATTCTATTTACCTCTTGGGATCAGGATTATGGGCTTCAAATTGGGTGTGTCTAGCATTAGCAGCCTTGTACCGGACAAGGTTCTTTTTATAACACTGGCGTTGGTAACATGTAATCTTCTAAATCACTCGTCCGGAAACAAATTCCACAGGGGGTAACTAGTTTCGCCTAATCCAGGCTTTTCAAACTAACCAGAGATAAGCGAATCTCGGATAGTTGAATAGCTGTCGCTGATGTAGGTTTATTATATATCGGTAAAACTGTCGATTTGCTCAATGGGAATGTGGCTAAAGTAATGCTGTTTGTCGGGTTCGACGAATAACAGCGTGTCAGAGGTTGTGTGCCTCAGTCAGCAAAGTGGAAATTAGATGTAGAATCCACTGAAGGAGTGGATGGTTCATTCCATCAAGGGGATGAATTGAATCAGCGTGGAGCTGGACGAGCTACGTGGTATTTACGGGTATGTGTCTCATCATAAAGTGTGTAAACTTTGTGTTTCAGGAGAAAATTTTCACTACAACCAGCGTTGAGCTGAGAGGAAATATTTACTATTTATGGTTGTGTGTCTTGTAAAGTGCGGGATAAACTTTGTCTTTTAGGGTAAATATTATTATATCCAGTATGGAGCAGGCTTGGCAATTTCAGGAGAGCGATTTTTTAGCTCTCCTTACTGCCCTCCTGAAAGAATTAAGGAGAGCGAAAAATTGCCCTCCTAAATATTTTGGTCTGGGATGATTGAGATTACATGTATTATGGTCACATTAAATTTTTGTTGTAAAGCAAAAATGTAATTTAACTTCGAAGTCACATAACATCACGTAATTTCATTTTGAAAGTGGTTTAGTGGTAAAAAGTAATGGCTGCAACCATACCCAAACACAGTTGCAATCATTTGAAGCAAAATGGGTCACAGCAATATTTTTTTTTCTGTCAATTTCAAGTTCAACATTTGACATCACAGTTTGAGGGGTAATTATTCAAGGAATATTGACACTATAATATACTATCATTACTACTATCCTGTCACTTGAAGCACTTGCACCAGGATGTGACTGTAGATTCAAGCAGACCTGTTGTCCAAGAAAGTCATACGCCTACCACTACCACCTTCAAACCCCCAGGGGGGTTGAAGGTGGTAGTGGTAGGCATATGACTTTCTTGGACAACAGGTCTGGGTTCACACACAGATCTTGTCAAGTGTGTGTTCGGTTGTTGAGTGAGACATCCAGATGCCTAAGAGATTTCGCTTTACCTTAGTAAAGTTAATAAAATCACTGATGTGGTCTGTTGGTTTCAGTTTCAATGAGTTCGTTCAACTGGATACTTAAAATGCAGTGTAAAGCTAATTGCTCTCCTAAGCTGATTGAGGAGAGCGATTTTTTGCCCCCCTGCATTTTTCAGAATGCCAGGCCTGATGGAGCTGGGGGGTAAAATAGTGAGAAAAACATTGAGTTTTAGGGTATAAACACTACAGTCGGTACTGGGGAGTACCAGGTACTGCATTAAACAGACACAAACTTTCCATTTTGTAAAGTGGTGAGAAAACATTGTATTATAGGATAAAAAACACTACAATAGGTACGGAGAGGTACCGGGAACTGGGTTGACACTTTGGGTCCCTAGTCTGAAAAAGATACAGGCAAGTGAGTCACTACCTCCTTTTATACTCGACTTTTTTGCCGAGCATTGTTTTTTGTATGCATATATTTTAACACAACAAATGACTGGTGAAACAAGGGGCGGATCCAGAGCCTCCCCCACCCCACATTTTCGTCAGCTATGTTTCTCTCGTACTGGTTCAGTTTCGATGGATTTCGGATCATTTTTTGCTGCAAGTGGCAGACTGGCAGGAAAACGCTAAAATGTATACAGTCTGTTAATAAATCGGTTAACTGAAGTAGATCGTAATCTTACAGACATAAAAGTACCAAATCCACCCCAGACAAGATAATCCACAGACAGTATAATTGCTGTAAACGTCTGGTAAAGCATACAGGTGAGGTCTATTTATCAGCTTTGGTCGTCACGACCAAAGCTAAATAGAACTCACCTGTATGCTTTACCGACGTTTTTAACGACTCTCAAAGTGTGAAATCTTTCAAATACCTCTCCTGAAAAATCTCAAGATATCCACTCAGATGCATGGAAATGGGGGTTTTGGGACCCTGGAATTTAAAATTTTGATACCGATGACCATCCATCGCCCGATCCAGCCCCCAACCAGGAAAACCTCAACTTATCGTTCATTCACATATTGTATCTCTGGTAACAAGAGGTATCTATCACAATAAAGTGGTCACAAACGAAGGTAACCGCAGGTCTGACACCACTCGCAACCTTTCGCATTGCGCGAAAAAGCATATCTTATTCTGGAGCCGCTTCCCTCCCGTAATACAAGAATATCCTCCATCGCCATCGCGCCTACCTCACACATGCTTAAGATGGATGGGGCGTGGTATTTCTAATACTATTCATAAAATAGATATGGAAGTCTTGCTACAGTAAACGTAAGGTAATGTTTTGTTCTCAGCCATCAACTTATTGACATACCTAATTAGGCTAAAAAGTTAGACAGGCCTGGGATTTGTCTCAAATCATTAGAATACCTCGGTAACAATTTTGCTTCCCCAAATAGCACACCCCAACAGCAGTTTTAGGTACACTATTTTAACTCTCTGCGCTTTGGCAGAAATGACACAGAAATCATTTGAACCATGGTGGTGCCTTCCACGCCAGTCAGTGTAATCAACAGGAAGAGTCTACATAAGTTACTTGGGGGAAGACCAATCAATATTTTCAACGTGCAGCCCCAAGGCTGCACGTTGAAAATCTTAATTGGTCAATCACACAAATTCACTGAGCAACTATCAACTTTGAGTCAAGTTATATCAAGATCCTGGGCTGAATAAGCGCCCTCTCTCGTGTTCAAAGGATTAATGGTAGGAAACGGGTACTGGTATAATGAGTGTTCAGTACACCAGTTCTATGATATTTTTGGTTTCAAAATACAAACCATCTTCCATGTATCTTTATCGCTTAATCTGATCTTTTCCGAGTATTAAACTCATAATTTAAACACGGTGGAACACTACTATTCAATAACATTCCAGAAGCTGCAGCAGCTGCACGGCGTACGCATTTGTATTCTTGCTCGAACCCCTGATTTGCGGTCACCTGTCCAGATAATATGCTTTACGACAGGGGTAATCTTGAGCACGGGTGAAGCAATGGTTCAAAAACTTTTGAGTTTTTGAACCATTGCTTCACCCGTGCTCGAGATTACCCCTGTCGTTTGGACTATTTTTAGAAGTTTTCATTATTATTTTTATTATTTATTGGTGGTTAATGTCACATTTCTGAAGAATGGCTAATCATACCACGGCAGTATTACGGGTGGAGGAAGCCGGAGTACCCGGAGAGAACCACCGAGCAACGGCGAGCAGCTGTCAGCTCCCCAACTCCACACAAGCAGGGTTAGTATTGGTTGAAGACAAGGACACAACGCTGTTGCCGCAGGTGGGATTCTAACCGAGGACCTCTCGACTTGCAGCCTGCACATCTACCTACTGAGCCCCCGCCCTCCCCCCACCCTAGAAGATGTTTGACTAACGATTGTTTGTAACAATGTAATTGGAGACTTCACAGGGAGCGCTGGTAGTTTCGCAGCCCATTTAGGCATCTTATATCAGAACTGGGATTAGGTGAGAAATAAAATTCTCAGCCAACCTCCAAGTTATAGTGAAATCTGCAAGACTCGTCCAGCAAATTAGGTCTGGACTTCACCAAAGGCCTGGCACATGCCTAATTTACTGAACAGTATTTTTAAATAACTGTCTTCACTATATTTACATTACAAGACACAGTGCGTGCAGTGTGTTGTGGATGGATCGCCCGTTGAGTAGAAATTCCGCCCAAGCAATAATTGGAAATCTGTTGCAAAGCACAGTAATAGCAGTCAAGGCTCCGGCCTGCGGACCTTCGGGTTTAACCCCAGAGTCCCTTTGGCCGGAGCGTTGCTTGTGCTTCTTGTAATGTTAGAACTTGGAGGTTTACATTGGATGATAGTTCCGCACTGCGGGTGGTTTTGGTTGCAATTCGCTCTCCACGCGCTGTAGTTATCCGGTAAAATACCAGTTGGTGTGCCGAACCACTCCATTCCTGATATTTTACATACAAATGGCTGTTAGTTTTTGGTCTATCACAGAATACCTAACTCTACCTGACCGGATGAGAGTAATATTATGTGACCTTTGTGCCTGTGTTGGTTGGATTGTAGTTGACTGTCACTGACAATGGTAGAAAAGCACATTCAGTTTTTTGAAATTCGTGGCATTTTTCTCCTATGTAAATACACGTGCCTAATTGAATACTATTGTCTCATTCTGACATTCTTATCCTTATGTTTCTGTCCTGTGTCAGCAGTCAGTACTTCTTGATAATCATTAATAAAAGTTACTTACCTGAGATAAACTATTTTATCTTACAATCAACAAGTATTTTGTCTGTATTAACTCCACAACTGTCATGTATCCGACCCCCTGATACAGATGTTTGTATCAGGGGGTCGGATACAAGCACGTTCCTTTCGCGTGAGTTCCATTTTTTTTCTTTTTGTTCATCCGCACGAATAAATAGTTCGTTATATATTCGTCTACATTCTTGACTTATCCCCAATATATTGTAAGATAAAATGATTATTACCATTATGTGGATGTACAAAATATGTATCCGAGTCTCGCTCCGGGTTCTAAGGGAAGCAGATCACGACGAGTCTTTGAGCTCCGGGTTCTGAGGGCAGATCACGACGAGTCTTGGACTCGTCGTGATCTGCCCTTAGAACCAGGAGATCGACTCGGATACATATTTTGTACATCCACATAATGGTAATAATCTTTATGTAAAAACCGACAATTGTCCAGAAACCTCAATTGGCACAAAGTACAGAATGGAGGTGGTTCAGCAGCATGCATTTATTTATACCCATTTAACCAAAAACTCTTTTCTACCATTACTTCCCATTTTCTTCTTATCTTCATTATTTAGTTTACAACATATACAATATACAATTATCTCTTATTATATCGGTGGCTGAGTTGCTGACAGTTGCTCGCCGTTGCTCGGTGGTTCTCTCCGGGTACTCCGGCTTCCTCCACCCGTAAAACTGTCACGGTCATGGTTAGCCATTGTGCAGAAATATGTGACCTTAAACACCAATAAATAAATAATAATAAATAACCTACTATCAAATCATAACTATAACTTGAAAGTGTAATGAATAATTCATCATTATAGGGTCTGGACGGTAATCTTGATTGTATATGTACCTGTCTTCTCCACTGTATTATGTTCAAGTGTTCTACGGGTGGAAACAACCTCGTATAAGCTTACACTTACTATGACTGATATAATTGTATATATACACAAAGAACTTAATCAAGCACCGCCCCATTTTTCCTGATTGTTGTGACAAAACCCGGTCATTATAACATCATGACGTTTGTATGGCAACAAATGGTATGATATTCTGATAGTTCATAATCCTAGCTAAACATAAAACACAACAATGATTGCAATGTGTAACACTTTACTGTAATTTTGGCAGACAAACATGAACATTGGTTTTGCAGGAAATTCCACCCTGTTGTAAGTTTTGTGCTACAAAGTACCAAAATGGAGATAATGATTGATTAGCGATTGCTAAATGTTCAGTAGCATTGTAAGCCAACAATTAGCAACAATATTGTCAGTAGCGTGTGTATCCGCCGTGTGCACGGATGACTGCGTCTACCCTCCTCCCCATGCGTGAGGTGAGTCTCCTGATTCGCTGAAGAGGTAACTGCTGCCACTCATGGTGTATAGCTGCTTCCAAACCGGCCAAATGTCGTGGAGGTGGGTCCAGTGCTTGCACTCTGCGTCCAATCATATCCCAAATGTGCTCCAGTGGATTGAGATCAGGACTCATTGCAGGTCATGGCAGTTTAGTAATCGCGTTGTTGTCAAGAAAAGTTTTCACAAGTCGAGAACGGTGGGGTCGAGCATTGTCGTCCATGAACACAGGGCGAGTGGCCAATGGATGGTTGTCAAAATGGGGAACAAGAACAGGTTGCAGAATGTCCCGGATGTAACGATCGCCATTGAGATTGCCTTGCACAGTTACCAAATCAAGCTTACAATCATGGGACACGCATCCCCAGACCATAACTGATCCGCCACCGAATGGGACTGACGCTTGGACGTTCTTTGGCACATACGCAGTATTTTTGGTTCTCCAAACACGCTGACGTCCGTCAGTAACGTTGAGCAAAAACCGACTTTCGTCCGACCAGTGGACCTTCCTCCATGACGTAAGATTCCAGTGACGTCGGGCTAGACACCATTCCAAACGAGCTCTTTTATGCCGGTTGGTCAACGCTGGCCGCGTAATCACTCGCCTTGCCTTGAGACCTATTGCCTTCAATCTGTTTCTCACTGTTCTCTTGCAAAGGGGTCTGTTGGGGAGCCATAGCTGCTTCAGAACACCACTACTGGAGAACGGCTGACGTCGAACAAGACGTGCAAGGTAACGATCCTCAACTCTACTAGTCTTACGTGGCTGACCTGGTCTCGGTCTGTCCTTTACATGGTCAGTTTGGCGATGTTTTTTAATAAGACGGCTTACTACAGTGTGGTTAATGTCCAGTTGCCGTCCAATTGCTCTACAAGACATTCCCGTTGACTTCATGCCAATAATCTGCCATCTGGTAGCCTCAGTGTATCTCCTTCGAGCCATCTCGAAAGTAAATGCCTCAATCATTGAAACTGTCACACTTTTATACAGAATCCAGAACGATTTGAAAGTGCTATTTGAGAAAATCATGGGTGGTGTGTTGCACGTGCATGTAGTGGTGTGTTTGTGCGACTGACCAAACAACAAACCCCACCAATATTGCGAGGGAATGCAGTTCGATTCCAATTTACATCTACCATTTCCAAATTTCGGTTATGAATCTTGATGCAATAAAAAATGCTGGGTGGTGCTTGATTAAGTTCTTTGTGTATATTTGAAAACTGGAAATAAATATCGTTAGTCCCCTACCGGCATCGCCGGAGGGGACTATAGGTTTGCACTCTGTCCATCCGTCAGTCTGTCAGCCCGTCAGTCTGTCAGACTGTCAGTCACACTTTAGTTTTCCGGACTTTTTTTTGGAAATGCTTCAACCAAATGATTGTATTTTTGGTAATCTACTATAGAGTTTCATGCTGATTGCATTATTCTTGTGTGAGTTATGGCCCTTTGAAATATGGAAAAGCGCCAACATATCAGTTTTCCGGACTTTTTTTTGGTAATGCTTCAACAGAATGATTTCATTTTTTGGTAACCTACTAGAGAACGGTGACATACAGATCAAGCTTGAGTTTCATGCTGATTGCGTTATCCTTGTGTGAGTTATGGCCCTTGGAAATATGGAAAAGGGGCAAAATATCAGTTTTCCGGACTTTTTGGAAACGCTTCAGCGGAATGATTTCATTTTGGGTAACCTACTATAGAACGATGACATACAGATCAAGTTTCATTCTCACTCTGTTCATCCGTCAGTCTGTCAGTCAGTCTGTCGGTCACACTTTAGTTTTCCGAATTTTTTTTTTTTTGAAAATGCTTCAACCGAATGATTTCATTCTTGGTAACCTTCTACAGAACGATGATTTACAGATCAAGTTTGAGTTTCATGCTGATTGCGTTATTCTTGTGTGAGTTATGGCCCTTGGAAATATGGATTAGCGCCAAAATATCCGTTTTTCGGACTTTTTGGAAACGCTTCAACAGAATTCATGCTGATCACATCTAGGTTATAACATTTGTATAATTATTAATGCTCATTAGTCCGGTAGGAGACATTGTATTGCTTCAGCGATACACGAGCTCTTGTTTAAACTAATTTACTGACTGCACTCGTTTTGAAAATTTCATAGAATAAAGTGGGATCCCCGACTTAAAACGTCGATATATCGATTCTTTTCGATAATGGCGTGCAAAACCACGATTTTACATAAATTTACGATGACGTTTAGGATGCTGATCAACTATTTCTATTTGAAAACACTAAAGGACTGGCGTATACCCAATTTACTAAACTCGTTTTGTAAATTTTACGGTATAAAGTGGAAGCCTCGAATTGAAACGTTGATATATCGATTCTTTTCAATACTGGCGATGTTACCTAACTTTATGATGACATTGAGAATGCTGACCAACTATTCTTATTTTCAAACGTTATAGCGACGATTAACCTCAAAACAAATTAAAAATTTCTTGATAAATTGAACACTTCCAATTTTTGTTAAAAAAAATATAGTTAATAACCCCTCATTGGAACGGGCTCATTCGTACCATCGAGGTGCGATTAGGGCAAAACACACACCACTCAAAGACACGGCCATCTGATCAGAAGACAAGAGAGTTCAGGCACTTTTTTCACCCCGCCCATTTTTCCTACACCCTCCTCATCCTCAGAATATATCTAGTTCTAAACAATAAATTTTAACAATAAATGCTCTTTGGAATTTCTTATACCCATCCAAATGCGGCAACCGCTCTGTGTCCTTGGGCAAGACACTTCTCCCCAATTGCCCATGTGGGGGCATCCTACTTTAAACATATTTTTATTTTCCATAACTATTGAGCAAAAAGGGATAGGACAAGTGCTTTCCACTTAGTAAAAACGTCCGCTCCCATAACATGAATACAGAAAATGTTACAATGGCGAAACAACAAGTTTTTGAAATTCGTAAATGTAAAATAAACTATTTGAATGGGTTTATATATATGTGTGTGTATGTGTATAAATAAATATGAATATGTAGCACTAAACAAAGACAGAAAAAAGGAAGAAAGAAAGAAAGAAAAGCTGTTGATGTCCCTTTTGCATTCTGTGTCTCTCTCGATTTGAATCAATTTAATATTCAAAGCCAAAAGCCGCTTGGGCGCTGTTCTGATTAGGGTGTGTTAAAATAATAATAATAATAATAATAATAATAATAATAATAATAATTTCTTCGCCTTATGTACTGCAGCTTAGGGACGTGTCTCATTAGATCCATGCTGGTTCACACGAGAGGGCATGGTGGCGTTGTGTAGAAAGGCATACTGCCCGTCGATGGTGCACTTGTCTTCAACCAATGCTAACCCTGTTTGTGTGGAGTTAGTATTCTGGTGAGCCTGACAGTTGCTCGCCGTTGCTCGATGGTTCTCTCCGGGTATTCCGCCTCCCTCCACCCGTAAAACTGTCCGACAAGAGATTACCCTGGCTGTCGAAAGTGCCGTTAAACCCAATAAATAAATAAATCCCCATCCAAATTAATTCACTCCAAACTGGAGTTCATTTAACGTTTTCCGACTTTGATATTTTTAACTTAACTGGCGAACGTTATGGGTGACTCGTGATCGTTGCAGTCTTTCGATTTTGAGGCGAGTTGTCGCTCTTGCTCGCCGTCGAATTTTGTTTTTTTTTACTTTCTGCGAGTTGACAACAGCGCGCCTCGGTTCCCCCTAGCGAGCGATTAATCCTCAACGAATCGGCTGCATCCGGTGCGTAATATCAAACTTGTGCAGTAGAAAGTATTTAAAAAAAAAATTAAAATCTTATCATGTGACTCCTTATTGGAACGAGCTCGTTGAGGTGGTTCCAATGAGGGGGTCACATGATATGGTTTGTTTGAAAAAAATTATGAGTGAAAAAAAATAAAAATTTTGATACAGTGTTTTTCCTGTAAAGGGTTAATATCTATTGGTGAGAAAATGAACAATACGCCATGAATTATGGCGGAACTCAATAATAGCGCGCTTCACTGAGTCAAATGTTAGCGATCAGGATCCAGCGCGGATCCCATTTTCAAAATCGAAAGACTGTGAAACTCGGCTGCATCCGCCGCGTAATATCAAACTTCTGCAGTAGAAAGAATTTTAAAAAAAATTAAAATTTTATCATGTGACTCCTCATTGGAACGAGCTCGTTGAGGTGGTTCCAATGAGGGGGTCACATGATATGGTTTGTTTGAAAAAAATTGAGTGAAAAAAAATAAAAATTTTGATACAGTGTTTTTATGTAAAGGGTTAATATCTATTGGTGAGAAAATGAACAATACTCCATGAATTATGCCGGAACTCAATAATAGCGCGCTTCACTTCAAATGTTAGCGACCAGTATCCAGCGCGGATGCCATTTTTAAAATCGAAAGACTGTGAGACTTCCATTTTAACTCTAAATACAATAACCACACGATCCTCTCAAGTAGAGAACGATTCCTTTTTAACTATATTCGCGCAATGTGGCCACACACCGCTTTTCAGAAGATCTCCACATGTTTGAAACGGGGCGTTGCTAATGGGCATCTTACTATAATAGGAACCCCCCACGGGAGCCCCGGGAAGTGAAGCAGTACTTGTTTACTGTGGTAAAAAAGCTCTGTTTCACTAGTAAAATGGAACCCGGTCACTGATGCTTGGAGTGCGAGTCCTCTGAAATAGGCAACATGGGGTACATTTGTATAAATGATTGACTGACCTTAACTTTATCTCCATGTTATGGTCATGATTAGCCATTGTGCAGAAATATGTGACCTTAAACACCAATAAATAAATAAATAAATAAATAAATAAATAAATAAATAAATAAATAAATAAATAAATAAAAAACTCGTCCCCTTCGGGTCCGATAGACTTGAAACTCGCCAGGTGAATGTATTTGTGTCCAATATAATTGAATCGACATGTTTGGTAATAATACTTTGCCTTGTTTCCGAAAATCGGAAATTGTATTGCATCCTGAGTTATTTTGTATCCACACATGAGTCACCATTAAACAAAACGTGCTCAGCGGGTCGACATCCACAAGTTATTGCAAAGCACCGAACCGCTGTGGGGAATGCTTGGCGAACCATCGCTGGCGTGTGTGCCTGCCTTATTTATCCTTTTACTGCCACGCCCACTTTAGCCATATATGGAGGACCTCTCTGAACGTCTGTATGCAAGGAAGTTTAATAAAATTTGTGACATACTTGAAACTCTGTCACCTGATTACTTGTTGGAAAGGGCTGTCTGAGCCCTTTCCAACAAGTAATCAGATGGCAGGTTTGATTTTAGCATACCAGAGGGTACAGACAATCACCATAAATAGGTGACAATAGTCGCTGTCGCGTAAGAGTTAATAACTTTTCTTTGGACATCTCTACAGATTCTATAACCACACGAAGTGAAGCAGTGATTGTTTAGTGCGGTAAACAAGCTCTGTTTTACGAGCAAAATAGGACCTGGTAACCAATGCATGAAGTGGATGTCCTCGAACATAGGCGTTAGGTATAAACGATTGGTTGGACTTTAATTTATATCCATGTTACTGTCATGACTGGGGGCGCGGTGGCTCAGTTGGTAGAGGTGCAGGCTGCAAGCCGAGAGGTCCTCGGTTCGAATCCCACCTGCGGCAACCGCGTTGTGTCCTTGGGCAAGACACTTCACCCCGAATGCCTACATGGGGGCACGATGACGCTGTGTACTGAGGCGTACTGCACGTCGATGGTGCGCATGTCTTCAACCACTCTAACCCTGCCTGTGCTGCGGTGCAGAGTTCAGAGTTACGATGTTGGAGAGCTGACAGCTGCTCGTCGTTGCTCGGTGGATCTCTCCGGGTACTCCGGCTTCCTCCACCCGTAAAACTGTCACGGTCACGATTAGCCATTGTGCATAAGTATGTGACCTTAAACACCAATAAATAAATAAATAAATACTGTCATGACTAGCAATTGTGCAGAAATATATGATCTTAAACACTAATAAATAAATAAATAAATAAATAAATTTTCACATATTTATAAGGCTGAGCGCGGTTGCTCAGTACGTAGAGGTTGCAGGCGGCAAGCCGAGAGGTCCTCGGTTCGAATCCCCATCCAATTGCGGCAACCACGTTATGTCCCTGGACAAGACAATTCACCCCCATTGCCCACGTGGCGTTGTGAACTAGGCGTTGTGAACTAGGCGCACTGCACGTCGATGGTGCACTTGTCTTCACCCAATGCTAACCCTGCTTGTGTGGATTTAGTATGTTAGGTAGCTGACTGGTGCTCGCCGTTGCTCGGTGGTTGTCTCCGAGAACTCCGGCTTACTCCACCCATAAATCTGCCGTGGTCATGATTAGCCATTGTGCAAAAATATAAATAAATAAATAAATAAATAAATAAATAAATAAATAAATAAATAAATAGCACATGTACATTTTCTACTGAAAGCCCATTGGATGTGCGTGTAAAAAAAATAAAATAGGTCGGTGTCATGAGATGCCTTGTCGTGTGTGACACAGCATCTCGTGCGCACGACATAAGATACACAGACAGTCCTCCCACCATACGCGCGATTCAGTATGTCATGCGATGGTGTGTCGTGCGTACTTGGTTCCTCGTGTGCATGACATAGTATCTCATGCGCTCCACTTAGTATCTTATTAGTATCTTATCTCAATATCTTATGCGAATGATTTAGTACGACGTACGCACGACATCATATCTAGTGCGCACGACTTACTATGCCGTGTGTACGACGTAGTATATCACGCTGTTGTGCGTATGATTTATTATAGTTTTTCCATATTTATGGGTTTATAATGCCCCCCCCCCCCCCCCCTGGACCTTCATATTATCGAAAAAGAATAACGAGGTATAAATAATACAGTTCGATTATTTTATATTGCTTGTCATTTTCCGGTGACTCGTCTGTTCTCAGCTTGTTGAAATCCCACGTGCATAACATGCGAATGATAAACAAAACAAATCCACACGTTTTAATATTTTATTGCTCATTACATCCAAAATGACGAATGGCCTATTCTTGAAGTAGTCAGACACATTCATTGTATATGCAGACTGTTCCATCATCAACCTAGCCAAGGCTTCCATTCTGTTCCCTGACGATCAATGTTGACATTTTTATGAAACAATACAGAGTAGAACTCGGGTAGAGTACGGGGAACAGGAATCAACAACCATTGACGGGGTCTTTCTTGTATTCTACGCGCACCGAAGACGTCCGTGAAATCAGCCCCCCCCCCCCCCCCCAGCCCGTTAATTCCAGTCCCCAGGGACGTGGCTGAAGGTTTCCGATGGGGGTGCTGTAGAGTAGTGGATTTCCAACTAGGGAGGGACCGGGAGGGGGTTTCCCCCTCCCGGTCCCTCCCAAGGTTGGAAATTCACTACCGAGAAAAATTTAGAAAATGAAGCCATGAAAGAGGGCAATAAAATTGATTCTAGTAACTGAAATACCAACACATTTATTATGTACATTTGTTATCAGGTTATTATTATTTGGTATTATTATTGGAGTTGAATAATTATGTGCTAAACAAATGATGAAGCTGAGAACTTTGAGCAATTCACACTATCCTAACATTAAATCAGTTCTTATGCAGGAATGATCAATTGACATTATGTATACTTATGAACCTAGATATTTCGTACACTACAGCAAACAGTAACAGTTGGAATTGTTGGAAGTAAAGGAGACATCAGCATCGCCAAAGAAGCTACTCATGACTTGCCGTCCGAATTTCCAACTAGAGGAAGTTTTGGCCAGGATTGGGGGTGACAGCCCCCCCCCCCGCCCCCTGCCATCCTCCCGTAATCCACTCTACCCGCATCCTGTCTTATTCTACAACAGTTTGGGTGTTAGATTGCATTAGTGATCATCAATGGAAATAATTGAGTTTCTGAGTATTCAACCGCATGTTCAGTCTTCAACTGGAATGTTAGGGGGGGGGGGGGGGGTGGCGTCGCGGGAACCGGTTCTCGTCAGATCACCGAAGTTAAGCAACGTCGAGCCCGGTTCGTCATCTGATGGGTGACTATCTAAGCGATCGATTCGGACTCCCGCGTTGTGTCCTTGGACAAGGCACTTTATCCCTATTGTCCACATGGGGGCACGATGGCGCCGTATACTAAGGCGTACTGCACGTCGATGGTGTGCATGTCTTCAACTAACCTAACCCTGCCTGTGCTACAGTGCGGAGTTATGATGTTGGGGAGCTGGCAGCTGCTCGTCGTTGCTCGGTGGTTCTCTCCGGGTACTCCGGCTTCCTCCACCCGTAAAACTGTCATGGCCACGATTAGCCATTGTGCATAAGTATGTGACCTTAAACACCAATAAATAAATAAACAAATAAATAAATAAATAATTCAATGAATAAATAAATAAATAAATAAATAAATAAATAAATAAATAAATAAATAAATAAATGGAATGTTGTCTCGAGTGTTCAAACCCACGCAGAGAAGCTTTGTTTTTATATTTCACAATTGTCAAACTGGAGCTTCGGAATTTTGGGCATGTTCGACTGAGCCTCGTTTTACCCAGATGCATCTTGAAGTTGGAAAGATTCAGACAATTTTTCCCGGCGAACCAGTACTACGCTCGTCACAATTCGGATGATTCCGTCCCCCATTAATTCGTTCTTCTGAGAACTTTGTAAAATTCGAAGTTCAAATCAGTACTGTCTCAATGCACACTGCATTAAGTTTAACCACCACATTGACACCGAATATAAACTTCCGCTGACACCTGGATCGAAATCGTTCACGAAATGCCACATTAAAAAAAGTTTCAAAAAGTTTAATTCCACTTTTGAAGTTTTCGTGACACCAAATTGAAAATCTAACTCCAACCAAAGCACGACCTTTGAAGTTTTCGTTATGCCAAATTCAAAATGCAATTAACTCCAATCAAAGCAAACAAGACTGAAGGACACAGAGACGCGGGAAAAATTTGATAAATTTAGATTATCCAGAAAGCACGCATGACAAACCAATCATCACGAAATTGACCAAAGGGCAAATAAGGTCTGACTGCTTGGAGTGCGGATATGTCGAAATGCTCTCCATGTGGACAGACATTGGCAGGTGTTGGGCTGCATCAATTTTGGGTTCCCAAGGAGCCCCCCCCCCCCCCCCCCCCCCCCACACACACACCTTGGACAAACATTCCACAATTTCGTTTTGTTTACATTTCATCTGTTGTATTGCGTTTTATATATCGACTGCCTTATAATAAATAAAATATTACCACAGTCAATCAATTTGGGTTTTCAAATTTTATCTCGTTAACGAGACCAGATCAGCCAGATCAAACAGAACGCACACGGCGTCTTGGCTGGTCCGCCTTTTTCGGTCTCATCAACTCAGCGGAATACAATCACCCAAACGACTGTTGTAATATCTCTTTATCCCATAAATGGCCGTTTATTCAAACAATAAAAGCCTTGGATAAATTTTCGCTTTATTCATCTAGTAGGGTGATAAATTTTCCCCGTAGGTTCAACTCTGAAATAATTTATTCCTGCAGTAGAGACGGACTTGTTGACCTCTGACCTCTATAGCATTCGTGTAGCATAATTAATAGTTCAATTTTTGTTTTCATTCAACCTTTTTGAAAGTATTACACAATGCCAGTAGAAAACACCACACACTGTACATTTAATAAAGTACTTTTGCAAGTTTAGCTCAAGTTTGTAGGGGAATTATTTTTAAACAGAAAGGTTTTACTGCGCCTTGTTTATTTTTGCCAATTTTGCTGGTCGATCGAATTGGACCAACGTGCTCCTCACTTCTCGCAGTGTTGTGAAGCGAGTAACAGCACGATTTCGCCGCGACTGTCCTGTAAAAGACTTTTAGGATAAACAAAATAAACGTATAGTGTTTTCAAGTAAAATATTTATTCTACTCGTAGAAGTAAGAATGAAACAGACTCGCCAGAGGCTCGTCGGTTTCATTCTTAATCCTACTCGTAGAATAAATTTTTTACTTGAAAACACTATACGTTTATTCTGTATATATATTGCACTGGAACCAACGAAAATGTCGCTCTTTCATATTTCGCGAGTGCAATGAAATCAGGAAAGGATACTCATTATACTACTAAATGGAATGCCAAGATTCCAACCCCGAATATGTGACCTTAAGCACCAATAAATAAATAAATTCGAACCCCCTCCAATAAATGTTACTCCATCACCAATCGCTGATCGAAACTTTTCTGATATACGCCCACTGCTTGTCGCCGGTGGGCCCTAAAATCTTCCTCACAATGAGAGAAAATTGTTCCATTATGAATTTCAAAACAGCCCGAACCAACGCCCGACTACTTTCTACGATGGGGCCAAAGCCCGCGCTGCTCAAATTTATCACTGTAGGTAACATCTGCACTGTAGTGGTATTAACGCTCGCTTGAATGATTTCTCTCTCAACGTCTCCTCTTTGTCAATGTGGTGACAACTGAACATTTTCTCCTGTTCTGCCCAAACTTTTGCAGATGTTCGTAATTTAACAATTAATGCTTTGAGCCACACCGAAAACGTTCTAGTCTTCAGAGTAGTGCAGGATTATATCATACAAAGTAGGCGTTTTAGCTGAGCTATAGTGCATGCCTTGCCATACTTATTTATTTATTGATGTTTAAGGTCACATATTTCTGCACAATGGCTAATCATGACCGTGACAGTTTTACGGGTGGAGGAAGCCGGAGTACCCGGAGAGAACCACCGAGCAACGACGAGCAGCTGCCAGCTCCCCAACATCGTAACTCCGCACTGCAGCACAGGCGGGGTTAGATTGGTTGAAGACATGCGTACCATCGACGTGCAGTACGCCTTAGTACATCATGCCCCCACATGGGCAATCGTGGTGAAGTGTCTTGCCCAAGGACACAACGCGGTTGCCGCAGGTGGGATTCGAACCGAGGACCTCTCGGCTTGCAGCCTGCACCTCTACCTACTGAGCCACCGCCCCCCCCCCCCCCATGCCTTGCCATAAGTGCGTGGGGATTGAGTTCATGATTAAATGCACCAGTGGGCCCTACCTTACTTTATTCGGGTTTTTTTTATTCAGTAATTGTGACACATGTTAACAAATGCGTCAGCTACTAAACTGCTAAATATAGTAAGCGTAAATGCATCCATTATACGGCCACTATTCGTATCTTGGACAACAGCTTTCCAAGCCACAATACATTCCCTTGGGCAGTCCGATGTCTGGCGTGGGCTTTCTCTCTGCAATAATACTGCCTTGCCGGGGTTATTATTGGATACACACGAGCCGCATTCACAGTAGGAACGGTCCACTTGCGGATTTGCGATGATGCTCTTATCAATGGAGACATACAGGTTGTGCTCTTGGGTCTGTTGCTGGTAAGAATCACTGCTTTCAAGTTGGTTTCATCTGCAGCTTTTCTCTTTCTTTATCATTCTATATCTCTCATTTCTTACTCCCCATCTGCCATTGATAACTACATTAACCCTTTACCTAACATGAAAAGCAGACGACACTTGCAAAAATAATTCTTGAATAACTAATTTTTTTTCATTTTTTGTCTCAAAAACATAGGTTATGACCCCTCGTTGGAACGAGCTCGACGAGCTCGTTCCAACGAGGGGTCATAACCTATGTTTTTGAGACAAAAAATGAAAAAAATAATGAAAATTAATTGGCGATTTTTGAGAATAGCGCTGGCCGGTTTTGGCCGTTACGTTAGGTAAAGGGTTAAACAATAATTCACTCAGTATTTGCAACCACCCATATATTTTGTAATTGTCTGATATACTGTGGGAGACGGCCTGTACAAGCTCAAAGCTTTTTGCCGAATCCTTTCCATTTACACCGTCGTTTACTTCTGTTTGTCTTGCTACAGTGCATACTTCGGTATTATATCCTCTGTACAGCTGCTGTGATATTAACAGTTACTTGTATTTATTAAATCATATTTCTTTTTGAATGAATATTGTTTAAACTAAATCTCCCTCACAGTGTCTACCTGTCTATGAGCAGGGTGCGTAGTCCACTACAGCTTTGCTTGGCGGTCGGAATCCAAGGTACCTGTCTCGTCATTCCGTTCCACTTGTACTGTAAATAGACAGAACGCGATGTGTGTTTGGATCGGTGGGTGTTTTACATTGCGAGTTGGGATGGCGTAGGCGCATTTCGCGAGAGCCTTAGGCTCTGTGTTTATCAAACAAATTTTAATTCCGATGTTTAAACCCAAAGGTGAAGAGTCCGTTTGTTTTGTTTGAAGCTGTACCGAACCAATGGACTGATAAAAAATCAACACAACCTTTTGGGAACCAGTCTAAATTACATTCGTTATCTTTTCTATTGGTCGTGTTTGTTGAAATTCATATCGCTGTTTCCCATCCGCTGGGGTCCATTCAGGCCTAACTATTTGGTGGCTATTATTTATTTATTTATTTATTTATTTATTTATTTATTTATTTATTTATTTATTTATGTCTAAGGTCACATACTTATGCACAATGGCTAATCATGCCCGTGTCAGTTTTACGGGTGGAGGAAGCCGGAGTACCTGGAGAGAACCACCGAGCAACGACGAGCAGCTGCCAGCTCCCCAGGATCGTAATTCCTCACTGCAGCACAGGCGGGGTTAGATTGGTTGAAGACATGCGCACCATCGACGTGCAGCACGCCTTAGTACACGGCGTCATCGTGCCCCCATGTGGACAATCGGGGTTAAGTGCCTTGCCCAAGGACACAACGCGGGAGTCCGAATCGAACGCACAGACGGTCATCCATCCGAGGGCTAACCGGGCTCGACGTTGCTTAACTTCGGTGATCTGTCGAGAACCGGTTACCTCAACGCCACCGCGCCCCCATTTGGTGGCTATTACTGTCAGTAAAAAATATAAGTACAAATTTGGACAGATTTGCAAAACAGCTGGGAGAAACTTTTTTAAAAGAAGTTCGAAGCATGTCAACATGTCCGAAAATTTATCGAAATAAAGTTGACCAATTTAGATATAACGGGATCCACAGACGAGACGGCCACGGGACTGGGCTAATGTTGAGATTGGAAATGATTGTTTTTTTAATATTATCCAATTTTTGGTTAACTAATGTTTTTGTGAGCCGACTTTATTTTTATTGGACGTTTTCATTTTCACACTATGCGATAGACGATCGGTAATTGCATGACGAAATTTGGCAATTTTTCGAAGCGTAACTAATGACTCTACAAGAAAGGAACTGATATGAACGTTGCAAGGGAAAAAGTTCCGGCCTGGTCATCACCAGCTGAATACAGAAACATTTATGTCATAGCTGCGATTCCATTGAATACAAGGGTTTAAAGTTTAATATATGTGTAATAAGGGTACTCTGGTAGGCTGCTTGTGGTATATATAGACAATAAACATATAGTGTGTTTTTATATCTGTGTTATACAACTCGTTGAAATATGGTTTATTTTTTCGATGCTTCGCCGAGAAAAAATAAACCATATTTCAACGAGTTGTATAACACAGATATAAAAACACACTATATGTTTATTGTTTTTATCTGATAACAAACAGACACCCGTCTCGTGCGTCTACCCGACTTATATATGCTTCCCACGGGCCTCCAAAGAAAACCAGTCTACGAGACAAAAGAGATAGGACAAGACGCATAGAGTTGTGTCCCTTACATAACAAAATCGATGACGGCGATTGTAAAGTGCGATTGCACTTCTTGCATCATGTAACTGCGCTGGAACAAAATAAATTTCAACTATTTTATTAACAGTAACAAAACGGTGTTTCAGTAGAGTTATTCTTTTTTTGACATAGTTCCAGTTTTCTTCCGTGTTTTATGCTGTAGTCCCAATATAACAAATAATTTTGCGTTTGTTTACAATTTTTACGAAGTGTTTTTTTCTCAGGTAGAGCAGACGAACTTTTAATTAGCGCAGTTCCGCGAGTACTTTTGATCGAGGCCGTGACTATAAATAGTTCGCAGTCGCCGCATACTAATTACTATTAACATTCAAGTAATTTCTACAATGTTTTGAAGCAAAATTTTAGGTTGCCTTTATTGCAGCAAAATAAATAAGAAATGACACCATCAGAGGATTTTGACAAAGTGCAATAAGCGTACAATTAAAACCTGCCCTGTGATATAACGATGTTTCATGAATGAATGAATGAAAATGGAATTGAAAGAGGTCAGAGGTCGTTCGCATAAATTATAATTATATACAACACCCGTTGTATATACTTCAAGTATATACAACGGTTGTTATACTCTATGGTTATCAGATAAAAAATAACAAAACATCGTTGAATTACAAGACAAAGAGGGTGGAATTATAACCCATTGGCCAATACTGCAAAACTTTTATAATTGTATTTTCCAGAATTCTATTTTTCTAGTTATGACTCTAAATGGGTTAATATGAAATATTAGCATTTCCAAAGATGTGACAATTTGCCAGTTGGCAAATTGCCATATCTTTTAAAATGCTAATGATTTTTTTTAGTCAGTTATATTAAAAGATAGCAAATACAACTCCAGAAAAGACAATGGAAAAAGTTCTATAGTTTTGTCTCCAGATGATCCACTCGGTTGTCTTAATTATTTGGTAAATCTCCCCGACAGCCGATGGTGTAAAATAATGTTCCTGAGAATTTTCAACTCAAATATCAAAACGGGGTGGATGGTCCAAGTGAGGGAGCTAGTAGAGAACTACTCATTGGAGATCTCGGACCTGGACGTTGGGGCAGACCAGGGTAAAAAATCGTCAGAGAAAGGGTCATGGAGGATTGTGACCGTAATTGGCGAGAGGGAGTCAAATCAAAGAGGTCTTTGGGTGACCTGCGTGATAAAGGGAAGCCAGGTTTTGAAGAGTACCTTGATGGCACCTTTGGGGGGGGGGGGGTCACTGTTGTTCAAGCTGAGGTCGCGGTCCCTGGAGCTGAGGGGAAAAATTGGGAAAAACGGTGAAGGGGAGTGCCAGATGTGTAACTTGGACATGGTGGAGACCCTGGAACACTTTCTTCTAGAATGCCCAAAGTATCAGTCTAAAAGAATGAGATTCACTGGGAGTATAATGGGGAAGTGGGATGGGAGAATGAAGGACATGTGGTTAGGGGGAGACTCAAAGGAGAGGGTTAATATGCTAATCGGAGAGATTGGGAAGAATGAGGCAAGGGATGTTATCAAGCAGTTCGTCTCCGAGTGTTGAGAGGAGAGGAGAGGCGTGGGAATAGGGAGGCAGTTGGGAGTACAGGGGTAACCATGGCCTTCTCGTCCGAGAACCGCGACAAATCAGCGGCTGGCCAAAGTGTTATTATTATCGTGAATTTGCATTCTCTTGATTATGGCGAGTGTAAATTCTTCAATTCAATTGGTGCCATATCGCGCTGTAAGAGACCGGATTTTGTTCACAACAAGCATTTCATAATGCATTTAATTATTTCTCATCTCTCGGGGCGATCACATTATTACATTTCCTCATTACATTTTTCTCTTCTTGTAACATTTATTTTTGACTTTGTGAATAAAAAATAACACAATGTCTCGATGACATTTGATTAAAAGATTCACGTCATTGAGCGAGTAAGAGATCTTTGTCAAAATTTGCATTACTCCGTTCAAATCGGGATGTCAATGGAGCTATTTCCAAGCTGAGAAAATCGTTTTCATAACAACTCACAAGTGAATTCTACTTTCAGAAAGTTTGATTTTCTTTGCAACAAGTGGACCAGTTTTACGTGTGCTGCACAGGGACGTAGCGAAAGTGTGTGGTGTGTGTGTGGGGGGGGGGGGGGGGGGGGGGGTAATCCCCTCCCCCCATCCTGGCCAAAATTTCCTATAGTTGGAAATTCGGAGGGCAAGGCATGAGTTGTTGGAAATTCCATCTATCTGGATTTTAGAGCTTCTTTAGTGATGCTGATGTCTCCTTTATTTCCCAAAATTCCAACACGGTTTCAAATCGGTAAAAGTTTCAGCTGTTACTGTTTACAACTACAGTGTACACAATATCGAGCTTATAAGTATGCATGATGCCAGTCGATATGAAATTTCTATAGTACGTTTACTTATCGTAATAAAAAAATTCCTCGAAATGCACTTCAAGAAAACCACATCATGTAAAATCGTTATCCTCGAAAATTGATCATTCCTGCATAACATCTGATTTAATGTAAGGACAGTGTGAATTGCTCAAAGTTCTCAGCTTGAGCATTAGTTTAGCACATATTCAATTTCCAGAATAATACCAAATGATAATAACAACCTGATAATTCTATCATAAATGTGTTGACATTTCAGTTACTAGAATCAATTTTAAGCTCCCTTTCATGGCTTCATTTTCAAATTTTTTCTCTGTAGTGAATTTCCAACAGGGGAAGGGACCGAGAGGGGGTTTCACCCTCCAGTTCCCTCCCCATAGTCGGAAATTCACTACCCTACCCAACCCCCCCAACTCCCAATCCGGAATCTCTAGCCACGCCCCTGGTGCTGCAATAGCTGTTTTGTGGTACCATCATTGTAAAAATTACAACATTTTGTTTTAAAGAGTATTAACTTTGGAAGATTATTCTGCATTAATAATAATAATAATAATGTTCAAGTAGGGCAATTAACTAACCAACGCCTGGGACTGAAGGTTCCGCTCCGACAGTTGCGTTGAAGCTTTGTGTAAAACACAAGGAATTTAAACAAAGTTTCAGGTGATGGACACCTGGGTGTAAAAGGGAGGTCTATAAGCTGAAACGTTGATGTACATTTGATGCCACATTATAGAATTCGAGTTGACCCTTTACCCAACGTACACGATATCAAAATTTATTTTAAATATTATTTCTTTCAAAGTTTTTAAAAAATATTCAGTAAAACCATATCAGTGGTATGTTTTACCAGACCCCGGGTAGGAAGTGACGTCATGTCACTAAACCTAGTTACGTCATTGTAGTGTTGTCCTGGTAAGCCTGCGTGAGCTGTCATGTTGTGACATCATTACCATAGTGATACGTTGTGTTAGTGCGCATGCGCAGCGCGTGTTGATAGAGTGATACATGTTTCGATCGTCTATTTTGTTTTTTGGAGGCCGCCATCTTGGTTTCTATGGTGCTACGTGGTTGCTATGTGACCCAAAGTCCTGTAATAGGACAAGGGTATGGTCCGAGGGTGTGTTTCTTTATATAAGGGTAAATCTAATCACCCAAATGGACCCGCCAGTCCTTCCAAATCACATAAAACTGTCTATAACTACCGAAGTGAACTTTATTTGGTACGGATTCTCCAACTATGGGCCTAGAGGAGTAGCACGTAGTGTTATAAGACCCGTTTAGGTGTATAAGAGTCAATTTAATAACCCGACAATTTTCCCAAATCACCAAAACCTGTTTATTTGGCTTAGATTTTCCCTTATCCTCGGTTTCTACCTGTTATTCGGATTCTCTGAGAATGACAATTTTGGGCTTACAAGAGTAGCACGTAGTGCTATAAAGTGCGTTTTATTAAAAAAAAAGTAGTTTTCTGGCTCGAATTTTCCCCAATCCATGGTTTCTACTGTCATTCGCAATCTTTCAGAATCCTCTGCTTCTACCCATGTACCTATTAGCTATGCTAAGACTCTCTCCCCCCCCCCCCCATCTCCTTATAAAGTATTCTGACATTCCTAGATGAATTTGTGTGCTAGTGCTCAATGTGTACACATTACATTTAACCCATGGGCACATGCTGAATGTGCCAATATGTGCCTGTGGGCTAGTGCATAATGTGTGTACTTCACATGCATCACAAAGGCACAAACGGGTGTTATAGGATACTTATGGCATGATATTTTACTATTTGACCTTATGAAGCATATCTATCTGAAGATAGTTGTGCCTCTTAGTACCTGTTTGGTCCGGCCTAGTAGGCCACCCAACACCCATCATAGTTCTAGGGCCACTATTTGTCTATGGTCACCACCGTCTGCCTTGTGATCCAATACTATTGTATTCACACAGTACTATGGGCTTCCATCACCCTTGCAGTCTTGTGCCATTACTACATTGGACTATTACTATTGACTTGTAGCGTAACTACAAACTTAATAGCTACCCCTGATTTTGTCTTGCCATCTGCCTTTGGCCAAATCAAGGCTCAATCAGATCATCCCATTTCTCTAAGCCTTATTATCTATACAATGCCTTGATCTTGTGCAAGATAGGGTTCCTTATATATAAGAAACTGTGTGTTGATCGTTCTGAGATGTGCTTTTGTGTCAGTACACATCGTGTACACATTGCATGCAGCATATGGGTACATCATGGGATGCGCTGATATGCCCCTGTGTGCATATACACAGTGTGACATATTGTGCACTAGAACATTATTTATTTATTTATTTATTTATTTATTTATTTATTTATTTATTTATTGGTGTTTAAGGTCACATACTTATGCACAATGGCTAATTGTGACCGTGACAGTTTTACGGGTGGAGGAAGCCGGAGTACCCGGAGAGAACCACCGAGCAACGACGAGCAGCTGTCAGCTCTCTAACATCGTAACTCTGAACTCTGCGCCGCAGCACAGGCAGGGTTAGATTGGTTGAAGACATGCGCACCATCGACGTGCAGTACGCCTCAGTACACAGTGCCATCGTGCCCCCATGTGGGCAGTCGGGATGAAGTGTCTTGCCCAAGGACACAACGCGGTTGCCGCAGGTGGGATTCGAACCGAGGACCTCTCGGCTTACAGCCTGCACCTCTACCAACTGAGCTACCGCGCCCCCTACACTAGAACATATGCACATTCAGGCATTTGATGATGTTTATGACATGGTAATGTCTGTTTTAGGGATACCTTTTGAGGATACTTATCTATCTGATGATATCTTGTTGAATATAGTTATGACTCCTGCCTTGTATCTTTTTGGCCCACAACGGCCAAAACCGGCCAGCGCTATTCACAAAATTCACCATTCAATTTTTATTACTTTTTCATTTTTTGTTACAAAATATAGCTTATGACCCCCTCATTGGAACGAGCTCGTTGAGCTCGTTCCAATGAGGGGCTATAAGCTATGTTTTTGACGCCACAAATAAAAGAAACGTAGTGCTTCAAGAATTTTATTTGCAAGTGTCGTCTGCTTTTCGTGTTAGGTAAAGGGCTAAACCACCATAACTGACTTGTTCGTAGTCACTACCATCTTTCATGTGACCGAGCACTATTGTTGTTTCTTTATTAGCTCCGCTGACAAAGTCAGCAGAGCTTTTCTTATACTGATTCGTCCGTCGTCCGTCGTCTGTCGTCCGTCCGTCCGTCCGTCCGTCCGTCCGTCGTCAACATTTTATTTGTCCGAGCCATAATTTCTAAACCGCTGAATATTTTTCCACCAAACTTCATAACAATATGTATTATCAATAGACGGTGTGTCATCAATTATTCTGCGGTCTGTAAATCCACCGGGTCAAGGTCACAGGTCACAGGATCAAGAAAATCTTAAGATATTTTTGATATTTTTTTCGGCTAAAGTTTGTAACAATATTAGTATTAGAAAGCATGCCCATGCGATCAGTGGCCCTCAGCGGAGCTCTCTAGGCGTGACAGGCCTCTTGTTTATTTATTGGTGTTTAAGGTCACATATTTCTGCACATTGGCTAACCATGACCGTGACAGTTTTACGGGTGGAGGAAGCCGGAGTACCCGGAGAGAACCACCGAGCAACGGCGAGCAACTGTCAGCTCACCAACATACCAACTCCATACAAGCAGGGTTAGCATTGGTTGAAGACAGGTGCACCATCGAAGTGCAGTACGCCTTAGACTCAGCGTCACCGTGCCCCCACGTGGGCAATGGGGGTGAAGTGCTTGCCCAAGGACACAACGCGGTTGACGCAGTTGTGGGATTCGAACCGAGGACCTCTCGGCTTGCAGCCTGCACCTCTACCGACTGAGCCACCGCGCCCCGCTATTGTTGTTACACAATACTGTAGTCTTCTACCACTGTTACAGCTTTGCACGATTACTACTGACCTGTAGAACTACTTCACAGTTCCTAGCTCTGTACCTGTCCCTGTCTCGAGTCTGCCCTCGGTCAGATCGCCACCAGTTGCAACCAGATTGCTCCATTCATCTAAACTCGTACTGGTCTTCACATCTCCTAGTCTAATGCAAGCTAGGGTACCATGCATAGAAACTGTATGTTGGTCGTGCCGAGATGTGCTTATGTGTTAGTACACATTGTGTCACAATGTGTACATACTGCATGCAACACATTGCTGGATGTGCCGATATGTGCTTGTGTGCTTATGCACAATGTGCGCACATCACATGCAACACATAGGCACATACGACAAAAAGGGGACTCTAGAAGTATAGTCGGACACTGGAAAGGGATGCCATAGAACGTAGGATTGATGATTGGTGGAATGTGCTTATGTGCTAATGCTCAATGTGTCTCAATGTGAGCACATACTACGAAAAGGATCCTCTGACCACAGCCATATTCTAAAAAGGGTTTCCGTAACTGGGATTCCTCCATGAAATGGGATTCCGTGATTTGAGATAAACACTCGAGAGTATCTCCCTTCCCAATTGAAAGCTTTGCATTCAAAAGTTTAGTTCAAGGGATGTTTATATTATGTGGAGTTCGTTCAGTTACACTTCGTTATAGAGTTTGTTCAAAAGTTTGAGTTCACCATCCAATATTCACTTGGTCGTGTCTTCGTTCACTTCGTCGAGTTGAATTCACTTGGTTTCGATCGCCAACTTCATTGAGGTCAGTTCTCTTCAATTTGCTCCAACCTTCGTTCTGTACAGTTTGTCTCTCCCATTCTGTCGAACCTGTTCATCTTTGTCTACGCCGTTCTTTGTGGTATTCCTCGTGTTCTATCTGTTCAATCGACGTTTTGTACCTTGGCTGTGAAGCTCTGTTGTTCTGTTTTGCCCGATGTATATTATGCTCGTTTTGTCTGTTCATTTGTGTTCTTGCAATAGTAGTTTATTAACTCTAATGGGTTGTTATCAATCCATTTTCATACCATCGAGTGTTTATGTCAAATCAGGGAATCCAGTTTCAAGGGGTCGAATTGGAATCCCACTTATGCAATCCATTCCACCAAATATCAGTCCTACGTTCCATGGTATCCCTTTCTAGTGTCAGATTATACTATATATGTGCCAATGCGCTGCATGTCGTGTGCGCACATTATGCATAAGGACACAAACACCACATGTCCGCACATCCAGCGTGTGTCAATGTGTTTCATGCAGTGCATACACATCGTGACACAATCTGTACTAGCACATACGCACATTTCGGTACGACCAACATAACGTTTCTTATATGTAAGCTACACTAGCTTGCTTTAGATTTAGGAGATGTGAAGACCAGTACTGGTTTACATAAATGGAATCATCTGGTTGCAACTGTTGAAGATCTGACCGAGGACAGGGCCAGGTAGTGCTAGGAACTATGATGTAGTGCTACAATGGCCCATGTGATCCAACGTGTTCTATGTGCCATTAGGCATATAGAGCACATTGGAACTCAGGGAACGACAAGTCAACAGTCATCGTACAAAGCTGTAACTGTGGTAGAAGACTATAGTACACGCTAAAAACTAAAGTGTCAAAAACTACACTTGAAGTGCTGTATTTAACACTTACTAAGTGCTGAACTTGCACTTTGTTCAAGTGTAGATATCCCAGAACTTGACAGATGTTACAATAATGCCACTTGAAAAGTGTAATGTCGCGACACTTAAAATCGAGCCTGATCCGCGTCATCTGCGTTGTGTCCTTTTAATTATGTACCCACTAAGCGCAAATCAAATTATGGACGATTCTGGAAGAACCACCAATGCTAGACACATGGGAAATGCCATCCATTCAAGTTTCAGATGTCTGACAATTGTAATGCCTGAGTGCTTAAAGCATTGCACTTTGAGTGTTAAAATCAAACCCTAAGAGTTAGATTGGGTTTAACACCTTGAAAGTGTCAGTTTTAACACTTTAGTTTTTGGTGTGTATTGGGTAACAACAACAGTGTTGGATCACACGGAAGATGGCAGAGACTGAGGATAAGTTAGCAGTGGTGGTTTAACCCTTTACCTAACCTGAAAAGCAGACGACACTTTCAAACAAAATTATTGAATAACTTTTTTCTTTTTAATTTTTTGTCTCAAAAACATAGGTTATGACCCCTCATTGGAACGAGCTCGACGAGATCGCTCCAAAGAGGGGTCATAACCTACGTTTTTGAGACAAAAATGGAAAAAATAATGAAAATTAATTGTCGTTTTTGTGAATAGCGCTGGCCAGTTTTGGTCGTTTCCTGGGTAAAGGGTTACCACCTATGAAGGTGATGAGGTGGCCAAAAAGGCCGGGCCAAGCAGGTACTAGAAGCCATAACTATGTTCAAATGGATATCACCAGATAAGTATCATGCAAAAGGTATCATCAAAAGGTATCCTCAAATCATATGTTACCAAGTCCTAAGTGTCCTCAAATATCTGTATGTGCCTATGTGCAAGTGCACAATGTGTCACATTATGCACATCCACACACGCACATTTCTGCACATACAAAATGTATCCACGTGCTGCTTGCAATGTGTACACATTGACACAATGCGTACTAATACATAAGCGCACCTCGGAACGATCAACAGATAGTTTTTTTAGCTCATCTTGACAAAGTCAAGCTGAGCTAATCTAATCGCTTCCCGTCCGTCGTCCGACGTCCGTCGTCTGTCGTCCGTCGTCCGGCGTCCGTCGTCCGTCGTCCGTCAACACCATGTTTTGGTCTTCTCCTCCAAAGCCACTGGGCCAATTCAAGTGAAAGTTTGTGTGAGTGATGGTCCCAAAGGGGCATTTCATTTTTGTTCAACTCAGCATGCCCAGCCCCATAGGGAGGGAGTGGGGGAAAATGCTCCAAAATATTTTTAAAATCTTCTTCTCAAGAACCAGTGTGTACAATGACTTGATATTTGCTATGGAGCTTCCATATGAGGTGTAGAATCAAGTTTGTTCAAACGAAGTTCGTAAAGTGATATTTGGCTTTGTAATAGGAGGGGTAAGATTTTTGGCCCCGCCCAAAATTTCTATTTTCTGAACCGATGGTCCGGTTTGAACCAAATTTGGCTTGTGGTAGTATTGGGTCATAAGTACTTGACCCATGCAAAAAAAAAAAAAATTCCCGCATCCCCATGAGAACCCTGGGAGCTAAAAATAGAAATATTTTCAAACGCACATATTTCCCAAACCCCATGGAACAGAGAGCTTTTATTTGGTATGAAGTATCCTTACGACCAGTAGAATTGAATGGTAAAAAAAAATTGCCATCGGTTATGTTAGGGTGTTCTGTAATGGGCATCGAAAAAATGCTGAGTCAGCATATTTGCAAAAATTTAAAAAAATCTTTTCTCCAGAACCAATCATCAGAATCTTTTGATATTTGGTATACAGCATTCATAGGGGGGGTCAGATAAAAGTTTGTAGAAATAAAGCTCATTGGTTCATATTTGGGCTCTCTACAGGAGCCCGAAGTTTTAACATAGGGTAATATGGGGAATATTCTTTAAAAATCTTCTTCTTCAGAACCACCAGTCAGAATCTTTTAATATTTGGTATACATCATTGTTATGAGGGTCAGATTCTAGATTGTTCAAACCAAGTCCCTAGGTTAATATTTGGGCTTCCTACGGAAGCCCAAATTTTATCTTTGTTCAATATGGAGGGTAATTTAAAAAAATCTTCTTCTTCAGATCCATCAGTCAGAATGCTTTGATATTTGGTATGCAACATCTCTATGGGGTCAGATTCAAGTTTGTTCAAATCAAATTCCTAGGTATATATTTGGGCTCACTATGGTAGCCCAAATTTTTACTTAGTGCAATATGAGAAAATTTCTTTAAAAATCTTCTTCTTCAGATCCACCAGTCGGAATGCTTTTATATTTGGTATACAACATCTCTAGGGGGGGTCAGATTCCAGGTTGTTCAATTCGAGTGCCTAGGTTAATATTTGGGCTCCATATGGGAACATGAAATTTAACTTAGTACAATATGAGGGAATTTCTTCAAAAATCTTCTTCTTCAGATTCACTTGTCAGAATGCTTTCACATTTGGTATACAACATCTCTAGGGGGGTCAGATTCAAGTTTGTTCAAATCGGATCCATAGGTCAATATTTGGGCTCGCTATGGTAGCCCAAATTTGAACTTAGTGCAATTCGAAGAAATTTCTTTACAATTTCTCTTCTTCAGATCCAACAGTCAGAATGCTTTCATATTCGGTACACAACATCTCTAGGGAAGTCAGATTTAACTGTGTTCAAATCAAGAGCCTGGGTTAATATTTGGGCTCTCTATGGGAGCCAGAATTGGCCATTTTGCTGAAGAATTAAAAATTTTGTATTCAGTACCCTCTAGAGGTACTAAGATTAATCCACATAGGTTGTATCAAGGGGCTTCATACGGGAGCTCTACATTTTACTTATGATCAACTGAAGAAAAGGCATGATGCCCAGATTATTTTTGTCACTCCTGAGGGACTCAAGGATTGACAGTGTAGCCTATGGAGATGGCTTGCTTAATGTAGACTCATTCTTGGACTCTGTTCAAATTGTGTTCTGTACAAGATGAGCGCTTCGGGCCCCGTGGGGCCTCTTGTTCATATGGAAGGATCCCTATTTTGCAGTTGGGCAAAGCATTGTATAGTTTGACGAATGGGGTGTTTTGGTTGAGCCTGGACTTGGCCAAAGGCAGAATCGGGGGTAGCTACTAAGTTTGTATTAGCGCTACAAGTCAATAGTGATAGTACAAGGTAGTCAATGCCCAACACTGCAAGGGTGATTGAAGACCATATTATTGAGTGAATACAATAGTATTGGGTCACACGACAAATGGTGATGACCCTTGACAAGTGGTGACCATAGAGTTATGAAGGGTGTTGGGTAGGCTAGAAGGACGGACCAAACAGGTACTAGGATCCATAACTATCTTCATCTTCAGTTAGATATTCTCCAGAAGGTATCCTCAGAAGGTATCCTCAAGGGGTATCGTCAAATAGTAGAATACCATGTCATAGGTATCCTCAAATACCCGTATGTGCTGCATGTGATGTGCGCACATTGTGCATAGGCGCACAAGCATATATCCACACATCCAGCTTATGCCCTTGTGCTACATGTAATGTATACATATTGTGCACTAGCAAACAAACACATCTTGGGAATCCGGAATACTTTATAAGGAGTTGGGGAAATTATAGCATAGCTTATAGGCAGTATTCGGCACACAGGAAGAAGCTGAGGATTCTGAAAGAATACTACGAATAACTAGTAGAAACCAAGTATTTGGGAAAATTCGAACCAGAAACTACTCCTTTTTAATAGAACGCACATTATAGCACTACGTGCTACTCTTATAAGTCCGAAATGGGCCTTCTCAGAGAATCCGAATAACAGGGGCTTAGGGGAAAATCCAAGCCAAATAAACAGTTTTTGGTGATTAAGGGAAATTGTTGGGTTTATATGGTTAAATTAGATTGACTCTTATGCAATCGAACGCGTCGCATAGCACTACGTGTTACTCCTATAAGCTCAAAATTGGGGAATCTGTACCAAATAAAGTCTGTTGTGGTGGTTTTAGACAGTTTTTGGCGATTTGAAGGGATTGTCTAGTCCAGATGGGTGATTAGATTTACTCCCATACAAAGGAATACGCCCTCCGAACATATCCCCTGTCATATTACAGGATTTTGGGTCATATAGCAACTTGGCACCACCATAAAAACCAAGATGGCTGCCTCCAATATACTTGATGGACGACGGAAATACGTCTCTCCATAACACGCGATGCGCATGCGCACTAATCCACGTATCACTATGGTAGTGAAGTTACAATATGACAACCCTACAATACGTAACTAGGTCACGTGACATGGCGTCACTTCCGAGGGCCGGCAAAAAGACCCATCTAGCCCCTGACATACTACTCATATGTCCCCAACAAGATATGAGTAGGCCTCGCGTAATATTAATCTTACTTCGCCTCACATAATGTCATACCTGACAAGTAAACGTCCTGCAACTTATAATACTAGACCGAAATTCATACGCGCTGTAATTTCTGCATAGCGCCCTATTTTCATTTATCGGCGCACACATATGCATTGTGATTTACGAAAAGGGTTAATAGATTATCAAAAGCGTGGAATTTTATGTATATTCAAACATGTGTAAACATACTCAAAGGGTAGTAACTCAGTGCTTATCAACGTACTGTACAGTATGGAAATGGACACCAATTTCAGACTAAATTTAGATCACTTCAGAATAGCGGATGCTATTTCATGTATCCTGTTCGATGTGTACGTGTGAATGCGCTGAATATTCCCGTCTCTCCTTGGAGGCACTTTGTTTCCTGGAGACAGGTGCATTGTTTGATAAGAAGTGGGGTAGCAGATAACTTCCCCCACCGGTTCATCTGTACTGCCTTCCATGTAGTTGCCTTATTCAGAAGGCTAGTACCGAAATGTCCACGATTTGATTCTGACCAGCGGCAACTGCGTTGTGTCCATGGGCAAGACACTTCGCCCCGATAGCCCACGTGGAGGCACGGTAGAGCTGTATACAAAGGCGAAGTGAATGTCAGGGTACACTTTTCCTTCAACCGCTGCTAACCCTGCTTTTAGTACTTAGGGGAATCTGACTGTTGCTTGCCGTTGCTCAATGATTTTCTCAGGTACTACGGCTTCTTTTACTCGTAAGTGGCTGTCGAAAGTGCCATTAAAGTACTAAAATAAATTGAAATGTTTCTGTTACGGTGGGGGTGCGTCTCCTACCGCTGATCTCCTTGGATGTACTCTAAGGAATAAACACTGCTTTCCAACTTTGAAGCGATTTTATCTAACGGGTTCCATACGACGTTTTATCTCCCTCCGACAAAGTCGGGAGGGGCATATTGAAATGGTGTTCGTCCGTCCGCCAGTCCACTCGTCTGCTCGTCTGTCCGCCCGTCACAAACGTCTTAACTCCTCCTACAGTGTTCAGTGGATTTTTACGGTCTGAAGTATCAGCATCAAGTGTAGATGTTCATGTAGTCAGAAATTTTCGATGCGACAAATTTTGCGTGGTTACGGCCCTTGGTAATAGCAAAATTTCCATCACAAAGCTTGTCTTCTTAACAACTCCTACATATTATTGGATTTCTTCGAAACTTGGTCTGAAGTATCATTATCAAGTGTAGATGTGCATGTGGTCAAGAATTTTCGTTGCGGCGAATTTTGCATGGTTATGGCCCTTGGTAATAGCAAAATTGTAATCACATGTTAGCCACTCAACTCCTCCTGCATTGGATTTTTTTCGAAACTTGGTAGGCAGTATGAGTATGTGTACATGTGCATATAAAAAGAAAGTTTTGAATCGAATAATTTTACCAGAGTTATAGCCCTTATCGCTTTTGAATTTACCAAAATTGCAGGTTTTTGGAAGATATCTTCAGTTGCGATTGAAGAAATTAAATGATATTTATTGAGTGACATCATTATGTATGAATACATGTCCAGGTAGATAATGAAATTATTCCTATCATAACATAAAAGTCGGCGGGAGATAGGGATGTCGTTAGACTGTCTTGTTAGCTCACCTGAGCGAAGCTTAAGGGGAGCTTTACTAATCACTTTCTGTCCGTTGTCCGTCGTCCGTCGTCCGGCGTCCGTCGTCCGTCGTCGTCCGTCTGGCGTTAACTTTACATTATCGACTTCTCCTCCTAAACCACTAGCCCAATTTTATTCAAATGTTGGCTAAATGTTTATTACCTAATGCCAATTCAGACTTGTTCAAATGAAGTTGCCCCTCCTCCTGGGTGGTCCCACGCTCCCAAGGGGCACCAAAATCTTTGTAAATCTTCTTCTCATGAACCAGCAGTAGCAGAGACTTGATATATGATGTGCAGCTTCCTTTTGAGGTGTAGACTCAGATTTGTTCAAGAGAAGTTTGTGGGGCTATACTTGGCGTCGTTATGGGAGGAGCAAAATTTTTTGCCCCGCCCAAAATTTCTATTTTCCAAACCGAAAGGCTGATTTGAACCAAATTTTATGTGAGGGCTTATTGGGTCATGAGTACTTGATTTATGCAAAAAAAAAAAAATTTCCCGCAGCCCCGTGGGAACCGCAGGAGCTAAAAATAGAAAAAATTTAAAACGCCCATATCTCCAAAACTGCACGGCATTGAGAATTTTTATTTGGTGTGCAGCTTCCTTAGGTCCAACAGAAAGGATTGGTAAAAAAAAATTGCCATCGGTTTTATCATAGGGTACAGTTTCGGGACTTTGAAAAAGTGCTGAGTCAGCACTTTTTAACACTGTAGGCAATGGGAAAAACATTAAAAAATCTTCTTCTCCAGATCCAGCAGGCAGAATCTTTTGATATTTGGTATGCAACGTTGCGGGGTGGATCTGATTCAAGTTTGTTCAAATCGGCTTCCTAGATTCATATTTGGGCTCACTGTAGAAGCTCGAATTTGAACTTAGTGCATTTCATGCAAATTTCTTAAAAAATCTTCTTCTCCAGATCCAGCAGGCAGAATCTTTTCATATTTGGTAAGCAACATTGTGGGGTGGATCTGATTCAAGTTTGTTCAAATCGGATCCCTGGGTTAATATTTGGGCTCAGTATAGGAGCCCGATTTCGAACTTAGTGCATTTCAGGCAAATTTCTTAAAAAATCTTCTTCTCCAGATCCAGCAGGCAGAATCTTTTGATATTTGGTATGCAACATTGTAGGGTGGATCTGATTCAAGTTTGTTCAAATCGGCCCCCTGGATTCATATTTGGGCTCACTATAGAAGCTCAAATTCGAACTTAGTGCATTTCAGGCAAATTTATTAAAAAATCTTCTTCTCCAGATCCAGCAGGCAGAATCTTTTGATATTTGGTATGCAACGTTGCGGGGTAGATCTGATTCAAGTTTGTTCAAATCGGCCCCCTGGATTCATATTTGGGCTTACTATAGAAGCCCGAATTCGAACTTAAGGCATTTCAGGCAAATTTCTTAAAAAATCTTCTTCTCCAGATCCAGCAGGCAGAATCTTTTCATATTTGGTAAGCAACATTGTGGGGTGGATCTGATTCAAGTTTGTTCAAATCGGATCCCTGGGTTAATATTTGGGCTCAGTATAGGAGCCCGATTTCGAACTTAGTGCATTTCAGGCAAATTTCTTAAAAAATCTTCTTCTCCAGATCCAGCAGGCAGAATCTTTTGATATTTGGTATGCAACATTGTAGGGTGGATCTGATTCAAGTTTGTTCAAATCGGCCCCCTGGGTTCATATTTGGACTAAGTATAGGAGCCCGATTTCGAACTTAGTGCATTTAGGCAAATTTCTTAAAAAATCTTCCTTCTCCAGATCCAGCAGGCAGAATCTTTTGATATTTGGCATGCAACATTGTGGGGTGGATCTGATTCAAGTTTGTTCAAATCGGCTTCCTAGATTCATATTTGGGCTCACTGTAGAAGCTCGAATTTGAACTTAGTGCATTTCATGCAAATTTCTTAAAAAATCTTCTTCTCCATATCCAGCAGGCAGAATCTTTTCATATTTGGTAAGCAACATTGTGGAGTGGATCTGATTCAAGTTTGTTCAAACGGCCCCCTGGGTTTATATTTGGGCTCAGTATAGGAGCCCAAATTTGAACTTAGTGCATTTCAAGCAAATTTATTAAAAAATTTTCTTCTCCTGATCCAGCAGGCAGAATCTTTTGATATTTGGTATGCAACATTGTGAGATGGATCTGATTCAAGTTTGTTCAAATCGGCTTCCAAGATTCATATTTGGGCTCACTATAGAAGCTCGAATTCGAACTTAGTGCATTTCAGGCAAATTTCTTAAAAAATTTTCTTCTCCAGATCCAGCAAGCAGAATCTTTTGATATTTGGTATGCAACATTGTGGGATGGATCTGATGCAAATTTGTTCAAATCGGCTCCCTAGATTCATATTTGGGCTTACTATAGAATCTCGAATTCGAACTTAGTGCATTTCAGGCAAATTTCTTAAAAAATCATCTTCTCCAGATCCAGCAGGCAGAATCTTTTGATATTTGGTATGCAATATTGTGGGGTGGATCTGATTCAAGTTTGTTCAAATCGGCCCCCTGGATTCATATTTGGGCTCACTATAGAAGCTCGAATTCAAACTTAGTGCATTTCGGGCAAATTTCTTAAAAAATCTTCTTCTCCAGATCCAGCAGGCAGAATCTTTTGATATTCGGTGTGCAACATTGCGGGGTGGATCTGATTCAAGTTTGTTCAAATCGGCCCCCTGGATTCATATTTGGGCTTAATATAGAAGCCCGAATTCGCACTTAGTGCATTTCGGGCAAATTTATTAAAAGTGCATTTCGGGCAAATTTATTAAAAAATCTTCTTCTCCAGATCCAGTAGGCAGAATATTTTGATATTTGGTATGCAACATTGTGGGGGTGGATCTGATTCAAGTTTGTTCAAATCGGCTTCCTAGTTTCATATTTGGGCTCACTATAGAAGCTCGAATTCGAACTTAGTGCATTTCAGGCAAATTTCTTAAAAAATCTTCTTCTCCAGATCCAGCAGGCAGAATCTTTTGATATTTGGTATGCAACATTGTGGGGTGGATCTGATTGTGATTCATGAACGTATTTATTTGTAAAGTTGATAGAATCTTAGACAAAATTTGCAGAAAAGATCTACTATAGAAGGGGTGGTATCCAGGGTGAACCGTTTACCCAAATCTACCAGTACTAATGCATTATTCACACAAATCTCCGTTCAAATTTTATGACCCCTCATTGGAACACACGCATTCAGCTCATTCCAACAAAGGTCATATGCCATGTTTTCGAGACAAAAGAATAAAAATTTTAGTTATTCATGAAATTTTTAGGCAACTGTTGTCTGTTATTCACATTGCTTCATGAAATTTCAGTACTTTTAGAAGTTACCTCAGTACTCAAGGGTTAATTCCCCTTAATTAAATGTCGCCTCTAAAAAACAACCACTTTGCATATCTTACCTTTTTTACCAGCATAACTGCCAAAACTTGTCAGCATTCTTCGCAAAAATCGCTATTCAAATTTTAATTTTTGTCTCTTAAACATACATGTACTTATCGCTTGTAAATACCTCATTGGAATGAGCTTTTTGAGCTCATTCCAATGAGAGGTCACACACCATGCTTTTTGAGTCAAAAAAGCAATTTTTTAGTTATTCCAGAATTTCGTACGTAAAACACAGCTTTATGACTTCACATTAAAATGAGCTCTCTAAGCTTGTTCCAATCAACATTCACGCACTATGTCTTTCACACAAAAAATAAAATTTTCCGTTTATTCAGGAATTTTGTTTGCAAGAACACTCTTAACCCCCCCCCCCCCCCCACACACACACACATACACACACACACAAACACAGACACACAAACACAGACACACACATCTAAAAGTTCGTCAGCAAGAAAACAGTTACTTCAATTTTTAAATGCATTATAGGAACAACTTGCCTAATCAAATTTAAATACTTTTGCATCATTCTGTATCTAGAACAAACCATTTACCATATCTTTACGCAAAATTCTCCAGCATCATTCACAAAAAAGCACCATTATTTATATATTCACATTTCTGTCTCAAAAATATACCTGATCTTCCCATACCCCTATTGGAATAAGCTGTTTGAGCTTGTTCCAATGATGATAAAAAAAAACTAATATTTTGGAAAATTTGTGAAAATTTTTGTTTTTTTGCATGCAAATATATACATGTAGCACATGGAAGGTATCCACAGTTGGGGAGAGATGTCCAAGGCTATCTCTTCACATTCCTTGTTTGTGCTTCATGCTAAACCAGTTTGTCTGCAGAGATAAATTTGCTTTATTAAAAATCATTGGAGATTGGCCACACACCAATGATTTTAAATAAAACTAATTTTAGGTAACAAATGTTGAACTTCAAACAAAATCTATCACTCAACCAGTTAATGTTGATGAGGTATGACATGGTGAAGGTGACCTAAAATACTTCTTAGAGTCACTTTGTCAGGTGAGCGATTAAGGCCACGTGGGGCCTCTTGTTTTTTCTAAAACGTTCAGTTTCGATGTTTGTTTGTTGTGACTTAACATTTTCTACAGCCATGGCCGCATGATATGAACTTCTAAAAGCTGAAGAAATCTGAATAAACCCTCTCTCCTTGTGTTCGAAATATATGGCCAATGCCTTTGGTTTCTAGAGTTGGAAGTCGTCTCGTAAGTGTAACAAGGCGTCATCTGCAATGCTCAGACATTGCAGTTGGCGCCCCGTTGCACTACACTCAATGGACGACATACGGACTCAAGTCAGAAGAGCCTATAAAATGTGGTTCTAATATCACTATTTAATTATTTATTGGTGTTTAAGGTCACATACTTATGCACAATGGCTAATCCTGACCGTGACAGTTTTACGGGTGGAGGAATCCGGAGTACACGGAGAGAACCACCGAGCAGTAGCCAGCTCCCCAACATCGTAACTCCGCACTGCAGAATATGCAGGGTTAGATTGGTTGAAGATATGCGCACCATCGACGTGCAGTACGCCTTGGTACACGGCGTCATCGTGCCCCCATATGGACAATCGGGGTCAAGTGCCTTGCCCAAGGACATAGCGCGGGAGTCCGAATCAATCGCTTGGACGGTCACTCATCCGAGGACTAACCGGGCTCGACGTCGCTTGACTTAGGTGATCTGATGAGAACCGGTTACCGCAACGTCACTGCGCCTCCTCAAAAATCACTAAAGGTTGCTTAGAAATAGTCCTAGCCATAGACAAAATGCCACGAAATCTACTTCACAAGGGCCAAGGGCATAAAATTTCCCTACTGATCATTGTGGTTTGAAGCTTATCATTTCTAACTATTGAGAATTTTTGGTAGGAAATGGGGGGGGGGGGGGGGGGGGGGGGGGGGGGGTGGCGGGGGCACATCCTACAACCGAGATCGGCATTCGGCTTCTAACCAAAAGGTAACTGCGTTGTGTCCTTGGGCAAGGTATATAATCCCGATTGCCCACATGCGGCACGGTGACGCTGTGTAATAAGGCGTACTGCACGTCAACGGTGTATTTACCGTCAACCAGTGCTAACCGTACATGTGCGGGATTAGTATGTTGGCGGGTCTGACAGTTGCTCGTCGCTGCTCGGTGGTTCTCGCCGGTTACTCCGGCTTGCTACACGCGAAACACTGTCCGAAACGAGCTGGTCCTGGCTGTCGGAAGTGTCGTGAAACCCAATAATTAAATTAATAAATAAAATAAAAAATAAATAAATAAATGAGAATTTGGGCCGGAATTGGGTGGGTTGAGATACGGTCTTTCTCTCCCCCACTATACGTGAAACATACGCGTGTCCCGGGTGAGACAGCAGGGTGACATACTCATTTGCATATTTTATTAGGTCGCCGGAACAATTTCATCATCGTCTGCACAATTATAAATAAACAAAATGGCTTTATTACCTATTTATCTGTTCCTTGTTGATATAGACTCAATATTTAATTGTTATTCAAATATTAAACTTGATTTGTTTCTACCCCATGTTTCTCTGCAGATTTAATAATATCACTGCGCGAATTTATCGATCGATCAATAATTTCACAATGCCCTTTACATTAGCGTTTGATGCGCATAAATTCATTAACCCCTTAACGGACAGTGTTACAAATCAAATTTTTAGTATATACCTATGGTATACACCTAACTTTTGTACGATCTTTCCGATGAAATTGTTCGTTTTTCGAAAGGACTACGACTTGATAAATTGGGTATGTCAGCACGTGACCGCCAATTATCTATAATGACGTAATCCTCGTGTGTGGAGAGAAAACTCATCCTCGATGAGTCTGAATGTGGGAATGGGGAAATCTCACCCTCGGGGCAAGATATTTGAACCAGACCCTCGGCATGCCTCGGGTCTGGTTCAAATATCTTGCCCCTCGGGTGAGATTTCACCATCCCACCTCCAGACTCATCGGGGATCATAATAATCCCCAACTCCCACTGTCACGTTCCCGGCAATAAATGAAAAATTTTAAAAACATTTTTACGCGAGTGCCGTCGACTGCCGTTTTACGCAAAGGATTAACCATTTACCCAACATAACGGTCAAAACCGATCAGCGCGATTCACAAAATTTGTCATTCAGTTTTTATTATTTTTTTCATTTTTAATCTCAAAAACATAGCTTATGGCCCCTCATTGGAACGAGCTCGTTGAGCTCGTTCCAATGGGGCGCCATAAGCTATGTTTTTGATGCAAAAACTGAAAGAAGTTAGTTATTCAGGAATTTTGCTTGCAAGTGGCGTCTGCTTTCCGTATTACGCAAATGGTTAAGCGACTATATTACCTTCGTAATGTAGTACCTATTTTGTCATGCGTTCAGAATATATAATGTTTACTCTGTTCACGTGGAGAGTAATAAACATTTCCAAGTTTAGGCGTCACAGCATGATGTTCGACTTCTTAAGTGTTTTTAGAAAAGAGTGCATTCCAGAATACAAGATATCGTTTTTGCATGTTATGCTGATATTTTCTGACTTATGTAAGCAAACAATACAATGGAGTAGGCCGTTAATTCGAATGAGTGTCGCGTTGCGTTAAGTGGCGTTGGATTTCTCTGACTCTGAACATATGTTGTTTGGGAAATGGTTGCCAAATTAATCAATTGATTTATAATATCCGAAATATCCCATGTAAGAAAATATACAAAAATTGTTCTTGAAGTTTGTTGAGAGACAGCTTCATCCTCTTTTCCTTATAGTATAAATAAATAATTTGAGCAATTTACCAAATACTTCGTCAGTACTTGGGAAAGAAATATGCTCAGGAACATTATAATTAAACATTCATAAACATTTCTTCAAAAGCTAATGACGAAGGTAGGAAGGATTTGTGAGCGACAGAAGAAGCAGAGAAGAGGTTGAGGAAAAGGGTTTGGGGTAAATATCGCGATGCAAAGTCCAAACTTGAATGTTATAAAATCCCCCCCCCCCCCCCCCCCATAGAAAAAGTTTAATTTCGTTAATTTTGGTAGTTTGAACAAATACATTTTTCAATTGACATCGATTTAACGGCTCTCTCCGCAGGCCCGTAACTACCGAAAAATATTGGGGTGGGGGTGTATCATCATTCTTCCCTACTGTCGGCGCATATTGCCCTGCATATATATTCTCCACACCGCCCCATACTCTGCTATACAGGTGCCGTGAATGACAGGGCACTCCACACAGGAAGATGAATGAATATATTCTGAATGGAATTATTGAATGGGCAGCAGGGCATAAGAACTGAGATTGAAGTTGTGCAAAATCTTGATGTATATCAGGTGTCCAGCGTGCCCTAGCTGTCCAGTTCTATTCTGTTAGGCATGGCAACATTCTTGCAAATAATGTCTTGGCAGGGCAGTAGTTGTGCGGGCTGCGGACCGTGGTAACCGGGCAGAGGCTGGGCACCGCAGGGCCCAGGTTCTGCCCGACTACCACAGTCCGCCGCCTTCACGGATCGTGGTAACCACTGCCCTGCAAACAGAAAAATCTGAATTTTTTTTCGGGGGGGGGGGGGGAGGGGGTTGTAACACCCCCTCCCCCCCACACACCAAGATTTACGCCCCAGTCGCTCCGTACCTTCCGAGTTGATCCGGGTCAGAATGCGACGTTCCCATTGGCCGATTACGAAAATGGGCGGAGTTTAGTTCTACTTGTGGTTCCGACAACAGAAATCCGAATGGAACACGTATTCGGTACGGATTTGTAAATATGGAACTGGATGAAAAGTAACAGGCGTGTAATAAGTTGCATGTACATGTACAGGCCTGCCAAAGTCACCATGTTACACCTACTAACTGCACTGCCAGATGTGAGAGGTACAGAGGGTCTTTAGGCGGTCCAAAACTAACCACTTCACTTTATTTTGTAATTTACTCGCACGTTTTCAGCTTTCTATTTTCCTAACCCTGCCTGTGCGGAGTTAGAGCGTTGGGGAGTCGGAGAAGCTGCCCACCGTTGCTTGTTGGTTCTCTCTGGATAATCCGGCTTCCTTCAAGTGTAAAACTGTCCAAACACTAGCTGACCGTGGCTGTCAAACGTGTTGCTAAATCTTAATAAAATGAAAACGTCGTGTTTCTGACTTTTACCGTTGTACACGTCATTGCTGGCTTAGCTCATATACCACAGCCTCATTAATCTCTACACAACTGGAACGATCATTTGTCAGGCAAAGAAAATTATCTCAACTGCAGCCATCTTAGGAGATGGGGTGGGTGTGGGTGGGTGGATGTGGGCGGGAGTTGTTATAAATAAACAATGCTCAAAACTAACAAACTTCTTTCGAAGGTTTCCATTGTCTCGACCCCTCCTTAACCCTTTTCCTAATATGAAAAGCAGACGACACTTGCAAACAAAATTCTTGAATAACTAATTTTTTTCATTTTCTGTCTCAAAAACGTAGGTTATGTCCCCTCATTGGAACGAGCTGGACGAGCTCGTTCCCAAGAAGGGTCATAACCAATGTTATTGAGACAAAAATTGAAAAAAATAATGAAAAATAGTTGGCGTTTTTTGTGAATAGCGATGGCCGGTTTTGTCCGTTATGTTGGGTAAAGGGTTGAAGAATATACTCCTCTGTCTGAAAAATGAATTTGTTGATGACATTTACATTTTTCGCGACGATACAAATTTTATATTTAAAAATTAAGTTGTTATAGACAAAAAAGTACTAAGATTGGAAAATTGATACCATGTAACCTGTTTTCGTGCAAGATAAACGCCATGATGTTTGGTGATGTGAAAGCTGTTTCGCTGTGACTACCGTCACAGCGTGACAGTTTTCACATCATCAAACATCACAGATGAAAGGAGGTACCGCATTGATTTACTTGATGCCTGGGGTGGGGCGGACTAAGTTGCGAAGTTTTTCGCCGACGTTTCAGCAATCCAGTTGTATCGAAATCAGTGCACGGCCTTCATTCATTTTTCATTGAAACATCGATTAAAATGAGGACATTGAACATCGGTTTTGAGAAGTGCATCACCATTTTTATGCCCCCGTCCGTCCGTCTGTCCGACCATCCCTCCGTCCGTCCGTCCGTCCGTCCGTCCGAAAACTGTTAGTGTCTGTCGTTTAACTTAAAAACGCCTTCACTAATCATTTCACCCCCTGATGATGTGTTTGCTTGTGGCTACTGGAAGGTTCACTTCGATAGTTGTTCTCATTCGACATTAAAATGGCTGCCACGGTACCCATCTTCATTTGGGTTTCCGTCAATAAGCTCAAGAATGTCTTGACTAATGAATCTCATCTCTTGGTGATGTATTGAAGATTGGTACTAATGGTAGGGGGGAGGTTCCTTTTGCTATTGATGCTTTTCCGAATTCCATATTCAATATGCCTGCCATGGAAGCTATATTGACTTCTCCGTGGTAGCCATATTGATTTTAATTTCCGTCAGTTATCTCAGAAGCGCTCTCCCGGGAAATGAAGCAGTGACTGTTTACTTTGGACCCGGTAACCAATGCCTGGGTTCGAAAGCCTTCTAAAATGGGTCTTATTGGTACAAACGATTGGCTGAACTTGACTTTAAATTCATGTTGCGATTACGATTTGGTATTGTGCAGCAGTATGTGATCTTAAACCCAAATAAATAATAAATAAATGAATAAATAAATAAAAAAATAAATAAAATAAAATAAATAAATACAACAAATGCCGTCACCATTCAATTTCCAATGGGTGTGATTTACTAAATTTTATTGATGTGTTGTAAGTTCGTCCCCTGAATTCAAATGTGTTCTATGTGCCAGTAGGCACATGGAACACATTGGAATTCGGTGGAAGAGTTAGTAATGCAGGGACCGATCAGGACTATTTAAAATACGCTCTAGCCTCGGAGCCTATTTTTTCAATTCATGCGCCAGATTTCAATTTACGGAGTCACACTGCTGTTTGTAACACACACTGCAAGTATGTAATAGCTCTCATCATTTTCATTTAGTACACTACAGTAAACATTAATCTTCACTGTGGTTTCAGAAACCACAGTGAAGATTAATGCTTGGTAATTAAGACTTGAAGTATTAACTTAAGCACTCTACAACAATGATAAATGATAATCATATATATAATACATGTAAGAGTGTCTCTCTCGATTATCCATCGAAAGAATATCAAAATATGACCTGAGAAGTTACGTGCCAACTGAGAAGCCTATTTCTGAGATTTAAGACCAAACACGCACTCGCGCATGCCCAGGTCGGTCCCTGGTAAAGGGATGTTACATCCGATAACATCCAGGTTCGATATTCAATATGGCTGCCCTTGGAATTAGAAACCATCGCACTTTTCTGCTCAGGAGACCAAAACGTCTCCAGTCAGGGCTCTGAGTCATATCATTTCCTCATTTCTTCGCATCGTGTTTTTTCTTTTGCCTGTCATTTGAAGAGTTAAATTCTGATCGAAAACAAAAAAAAAATTTAAAAAATCTGGAAATAACGCCAATTTTAAAAACAAAAATGAAGAATAAACACTGCAGAGGAGGAATAATTGAATTATACAGCACTGATATTCAAAGAATAATAAAAATCACGTGGATAATATATTAAACCATTGATAAGAACGTGATGAATCTGAAATGCCATCTTTTAGTTTCAGAAAACCAATATTCTGAACTCGGCCTCCGGCCTTGATAAATAATGAATTTCTTCGCTTCATAAAAAGCTAACAGGGAATCAATCACTATGACACGATTGCTTCGGGTTATAAAGTTGGAAAAGTATGGCGAGGATATTTATTTATTTATTGCTGTTTAAGGTCACATGTTTCTGCAAAATGGCTAATCATGACCACGTCAGTTTCACGTGTGGAGGAAGCTGGAGTACCCGGAGAGTACCACTGAGCAACTGTCAGCTCCCCAACATACTAACGCCACACAAGCAGGGTTAGCATTTGTTGAAGACAGGTACACTATCGACGTGCAGTACGTCTTGGTACACAACGCCACCGTGCACCCACGTGGGCAATGGGGGTGAAGTGTTTTGTCCAAGGACACAACGCGGTTACCGCAGGTGGGATTCGAAAGAGGACCTCTCGACTTGCAGCCTACACCTCTACCATCTCCTACATGTGAGCACGATGACGCCGTGTACTAAGGCATACTGCACGTCGATTGTTCGCATGTCTTCAACCGCTGTAACCTTGCTTGAGCGAAGCTTGAACAGAGTTAGAATGTTGAGGAGCTGACAGTTGCTCGTCGATGCTCGGTGGTTCTCTCCGGGTACTCCGGCTTCCTCCACCCGTAAAACGCTGTCACGGTCACTATTAGCCATTGTGCATAAGTATGTGACCTTAAATACCAATAAATAAAATAAATAATTCTACCAACTGAGCCACCACGCCACCATGGCGAGGATATATTACACATTTTTATGGGTGAAAAAAACACATCCAACGGTTAACGATGTCCTATCAGCAGCTGGGTAAGAAACTTCGTACAGGGCGTAGCTAAGGGAGGTTTTGTGGGTATGCCCCCCGCCCCCCCCCCCCCCCCCCCCCGCTGTAATATTTTTTTCAGTCTGGACTGGAGTCTAAGATATCATTTCTCTCTTGCAAATAATCATGCACTTTCTTGAAAGACAAGAGTTGATACCTTACGCCCGTGACAACCGTTACTTATTATTAAGGGGAAGTGGGAGGAGAGGAGAGGGTAATAGCCAGAAAGTCCCATTTATAGGACTAGGCCACCCGCCCCAATTTTGCCAAACCCAGTGCTTTAAGAACGAATCGGGGGCATTTAAAGAGTGTGTAGCCATATATTGGAGAGCATTTTAGGGATCTGTATGTTGCATATGACCAAAGTTTTGAGGGAAGGGGGCAGCGAAAATTTTAGGGAAGATAAGGTCCCCCAGGCCATCCAGTGGTTGTGCACTGGTCTGTCTGTAGGACCCTATTCAGGAGGTTTGGGGCCAAGCATGACCGATTTAGAGTGTCGGGGGGGGGGGGGGGGGGGGGGTACAAGCGTTATTTAAATAAGAAGTGTCACGACTACGACCAGTATATTTTTAGCTCAACTTTGACGTAAGTCAAATTTGATGTTATGCCATGACCCGTCGACCGTCCGTCTATATGAAGGTTCTGATTTGAAAAAAATTTTGAATGAATGTTTAGTAACATGGAATACATCACATATAATACGGATTTTTCACTCGTGCAGAAATTATACAAATTAGATGAACTTTGATTTATTCAGTGCTACTTATACATGTAAGTGAGCATGTCAATAAAGCTTGGGCGAGAGGTTGTATTTATGAACCGATCTCCACGAAACTTTCTGGGTACCTTTGTTATCACATTGGGACGAGAACAAGTGCTTTGGGATGCCTTTGTTATCACTGTTCTATGAGAACAAATATTTTTGGGTTCAGTCAGACCCACTCTGGGACTCAAAGATTTCTTTTCTAGTTTGGCATCTAACTGTCACCCACCTTTACAAACTTTACCTATACCTTTGTTACAGGCTACGGTCAGTATTTATGTACAGACCGTTACAATACTTTATATGTACCCTTGTTATCGGTCCATTACCTAAATGTGTGTCCTATCTGTGTCACATACTAGACTTGTAAATGTCGTACACAAGTTGAGCTACAGTGTCATTGACACTTTCATTTATATATAAGGCTAAAAAAAGTTTTGATTCTCAGGTAATCCCTCATTGAATATGAACCCCCTCATTGGACATTTTTATTGCTTTTCGGTGTCCTTCAATATTAGTACAAACTCATGGAGACCCGAACCGTTTTACATTTTTTGATTGATACACATTTATTCAGTTGTTTCTCCAATATGTTTGCCTTGTTACAATTTATAGGTTAGTGCCTGTAGGCCTATAGGCACTCTCCCATAAATTGTAACAAGGTAAATTCCCATAGATTAGATATTTTTATCTCAAAGATAATATGAAGGGCATCGAAAAAATACGAAGCCTTTGAATTGCAGAACGTACAGTTTGTTTTTAGAGGAATGTTTTATTTTTCAAATTAAAAATGAATTTATTTGTATAACTATGCACTTTCTATATTTCGGTGAAAAAGCCGAAATCCTCTCCATGTTTGCTCACTTTTTGCAAAAGAAAAATAAAAATTAAAATTAAAACCAAACCCTCTCTCCCTCCCTCCCTCGCTGATTTGAACAAAATTGCCTGAGCATCAATTAATTTATTTTTGTGTGGTCTAAAGATAAAAACTTTTTCAAAGAAGTCTAGAGTTTTTGAACTATATTCCTCACTACTTAATATTCCAATTGTATCTTCAAGACTTTCCTTCAACAGTGCTGCAATTAGAATGTTTGATCAGCCGAAACAACAATAATAACAACATCAGGCCTGGCATTCTTAAAAATACAGGAGGGCTAAAATCGCGATTAGCTCTCCTCAGGCCTACAAAAGCTAAAAGTGGCAAAATGAAGTTGTACTATTAATGTATTCTGCCTAGTGGACTTAGTACATTTTATTTGGTGCTGCTAACAAGGTAGCCTCTTCTCTGTGAGACGGCTACACTGCCCCTCCCACACCTTCGGGCCTTGAAGGCCCGGAGGTGTGGGAGGGGCAGTGTGGCCATCTTGCAGAGACCACTCACATAGCAGAGATCTGAAAACCTGTGGGTTTTAGGAACAGGCTGTTGTGGTAATCATTATTTTCTAAGGCTAGGAGGGTTATTTTTCGCTCTCAATTTTTTTAACGCGAGCAGTAGGCGAGCGAATAAATCGCTCTCCTGAAAATGACAGGCCTGCAACATAACAATCATACAAAACAGGTTTACACCAACTCGAATCGGAGCTGACTGAGAACGCAGTGGCTCAATGGTTACGGCATTGGACTTCAAACCGAAAGGTCCCGTGACTGTTCGATCCCCGTCAGGGGTAACTGCGTTGTGTTCTCGGGCAAGGCACTTAAACACGATTGCCCACGTGAGGGCACGGTAGCGCCGTGTATTAATGCGTAATGCACGTCGATTGAGCACTTGTTCTCAACCAGTGCTAACCCTGCTTGTGCTGACGGAGTGGGGCAGTTGATCGCCGCTGCTCGGTGGTTCTTTCCGGGTACACCGATCAAAATCCTGTCCGCCTTTTAGCTGACTGACAACCAAGGCAGTGTTAAAGGGAGCTCAGTAGTTACGTCATAGAACTTCAAACGGAGAGAAGACCACGGTTCGACCCCCGCCAGGAGTAACTGCGTTGTGTCCTTGGGCAAGGCACTTAATCCCGATTGCCCACGTGAGGGCTCGGTGGCACCGTGTACTAATGCGTAATGCACGTCGATTGAACACTTGTCTTCAATCAATGCTAACCCTGCTTGTGCAGAGGCAGTGGTACAGTTGCTCGCCGCTGCTCGGTGGTTCTCTCCTGGTACTACGATCAAAATCCTTTTCGCCTTTGTTTGCACAACACCACATGTAAAGTATAACAGATTTCCAATGTTATTATCGTACATACAAAACCAAAGGATCTTTTGAATTTATTTATTTATTTGCGTTTAACGACACTTCCGACAGCCAACGTCACCTGTCGGGCAGTTTAAAGGGTGGAGCAAGCCAGCCGGAGTACCCAGAAAGAACCACTTAGCAGTGGCGAGTAACTGTCAGACTCCCCAACGTACTAATTCCGCGCAAGCATGGGGGGGGGGGGGGGGCATTGGTTAAGGACAAGTGCATCATCGATTTGCAGTGCTCCTTAGTCCACAGCGCCACCTTGCCGCACGTGGGCGATCGGGATTAAGTGCCTTGTCCAAGGACACAACGCGGTTACTCCTGGCAGGGATCGAACGGTAGACCTTTCGGTTTGAAGTCCAATGTGGTTACTACTGAGCCACCGCGCTCCAGGACTTCTTAAAATAATGAATTCAGCACAGACATATTTGTTGCCTCCAGCTATTCACGAAATGAATATTGATAGGGAAGGCGTCTGAACATCCCTAAATAAAATTCGTCAAGCGACATGAGGCTTGATATAAAACGAGAGAACACCGTAGAGTGTTTCCTGGACACAGATGAAATGCCATGCATCTTCTCTGCGAAAACATTACTAAAAATGGTACTTTCAGGAACTTGTACCTCTTCCAGAGATTCGTAAAGTCAATAGGAGATGATGATATTAACCCTTTATCTAACATGAAAAACAGTCGACACTTGCAAAAAACTAATTTTTTTCATTTTTAGCTCAACTTTGCCGAAGCCAAATTTGAGCTTATGCCATGGCCAGTCATCCGCCTGTCCGTCTGTCCGTCAACAATTCAATACGACTCGGGCTAGAGGCCGTATTTATGAACCGATCTTTACGAAACTTCTTGAGTACCTTTGTTATGACCGTGGGACGAGAACGAGTGTTTTGGGGTCCGATCCGAAATTCAAGTTGTCCGCTGGCAGCCAAAACAAAATTGGGTGAAATCAGATTTTTGCGTAGAACTTCCATATGAAATCGCTGATTTGAATAATTTTTTTTTTATAAATGTTTAGTACCATGGGATACATCACATGTAGTACGGGTTTTTTTCTCGTGCGTAAATTATGCAAATTAGACTAACTTTGATGTATTTAGTGTTACTTTCAGCACTGTTTCAGCACTGTAAGTGCAAATGCCAATATGGCTCGGGCTAGAGGCCGTATTTATGAACCGACCTTTACGAAACTTCTTGGGTACCTTTGGTATCACCTTGGGACGAGAACGAGTGTTTTGGGGATCCGGTCCGAAATTCAAGATGGTCGATTGCAGCCATTTTGTACAAAATTAGGTGCAATCAGATTTTTGCACAGAACTTCCATATGAAAGCGCTGATTTGAATAATTTTTTGTGTGAATGTTTAGTACCAGGGGATACATCACATATAATACGGGATTTTTTCTCGTGCAGAAATTATGCAAATTAGATGAACTTTGATTTTTTCAGTGCTACTTACACACAGTAAGTACACATGTCAATACGGCTCGGGCTAGAGTCTGTATTTATGAACCGATCTTCACGAAACGTCTTGGGTACCCTTGTTATCACCTTGGGACGAGAACGAGTGTTTCTAGGTGCGGTCCAAAATTTAAGATGGCTGCCAGTGGCCATTTTGTACCGAAATTAGGTCTAATCAGTTTTTTGTACACAATTTCTATACGGCTCAGGCGAGAAGCGGTATTTATGAACCGATCTTTACGAAACTTCTTGGGTACCTTTGTTATCACCGTGGGATGAGAACGAGTGTTTTGGGGTGTGGTCCGAAATTCAAGATGGCCACCAGCAGCCATTTTGTACCAAAATTAGTGCAATCAGTCTTTTGTACAGAACTTCTGTATGAAAGTTCTGATTTGAATAAATTTTTGTATGAATGTTTAGTAACATGGAATACATCACATATAGTATTTTCTCGTGCAGAAATTATGCAAATTAGATGAACTTTGATTTATTCAGTGCTACTTATACACTGTAAGTGCACATGTCAATACGGCTCGGGCTAGAGGCTGTATTTATGAACCGATATTAACGAAACTTCTTGGGTACCTTTGCTATCACCTTGGTACGAGAATGAGTGTTTCTGGGTGCGATCCAAAATTCAAGATGGCTGCCAGTGACCATTTTGTACCGAAATTAGGTCCAATCAGTTTTTTTGTCACAACTTCTATACAGTTCGTATTTATGAACTAATCTTCACGAAACTTCTTGGGTACCTTTGTTTTCACCTTGGGACAGGAACGAGTGTGTTTTGGGGTGCCTTTGTTATCACTGTGCTATGAGAACAAATATTTTGGGGTTCAGTCAGACCCACTCTGGGACTTAATGATTTCTTTTCTAGTTTAGCATCTGACTGTCACCCACCTTTACAATACTTTGCTTATACATTTGTTACAGGCTATGGTCAGTATTTATGTACAGACCGTTACAATACTTTATATGTACCTTTGTTATCAGGCCATTACCTAGATGTTTGTCATTGCTGTGTCACATATTATACATGTACATGTCTTAACAAGTTGAGCTACAGTGTCATTGACACTTTTATTTGTCTAAAAAAAATAGGTTACGACCCCTCGTTGGAACGAGCTCGACGAGCTCGTTCCAACGAGAGGCCATAACCTATGTTTTTGAGACAAAAAATGAAAAATAATGAAAATTAATTGACGATTTTTGAGAATAGCGCTGGCCGGTTTTGGCCATTACGTTGGGTAAAGGGTTAAAGGGCACACATGCAAAGCTAGCTCTGTCATTCATAAATGCATTCTCGAGCCTTACAAACGGCAAAATCAAGGCGATCTAAAAGACGGCAAAATTAAATTCATTTCAGGCAGCCTGTTATCTTCCTCGAGGCAACCCCAGAAAGTGAAGCAATGCTTCTTTAATGTGGTGAAACTTGGGTATATACACAGAACGCCACGCATTGGCAGCATGGGTATAAACGATAGGCTGGACTTTGCATCCATGTTGTGGTCGTGATTAGCCATTGTTCAGAAATATGTGACCTTAAACACCAATAAATAAAGAAATGAAAGATTGTGCTAAATAAATCTGTTTTACTGATAAAATAGTACCCTGTAACCAATGCCTGGTGTGGAAGTCCTCTAAAATGGGCAACATGGGTATAAACGATTGGGTGGACTTGACTTTATACCCATGTTGCGGTCACGATTGGCCAAGCTTGGACCTGTATGGGAGCCATGTTGGAGATATCCTCAAATATCGAATGAGGATAAGAATCTATGTGGAATCACTTGTTTGAGCAATTGCTCGATGGCTCATTTGCTCGATGGGATTACATTCGACCGAGCGATGCCTGTTCCCGTCATCACTCGTTATCTCATTTGCGCGCCGAGATTCGAGTCGTCCGACCGATGCCTATTCCCTTCATTACTCGTTATCTCATTTGCGCACCAAGATTCGAGCCGTCCGAGCGATGCCTGTTCCCGTCATTACTCGTTATCTCATTTGCGCACCAAGATTCGAGTCGTCCGAGTGATGCCTGTTCACTTCATTACTCGTTATCTCATTTGCGCACCAAGATTCGAAGCGTCCGAGCGATGCCTGTTCCCATTGTTACCGTTATCTCATTATGCGCACCAAGATTCGAAGCGTCCGAGCGATGCCTATTCCCGTCATTACTCGTTATCTCATTTGCGCACCAAGATTCGAGTCGTCCGAGCGATGCCTGTTCCCATCATTACCGCTATCTCATTTGCGCACCAAGATTCGAAGCATCCGAGCGATGTCTGTTCCCGTCATTACTCGTTATATCATTTGCGCACCAAGATTCGAGTCGACCGAGCGATGCCTGTTCTCGTCATTACCGTTATCTCATTTGCGCACCAAGATTCGAATCGTCCGAGTGATGCCTGTTCCCTTCATTACTCGTTATCTCATTTGCGCACCAAGATTCGAGTCGTCCGAGTGATGCCTGTTCCCTTTATTACTCGTTATCTCATTTGCGCACCAAGATTCGAGTCGTCCGAGCGATGCCTGTTCCCATTGTTACCGTTATCTCATTTGCGCACCAAGATTCGAAGCGTCCGAGCGATGCCTATTCCCGTCATTACTCGTTATCTCATTTGCGCACCAAGATTCGAGTCGTCCGAGCGATGCCTGTTCCCATCATTACCGTTATCTCATTTGCGCACCAAGATTCGAAGCATCCGAGCGATGCCTGTTCCCATCATTACTCGTTATCTCATTTGCGCACCAAGATTCGAGTCGTCCGAGCGATGCCTGTTTCAGTTACTGCTCGATTGGCTCTTGGCCTTATTTTTGAGCACTCTTGTTTCAGATAACGATGTTACAGTGGGTGGAGTTCAAGTGAATAGAGTGATTTGATTGGTTAGTTAGTTGCAATAAAGTTATTTGATTGGGTGATCAGGATAAACAAAACATGACTCGCGCTGTGAGGATCAAGGGCATGAGTACCAAGAACTAGCCAGAACAGACCAGGAAAGATAACAATGGTAGCAATAGGCTAAAACTGTTCAGATGATTGGCTCTTCTACTGGAGTATACTCCGGAACAATCGAACACAGTTGGGTATGCAGAAAGAATAACATAGCTTGTGGATAGAAGCAGAAGCTTCCGAAGGAATCCAAACTAGTAAAATAGGTGTTGAGTCCGTTTGGGTAATTCTAGGAAGTAACAGGGGATTTAGGGAAAACCAAATCCAGCAAAAGTACTCCAATTTAATCGAACATATCCTTAGAAAAACCCGATCCTATTATAATTATACGTGTTACTCTTATAATTAGGATTCTGGAAGAATTCTGAGGATTCTGGAGTTTTGAGGAAATTGTCGGTTTATTTGTGGTAATTCAACCGAGCACACCCTCCATCCTAAACCTATTACAGAAATTAAGTTAAGCAGGAACGAGGCATCATCATAGAAACCAAGATGGCCTCCTCAGTGTACAAAGTGGGCGATGGAAATATCTGTCACTCCAACAATAAACGCTGAGAATGCGCACTGACACCACGTATCATGGTAATTACGTCGCAACATGGCCCTCAGGCGGCTACCATGTCGACCCCGCATGATGTAATGAGCTCACGCGACATTACATCACATCCGGGAGGAGGTCCCCCAGAATAGGGGTGAAAGGTGGATGCACTACTACTCACGTCCATGGTGCACTTCAACCAATACTAACTCGTATGAGCGGAATAGTATTTTTGGAAGTCTTTCTATCACTCGTCGTTACTTGGTGATTCTCCCCGGTAACTCCGGCTTACTCCACCCATCAAAATGTGCCACATGATGTAAGCATGCAGGGGCGGCGGAACGATTTTCAAAGTGGAGTGGGGGCTGGATCGGGCGATGGATGGTCGTCGGCATGACGGTTCGGTCCGTCGTACGAAAATTCCAGGGTCCCAAAACCCTCATTTCCATGCATCTGAGCAGATATTTTGAGATTTTTTAGGGGAGTTGTATTTGAAAGATTTCACACTTTGAGAGCCGTTAAAACACGTCGGTAAAGCATACAGATGAGGTCTATTTATCAGCTTTGGTCGTAACGACCAAAGCTGATAAATAGACCTTACCTGTATGCTGTACCAGACGTTAACAGCAATTATACTGTCTGTGGATTATCTTGTCTGGGGTGGATTTGGTACTTGTATGTCTGTAAGATTACGATATATTTCAGTTAACCGATTTTTTAACAGACTGTATACTTTTTAGCGTTTGCTGCCACTTACTTAAAAAAATGATCCGAAATCCATCGAAACTGAACCAGTATGAGAGAAACTCAGCTGACGAAAATACGAGGGAGGCTCTGGATCCGCCCCATGTTTCGCCAGTCATTGATTGTGTTAGATTATATGCCTACAAAAAAACCATGGCCCGGCTAAAAAAAGCTGAAGCCCCCTTCCCCCTCCGTATTTGCTGCTCCTGGCATGGCTGTTGAAAGTGTCTTCTTGCTCTAGAAAACAAACAAACAATCAGTTTTGTCCGACTCGTTACGCAAAAGGTTGGATAAATTTATATATTTATATGTTTATTGGTGTTTAGTGCCACATCAGCATCGAAGGACCATATAGTGGTGATAAAACGGTGTTTAATGCGAAAAAGTTCATTATCTTTTTAGAAGTAAAATAACTGCTAAAAACAGAAAATAATTACGTTATAATGACAGAGAAATAAGTAGTGATTAAAGCAGTGAGTAATAATTGGAGAATGCTACTGAGTGCTACGTAAATGAAACTGTTGTCAAGAAAAGTAGCGATACCAACCTCACTAACTCAAAATTGCCTACAAAACTAAAAGAAATCTAAAACGGATAGATGGGTGGATGGGATGGTAGACCTTTCGGTCAGTCTAATTGGGGCACAACGGCAAATATGGATGTGGCTTGCAAGGTTGGCGAAAAAGCACCGGTATTTCCTTCTTCTTGTCAGTTTTAGGTTTTCGGTCCCTGTCTTAAAATGACAGTTTACAACCCCTTGTTGTAGGTCTTCACCATCATCACTGGTTCCCACCCCCCATTAACGTAAGTTTACTCGACTAACTCGAGAAGGCTTCTTAGTTTCAAAGTGTCGAGCCAAATGCCTTTTTGAATGTAAGCTAAATTACGCATGCCGTTTGCTGAGAATTGCCACAAACATGAATATAATTGATCTCAAGCTTTCAGTTCATGATCATATGGAATTCGCCACAGAAGAGCATTCGCCGTCGACAGTGTCGTATACGACACTGTCGACGGCGATTGCTTTGTGACAAACTCTGTGGGTTTTTTAAAAGTTATTTATGTGTTGCATTGTTTGATTCGAAGGTAAGCTCTACGCTATATTACAAGCATTAGGGAAACCTGGACAAACTATATGTTGCTGAAACACAGCAAAACTTTGGAAAAAGTTTCAAACTCCTTATAGTTTGGGCGCATTTATCTTATTTGGGAACAGCGTTTACCGTCGTTAGTTGGGAAGAATTTAAAGGTCTGTGGGATGGAATGGGAGATTGGATTGGATTTGATAAGATTGGAAAATAAAATGTTTACCGCTCGGAGATTCCATAGCCAGATTGGCTGTCTACCTGATATTTCCTCAAATAACAGAAACAATACATGTATGTACGACATTTATACAGAACGCGTAAGTACCAATAAGTGGGCAACTGCGATCACAGTATCGTTGTCTTTCAAGGTAGATGTAGGGTAGATGGAAGATAAATGCAATGTAGATGCAGGGTAGATGCAAGATAAATGCAAGGTAGATGCCGATGGAGTCCCTCCTCCACGTTTATTTACCTTGCCACAACCACAAACTACTCCTGCCATCTTTTTGTGCAATGTTTGAACGTGCAAATGGACGGATGTCAACAAAAGCTTGGGCAACTCGGAAAGATGCTCGATCCTTCTGGGTATGACGCTTAAAGGTCTTCGCGCACCAGGCCCGATCCGAGCGTTCTGGGGTCATACTATAAAGCTTTTTCAATTGTATTTTCTAGAATTGTATTTCATAGTTATGAAATGAACCATTAGCATTTTCAAAGATGTGGCAATTTGCCAGTTGGCAAATTGCCATATCTTTTAAACTGCTGATCATTTATTTTACTCAGTTATATTAATAGGTAGAAAATGCAATTCTAGAAAATAAAATTGTAAAATCTCTCTAGTATTGGCTCCCGGTCTCGGTGATGGAGATGGTTTTTGTGTACTGCTGAATAAAGTTATCTGACAATAGAATTCATATGAGTAACTATTCTGGTAGAATAAAATGTATACCGCTAGGGGATGATACCATAACCAGATTGGCTGTCTACCTGGTATTCCCGCAAATAAGAAAAAAATAGTATGGGCGACACTTATTCAGAACGCAAATACTTATGTGGTCATCTGCGATCACGGTATCTGCGGCTCAGGGAATATGGGAGCGTCATGCAAGGTAGATGCAGAGTAGATGCAGAGTAGATGCAAGATAGATGCACGATAGATGCAAGGTAGATCCCAGTGGTAATTGCAAGTGCCATCCATGCTCTGACCAAATCTCTGCACAAAAAGGTTGATGTTATTGAGAGTGACAAAATTTTACGACGGTTGGAAAAATATAATTAAAACCATGATTACCTATTCTACTACAAATAAAAAGCCTATGACATAAATTTTAGCTTTACACACCAACCGTGGTGAACACGCCAGCAATGGGATTTCAATAGTAAAAATTTAAACTTACAGTGGAATTTCATCCAAGTTGACCTTTGGTGACCTCACCTTGAATGCAAACTTGTCTAAATTTATAACTCGTCGCCTCGTGGAGAATGAAATGAAACCGAAATTATTTATTACGTTTTTAAATAAGTTTACTTCATAAGATACAAAAAAATAACAAACATACGTTGTCTCATGTTAATAAAGCATACATAACTCGAAATAGTATGTTATTATGTTATCAAAATGAAAAAAGGCCCCGTAATTTGCGCGTTTCGTTTTCTATTTCGTTTCGGCGATAAAATTGCCATCGGAAGTACCGCCCACCTGTGCTCATGTAAACAAAAACAGATTCGCACGTGTGAATATTGATTTATTTAACATTTAAACTCTTATTAATCTGACGACCATGGTATAAATAAAATATACCCAAAATAGTTTGGTGTACCAAATCTTCACTTGTGGTAAAGTGGTGTTAACCGCGCGCCAAAGGCTCGCGGTTAACACCCCTTCACCACTCGTGGAGAACATTTGGTACACCAAGCTACTATGGGTATATTCTAATTCTATATTTTGGGGGCGCGGTGGCTTAGTAGGTAGAGGTGCAGGCTGTAAGCCGAGAGATCCACGGTTCGAATCCCGCCAGCGGCAACCGCGTTGTGTCCTTGGGCAAGACACTTCACCCCCATTGACCACATGGGGGCACGGTGACGTTGTGTACTAAGGCGTACTGCACGTTGATGGTTCACTTGTCTTCAACCAATGCTAACCCTGCTTGTGTTGAGTTAGTTTGTTGGGGGTTCTCTCCGGGTACTCCGGCTTCTTCCACCCGTAAAACTGTCATGGTCATGATTAGCCATTGTGCAGAAATATGTGACCTTTAACCCCAATAAATAAGTAAATTCTAATTCTATTTATGTATCTGAAATTATAGTATTATCATCTGACATTAGTAAAATCCGTACTTGGAATATGACATTAGAGCGCCGCAGCTCGGTGGGTCTCTTCGGATTTTCCATCTGTAAAACTGTCTGACACCCCAACTAACAAAAAACAAACCACCATCCAATAAAAATGCTTGAGTCTTGCAGTTAAAACGACGCGATCTTTTCTACACGGGAGCACGCTGGTTCAGTGGCTAGAGAATTTGTCTTCAAACCGAAAGGATCCACCGTGGAATCCTACCTAGCGGCAACTGTGTTTTGTCCTTGGGCAAGGCACTTAATCCGAATTGCCCACGTTAGTGCTGTGTACAAAGGAGAACTGCACGCCGATGGTGAGCTTGCCTTCAACCATTGCTACAACAGCTTGTGAGGTATTACTACGATCCCGGTTGCCTACATGGGAGCACGATGGCGCCGTGTAATAAGGTGTACTGCACGTTCAACCTCTGTAACCCTGCTTGAGCAGAGTTAGAATGTTAAAGAGCTGACAGTTGCTCGTCGATGTTCGGTGATTCTCTCCGGGTACTCCGGCTTCCTCCATCCGTAAAACTGTCACGGTCGCGATTAGCCACTGTGCATAAGTATGTGACCTGAAACACCAATAAATAAATAAGTACTACGTTGGGGAGTCTGGCAGTCGCTCGCCGCTACTCGGTGGTTCTCTCCGGATACACTCTAAAACCAGCTGGGTTAAAAATGATCCCAAATCAACTGGATTGAGTGAATATGAACCCAATATTGAACCTTCCCGATCCCGAATACACATGAGCGGGTTTGTTGAAAATTCCGAAAAGACTGTGCGTTGTAAACGTCGTGTTGTTTCAGTTTAAATGCTTCCGACCATTCAGATAGAGAAACATTCCCGTAATGTGGTTAAGTAAATTGATAATTATACTTCCCTGGGGAGTTTTTTTTATTCCCTTCTCATGAATAGAAACGTATACGGCCTCTCGCAAACGCCATTCGAATGCGCGTAATGTTCTACTTTGCACGCGCTTGTATGCTGCAGTTGTAAGATACAGTTTTTAAATCGAAGGGTCCGATACAGGATGCATTGAGGTAATTACGAACACGATACATTCTTATTGTAAGACAGACCACTATATACAACAAACTACAAAGTCTATCTGGTATTTGTGGAGAGATCCTGCAACAGTTCAATCATACAGTGCCGCTATCTCCATGGGAACCCCCAGGAAGTGAGGCAGTGCTTGTTTATTGTGGTAAACAAGCTCTGTTTTACTGGTACAATAGGACCCCAGCACCCAGTGCTTGGGTGGATGTCCTCTAAAATTGACAACATGGCTATAAACGATTGGCTGGACTTGTCTTTATTATATCCATGTTGCGGTCATGATTAGCCAGTGTGTAGAAATATGTGACTTTAAACATCAATAAATAAATCGAATGCCATCAACATTCTGTCAAATAAAGTCTCCATTGAACAACTGCTGATTCCAAAAAATGAATGTTATGGTATTGTTAGATTCAATCGTCTAGAATATATAAGTTGGTCGGAAAAGCGAACCATTGGTTCGCTTTTCCGACCAACTGAAATATTCCAGACGAATATATCTAAATATAAGGGCTGTTTGAGAGCTAAACTCCAGTCCATAACAGCCTTACCACTGCCCGGAGGGGGCGCGGTGGCGTTGTGGTAACGGGTTTTCGTCAGATCACCGAAGTTGAGCAACGTCGATCCCGGTTAGTCCTTGGATGGGTGACCGCCTGAGCGATCGATTCGGACTCCCGCATTGTGTCCTTGGGCAAGGCACTTAACCCCGATTGTCCACATGGGGGCACGATGACGCCGTGTACTAAAGCGTACTGCACGTCAATGGTGCGCATGTCTTCAACCAGTCTAACCCTGCCTGTGCTACAGTGCGGAGTTACGATGTTGGGGAGCTGACAGCTGCTCGTCGTTGCTCGGTGGTTCTCTCCGGGTACTCCGGCTTCCTCCACCCGTAAAACTGTCACCGACAAGATATGACCTTGGCTGTTAAGGTATCGTTAAACCTTAATAAATAAATAAATAAATAAATACCACTGTTCGGGGTTGGAAGTCCACTAAAATGGACAACATGGGTATAATCGATTCGCTGGACTTGACTTATATACGTGTTGCGGCAACGATTAGCCATTGTTCAGAAATATGTGACCTTAAACACCAACAGCAATAAATATAATTCTGCCAAGGTTACAGACATACAATTATTACACATCCATTAAACTTTAAACCCTTGTATTCAACGGAATCGCCGCTATGATATAAATGATTCTGTATTCAACGGGTGATATACAACCCGAAACTTTTTTATCGCACCGTTTAGTTACGCTTCGAAAAGTTTCCAAATTTCGTTATACAATCATCGACCGTCTGTCTCATAGAGTGAAAATGAAAACGTCTAAAGCAAAATAAAGTCGGTTCACAAAAAATTAGCCAAAAATAAGATAATATTTAAAAAAAAAAAACACAACCATTTCCAACCAGAACATTAACCCAGTCCCGTGGCCGTCTCGTTTTGTGGATCCCATTTTATCTAAATTGGTCAACTTTATTTCGGTAAATCTTCATACATCTTGAGAGGCGGGGGCGCGGTGGCTCAGTAGGGAGAGGTGGAGGCTGCAAGCCGAGAGGTCCTCGGTTCGAATCCCAACTGCGGCAATCGCGTTGTGTCCTTGGGCAAGACACTTCACCCCCATTGCCCACGTGGGGGCGCGGTGACGCTGTATACTAAGGCGTACTGCACGTCGATGGTGCACCTGTCTCCAACCAATGCTAGTTAGTTTGTTGGGGAGCTGGACAGTTGCTCGCCGTTGCTCGCTGGTTCTCTCCGGGTACTCCGGCTTCCTCCACCCGTAAAACTGTCGAGGTCATGATTAGCCGTTGTACAGAAATATGTGACCTTAAACACCAATAAATAAATAAATATAATCTTGAGAGGCTTCGAACTTCTTTTAAAAATGTTTCTCCCAGCTGTTTTGCAAATCTGCACAAATTTGTACTGATATTTTTACTAACAGTAATAGCCACCAAATGGTTTGTCGTGAAAATGCACCAGCCGAAGAGAAACAGCGATACGAATTTTAACAAACACTGGTTCCGAAAAGGTTGTTTTGATTTTTTATCGATCCATTTGATCAGTACAGCTTCAGTCAAAACAAACTCTTCACCTTTGGGTTTAAACATCGGAATTAAAATTTGTGTATTTAAATGAATTTTAATGCATGGGTTGTATAATAATCACAGAACGTGATATGTGTTTGAATTACGGCTCTCGCGAAATATGACTACGCCATCCAACGAGTTATGTAAAACACCCACCGATTCAAAGACACATCGCATTCTGCCTATGTATCCGTCATATTTGATCGGAAGCGACGGAGCTTGTTATTTGTTACCCGTCCCACTCAATCTGCCGTTTAGATTTGATGTGGTTTCTGCGACGTGGTTCGAATCTAACTGAATGGGAATTTAAAATCAGTGTTTGGCTTGTTTAAGACCTGTTTTCTGTACTGTCTGGATGGGCTGATAAAAATACAATTGACCCACGAGGGCGGGTGCTCTAACTTTGAAGACCCCGCGGAAGCTGGTTACTTTGCTCATTGGTAACCTGATAAAGCAAGTTATCTTTCCAGTAAAATCATTTCACAACTGTAGAGAGAAGAGGAGTTACGGAGGACTTGTTTGGATTATTTGAAAGAAATATTTAGCTGACAGAAAATAGATTAAATGCTTTCTCAATACATGTTAGTTAGGTTAGGATATTGTAAGGAAAAAGACAATAAGCCAGGCCTGACATTCTTTAGGAGTGCAGGAGGGAAATTTTTTGCACCCTTGATTTTCTGGAATGCCAGACCTGTTTGGAACTGCCTTTAAAATCTGTCATCATTTGTCAATCTTGCATAGATTGGCAATAATTGATGACCCATTCTGTGTTGCATTTCAATACATTTTGAGTGTATAAGACAGTCATACAAGAATTGTATGCAGCATTTATGATAATGAGAATATGAATATGCCAATTTTTACCTGCGTTGCTAGCGGCAGAGCAGGTCTAGTAACCGCTCGACTCCGTCCATCCGCCAGTCCGTCCGTCCGTCCGTCAGTCCGTCCGAAACACTTCTTCCGTCAAAGTTTTCTTGGCTTCTATGAAAGGGAATGATTTTATATTTGGTCTGCTGCTTCATAATGATGAGTTATATCGTGTATCTAATTTTCAGATCTGCCGTGCAGCCACTTCCTATTTGCCGATACTTATTGCATGCAGCGACGCAGGTCCAGACCCGGTATTGGTCTTGGCTTGTTCCACTATGTAGCTGAATGCAGTGCAATTTTTCAGTCACAATAGTAATACCCTGAAATAAATATACAGTACATAGAGAGTGTATTGTCAATAAATCACCCTTGGAGTGATGATTTCTCTCAAGCAATGAATGCGAAAACGTTATTAGCATAAGCAAAACTTCAGCCAATGGACATCCGGGTAAAACCCGGAGGTCCATTGGTTGAAATTTGGCTTGTGCTTCTTGTGTTTCTGTACGAAATTTGAGAGTAGTGCCTTGGGTGATACCTCCACTCATTGGGTGATTGCGTGACAATCCACCCTCCACGTACTGTAACCAAAATGACATGTAAGTATATGTATTGAAAATTTCAGGTGCAATTGCACTCCCAAGCAATCTGAGGAGGATCAATTGTTTTGCACTCCTTGATTTTCTAGACTGCCAATCCTGATAAGCGCCATACAAAACAACCAGTTGAGTAAGTAATCCGACGAACAGGACTTGAATGCCGCAGTGAATGAAACGCAGTGAATTATGGCTGCACAATCATAGTTAAGATACACGAAATCATATGACAAATCTCAGACCAAGTACGCACTTGAAATTTCTCATTTGCTATCGATATTGTATTTCTGTAATGTCGACAAACATTTCATGCGCTGACTTGAAGTTTTGTTTTCATGGTCTCAACAGTGACACTATCTTAGCACATCCATTAAGCAAGCAATTGTCAATGAATAAATCGACTTTCGTAACCCAAGAAATTCTGCTTTATACGAATGCGTGAATAATGCCATTGAGTTTTGTTACTAATAAGGTTTATTTATCCAATGCAATAATATTGCCGTGCAGTGATTTTATTATTACACGGAACGAGAGACATTGATTGCTCTCATTTTCTGTACAATGCAACTTCTATGCTACAGGTCCCGAGTTCGATCCCTGCCCGGGACGACTCGCGTTTTGTGTTGGGACAAGGCACTTTATCCCGGTTGCCTACATGGGGGTACGATGACGCTGTGCACTAAGGCGTACTGCACGTCGATAGTGCACATGTATTCAACCGCTGTAACCCTGCTTGAGCGGAGCTTGAACAGAGTTAGAAAGTTGAGGAGCTGAAAGTTGCTCGTCGATGCGCGGTGGTTCTCTCCGGGTACTCCGGCTTCCTCCATCCGTAAAACTGTCACGGTCACGATTAGCCATTGTGAATAACTATTTGACCTTCAACACCAATAAATAAATAAATAAATAAATAAATAAATAAATAAATAAATAAATAAATAAATATACTCTCCCAAAAAAGAAAGTGTGCATGCTAAAAAATAACACTAAAAAAAGAAAAAGATATATATCATTTTCATTCATGGAAATTTTATTCAATCACAGATGAATCAATTTGTGATCAACGCGAGAAATTTCATTACGCTACGACGAATACTCTTGGTATCATGGAGAGTCAAAGTCACGAAGGGTCAAACACAAAAGTCACACACTCAATATCTGGTATGACCTCCGTCTGCATCGACTACTGCTGTGCATCTACGCCTCATGGAAGCGAACAAGTTAGCATGGATGTGTTGTGGGATGTTGTTCCATATTCTGATAAGCTGTCTTTGGAGTTCCACAAGCGTTGACGGTGCATGGGGAAGCCGGCGTAGCTGACGTTTCATTTCGTCCCATACGTGCTCAATGGGTGAGATATCGGGCGAATTTGCGGGCCAGGGAAGAACATCCACTTGTTGTTGCTGCAGATACTGTTGAACAACACGAGCTGCGTGGGGTCAGGCGTTGTCCTGCTGTAGAATGACGCCGGGGCCGTGACGTAACGTCAAAATCGGACGAATTGCAGGTCTTCGAGGACGTAAGCCGTATTCTCTCAGCCGGTTGATTACTGTTTGAGGATGTATCCGTCTTAGGTTAGGGATGTTCCTGGCTGTCGTCGTTGCCGTTTGTTGCCGGTTCCGGAGATGGACGACACGGATATACCGATCCTGTGCAGGGGTGGTAACTCGGGGTCTCCCGGAGCGGGGTCGGTCTCGAACGTCATCATGTCGTGCATGTCGATGGACTAGCCTTTCTACAGAGTTACGGTGGCAGTTCAAATGCTGGGCAACCTCTCTGTGTGTTCTGCCAGCTCTAATCATACCCAGGGCCAGGAGACGTTGATTCATTGTCAGTCTTGGCATGCTAATGTGGAGTCGTTTTAACAGCAGCGCAAGTTTGAATGTGAACGTTAGGAAGGCCTTACTTTAGTGTTTAAATACCCAAGGATTCATTCTGCTGCATGAATTTTCAGACTCTCCACGTGCAAAACATGCCCTTTTACAAACGTGCAGCACGTCATTTAACGTTAATGCAATTTTAACGGGGAAAGCTGTTTTTGTGTTCAATATAACTTATTCATGAACAGGTTAACACTCTTTACACCTACGAAATTATTTTTTTGGAGTTTGATCAATTTCTGCAATGCACACATTCTTTTTTGGGCGAGTATAAATAATACAATGCAACTGAAGAACATGTAAATTTTCGATATGTGCGTAGTGGAAGGAAAAATTCAACTACGAAGGATTTCTGAGGATTTTGGATATGTTGTTCCTGGCAACATTCCGCGTCGAATGATACACTCTAAAATCAGTTGGGTTAAAAATCAACCCAAATCGACTGGGTTGAGTGAATATGAACCCAAATTGGGTTCATATTCACTCAACCCAGTCGATTTGGGTTGATTTTTAACCCAACTGATTTTAGAGTGTACCAAGTATGGCTTGTTGCAATTTTTCCGGGTTCAACCCTAGATCCGCCACAAATCAGCGGCCGGCCAAAGTGTTACTATTATGAAACTGTTCAGATATGTTGGGTTGCAAGGGGACATGTTCATATTCCCGAATTTTCCAGACTAGACAACTATTATCATCGAGTGGGGTAGTAGGATGTGGTGGGATTGGATAGGCGAAATCTCACCATCGGGGAAAGATAATTAACCCAGACACGAGGCTTGCCCGTGTCTGGATCAAATATCTTTCCCCGATGGTGAGATTTCTCTGTCCCACCCCCTCATTACGCGAGGATGATTTTTCTCCTACCACACTCAACATGACGTCATGGACATAATAATGCTCCACTTGCAATAAAAATTTCCTATTAATCAAGGAGAAAAATGAATCGCATATGCGGAAAGAGGATCGGAAAGTTTCATATATACTAATGTATATACTGCGAAAAGTAGCAGTAGCTCACGGCAGCGATGGGTTAACATATTGAAGCGAGTTGAAACAGCCGATATTACGGTGACGTCTTGAAATTATTGATTTCCATGACGTCATTGGGCATGTGATGTGGAGGTGGGATGGATGGCCGCGCCAGTTGAAGCTAAGCAGAGCGCCATGCTTGTTTACAACATGCAGACGATTGTGAAATACTCAAATGAGGAAGGTCACGTGGGTTGGGAAAGATAGAGATTTTGTCTCACCAGGGTCTCTCAACTGGGACGCACTTTTCTCAACATGCAAGTGGTGGGAGAAAATGTTGACCAAGTTGTTTCCCCTTGAACTTAAGTTTACATAATTATAGATTTCTTGATGACATTTTTGAGTGCGCAATTCTTCCTTTATTTATAACTGATTTTGATGAAACTTCTCAGACATGCCCATAAGTGGATCTCCACATGTTCCAACATGTCGAAGCTCCACCTTCAGAGGTGCTTTCAGAAAAGATCGAAAGTTTGTTTCTTTTTTCTCATTGTCCGGAAATATTTCGTAGCCGTGACCAGAACAACATTAACATAATTCCGTTTTTATGGAATGTTACGTAGAACAGATTTTGGAAGGACAACCCAGGTGGACATGGCTTGGGCGGAGGGTTATAGTTACCATTTATTACCTATTCTCCCCGAGGAGTGAACCAGTGTTTGTTTACTGTGGTAAACAAGCTCCGTTTTGCTGAAGTCCTCTAAAATGGCAGTATGGGTGTATACGAGTGGCTGGACATGACTTTATCTTCATGATGCAGTCACGATTGGCCATTGTACAGTAGTATGTGACCTTGAACACCAATAAATAAATAAATAAAATAACTTTATTCATTTATTGTGGTTTAACGACACTTCCGACAGCCTGGGTCACCTCGTGTCAGACAGTCTTACGGGTGGAGGAAGCTGGAGTACCCGGAGAGAACCACCGAGCAACGGCGAGCAACTACCAGGCTCCCCAACGTACAAAATCCACACAAGCAATGTTAGCATTGGTTGAAGACAAGTGTACCATCGACGTGCAGTGCGCCTCAGTACTCAACCCCACCGTGCCCCTACGTGGGCAATTGGGATTAAGTGTCTTCGAGCTGAGGACCTCTCGGCTTGCAGCCTGCATCTCTAGCTACTGAGCCACCACGCTCCAGAAATAAAAAAAATTAATTAATTACTTGTTTTGCGCTGAGCTTCTAAATTCGCTTGGGGTTGATATAGTTCGCATTTGTGATAAACTCTTTTTCAAAATCCATTACTAATGAATTTTAATACCACACGGCTCCATTTCACAACACTAGCGACTTCTTATCAGAGAGGAATCGCCACTCTCTGAGTGTTTCAGTAGTGAATTATTGTCCGAATTTTATACAATGTGAGAAGATGAGAGGAGGTTTTCTGCTGATGAACAGAGATTATCGCAACAGTGAAGGTTTCTGGTGTGCTGTATCGCATCGAGTTAATATTGCTTGATGAGGGTCCTGGACGAGATGCGGTACAGCAAACCAGATACCTTCACTGTATTGATGATCAGATCAGAACAGAACTTTACTACACATCCATTAAACATTAAACCCTTGAATTCAACGGAATCGCTGCTATGATATAAATGATTCTGTATTCAACGGGTGATATACATAGACAAAACTACATGTATTTTTCAATGAGTCGTTTTGTATTCAATGAGTCAGATGTGCGTAGGAAGAAAATGTCGAGACCGAAGGTCGAGACGTTTTCTTTCTACGCACATCTGACGAATTGAATACAAAACGACTCATTGAAACATACATGTGGTTTTGTATTTATTACATGACCCAAGCACCTACTGACCTAATTTTCTTTTCTATCAACGGTGGTAAACACCATGCACTTTATGCAGTCGCATTGCCACATGGCGTGAACAGGTTGGAACAGGTTGGTGTGCAATACGGAATTCTGTATTGCACAGCCGTATTGCACACCGTATTGCATAAGAGAGACTGCATGGGCATGTAATAAAAACCGGAACTTTTTTACCGCACCGTTTAGTTACACTTCGAAACGTTTCCAAATTTCGTTATACAATCATCGACCGTCTGTCGCATAGTGTGAAAATGAAAACGTCCAAAGCAAAATAAAGTCGGTTCACAAAAAAATAGCCAAAATTGAGATAATATTTTTAACAAACCCAATCATTTCCAACCAGAACATTAACCTAGTACCGTGGCCATCTCGTTTTGTGGATCCCATTATATCTAAATTGGTCAACTTTATTTCGGTAAATCTTCGTACATCTTGACATGCTTCGAACTTCTTGTAAAAACGTTTCTCCCAGCTGTTTTGCAATTCTGCACATATTTGTACTTATACTTTTACTAACAGTAATGCCCACCAAATGGTTAGGCTGCCCATTCACGCCTAACCAGTTGGTGGCTATTACTGTTAGTAAACAGCGATACGAATTTCAACAAACACTGGTTCCGAAAAGGTTGTTTTGATTTTTTATCGATCCATTTGATCAGTGCAGCTTCAGTCAAAACAAACTCTTCACCGGATTAAACATCGGATTAAAATCTGTTTATTTAAATGAATTTTAATGCATGGGTTGTGTAATAAACACAGAACGCGGTACGGCTCTCGCGAAATATGACTACGCCATTCCAACTCGTTATGTAAAACACCCATCGATTCAAACACACAACGCGTTCTGTCTATTTATTCGAAGAATGCAGTTTTATACAAGTATAATGAATACAAAATGATACAGATAGTTATTAGCGATATGGGCTATTAGGCCGTTTCCAGTCGCTTCCCAGAAAAGAAGAAGAGTAAAAGGGTGTTTGAATGCAGATGAATGCAGATGAATGAGAATAGTAGTACAATTGTTGGATAAAATACATATAAGATGCTAACGATACTCTAGATAACCGGTTCTCGTCAGATCACCGAAGTTAAGCAACGTCGAGCCCGGTTAATCATTGGATGGGTGACCGTCTGAGCGATCAATTCGGACTCCAGCGTTGTGTCCTTGGGCACGGCACTTAACCCCGATTGTGCACACGGAGGCACGATGACGCCGTGTACTAATGCGTACTGCACGTCGATGGTACGCATGTCTTCAACCAATCTAACCCTGCCTGTGCTGCAGTGCGGGGTTACGATGTTGGGGAGCTGGCAGCTGCTGGCAGCTGCTCGTCGTTGTTCGGTGGTTCTCTCCGGGTACTCCGGCTTCCTCCATCCGTAAAACTGTCACGGTCATTATTAGCCATTGTGCATCAGTATGTGACCATAAACACCAATAAATAAATAAATAAATAAATAAATAAATAAATAAATAACGATATGCTATTGGTTCGAGCGTTGACCTCCCCCACCCCCTCAACTACTTCTGGAAAGAAAACGTTGGGAGAACGATTTCCACTCCCGGGGTTCCTACACCCCTAGATTTTTTGTTTGCTGTTATTATAATATTATTTAATGTTATACTCCTAAATAAATAATATTCCCACAAACTCCGAGACATTTATTTCAGGCAATTAGATTACCTGTTCTAGAGATCTGTGAGTTTAGTAAACAACTATCTCAAACGGATTGGCGATGCAAGAGGTTGCAGTTGCCTGAATTCTGTTGTTTCACTCCAATATTATGTCTAATATTATGTATTCATGCCATCACGCACTCATGGGCTTCGTTTTGTATTCATAAATGTATTCATAAATTACACAGTCCACATGAGTCGAACACACCTGTTTCCAGGCAGCATCTGTAAATAAATGATGTCATTTACACAATAGTTTAGAAGGCGCACACATGCCTAAAATTTATGTGCATATTTAACCGAGGTCTAGAAATGACGCATGTTAGCATTTAACCATATTCCAGAAAAGAATAGGAGACGACACTTGAATAAAATTTCTTGAACAAGCAGGAACATCTGATAAAAATCCTTGTTTTTGCTCGTCGTTCGTTGTGTGAAAGATCTCTATTATTATTTTCAACGGCAAACTTGTCCGTTTGGGTTTGTCAATCAAAACCTGGAATAATCCAGAACGGAATAACTGTAATCGAGGAAACGGACCAACCTGGAACACTTTTTCAGTCATCAGGTCTCCTTTGACACAGGTGGCCTGGGGTCAATACCATAAAGATTTTACAATTGTATTTTCTAGTTATGACTTTAAATGGATTAAAATGAACCATTAGCATTTTCAAAAAACTGGCAATTTTCCAGTTGGCAAATTGCCATACCTTTTATTATGCTTATGTTTCATTTTAGTCAGTTTTTAGGAGTAGAAAATACAATTCTCGAAAATAAATGGCAAATTGCCATACCTTTTAAAATGCTTATGTTTCATTTTAGTCAGTTATATTAAGTAGAAAATACAATTCTAGAAAATACAATTGTACAAGTTTTATAGTATTGACTCCTGGTGATAGAAGAAGAGTTCAAGAGGAGATAACTGGTAGGATTTTGAGAACATCTCGTCGATTCGAAAATTTCCAAATCGGGGCAACTCGAATCGAATAAACGGAAGGATTTCAAATCAAATTGAATTTCGAGCTTCGCATGGCCTAACATGGGGAGTGCGACAACAGTGACCGGTTCAGTGGACGACGACAGCAAAATCAAAAGAAAAATCAAAACAAACAATTTTTGATTCCGCTTGTCCTTGCTGTCTGTGAAGCCTCTTGCACTTCTGTTTTGATGAGATTCCGAGTGATGTTTACTTTCTTTGTATTTAACTGTCTGGGTCAGATCACCGAAGTTAAGCAACGTCGAGCCCGGTTAATCATTGGATGGGTGACCGTCTGAGCGATCAATTCGGACTCCCGCGTTGCATCCTTGGGCAAGACACATAACACGATTGCCTACATGGGGGCACGATGATGCTGTGTACTAAGGCGTACTGCACGTCGTTAGTACACAACCAATCTAACCCTGCTTGTGCTGCAGTGTGGAGTTACGATGTTGGGGAGCTGACATCTGCTCGTCGTTGCTGCTCGGTGGTTCTCTCCGGGTACTCCGGCTTCCTCCACCCGTAAATCTGTAATGGTCATGATTAGCTATTGTGCATAAGTATATGACCTTAAATAAATAAATAAATAAATAAATAAATAAATAAATAAATAAATGGGTGCTAAAAGTCACTGTCGTGGTTCTATTGAAAAGTGTGGAAACCCACTTTAGTGGCTTTGCGCTGTCTCTCCGCGGGTTGTTGTACTGTGGTTGTTGTAAAGTACGACCAGTCACCGACCAGTCACCGATGCTTGTGGTGGAATTCCACTAAGATGCGCAGAATGGATATAAACGATTGACGAAACTTGACTTTATCTCCATGTTGCGGTTACGATTAGCCATTATGCAGATATACGTGTCCGTAAACACGAATAAAGTCTGAATTAGCTTCTTTGAAAGGCAGTAGGCAAGACGTTTATGTAAAATTGTTTTGTTAAATTTTATTGGAGTGCTTGTTGCACTCTCAAATAAATTTAGACATACACAGAATGACACAAGCGTGTGAATGGGTTAATCGATATGGCACGAGTGCAAGCGCGGAAGGATAGAACGAGAGGCCACAGGCCTCGAGTTTAATCCTTCCGCGATGGCACAAGTGCCATATCGATTAACCCATTCATACGCTTGTGTCGCTCTGTGTTTATTACACGCCTTCACGTCTATAAAACAATTATTAGAAGGACACTTGGCAATTCATTTGACAACACGTTTTATCGCCAACCAAATTTGCGAGGGGAATCCGTGTTAATATTTCGTCCCCTGAGTTTCAATGTGTTCTATGTGCCCACTGGCACATAGAACACATTGGAACTCGGGGGACGATTTTCGTCTGTCGCTAGCGATTCATATTGTAATTACGTTGCACAATTTGTAGAAAATTCCAGTGAAATTTCGCTTCTATTTAAAAATAGTCCTTAAACGATTTCCGTTCCGCACATAGAATAGAATAGAATAGAACTTTATTGCAATAAATCACCCGCAATGGGGCAGATTGCATGTATAATAGTACAATATTAGTATAATTAAGACCATTTGATACAGCATCATCAGTAGTCCTTTTATAATATATAATGAGAAATATATAATGATATTTTGAACACATGTATATACCCATGCACACATCTGCATACACACCCATCCATACACGCACACTCCTACACCCAGACACACCCCTCACACACGCACATCCCCACACACACACCCACACACACACTCACATACATGTGAGTGCAAGGGTAAATGTGTGTGCGTGTGTGCGCGCGTGCGTGCGTGTGCATGCCTGCGTGTGCGTTAGCGTGTATATACGCTTATGATTATACATATACATGAATTATTCACTGTGTGCATCCTTATCACATTCTAAGGCGTTTCTTCGTTGGAGTTCAATTTCCCAGGTCGTCGCCTTCCCGTAGCATGAAGAATCGTCGGATCATGTTGCAGACAGGATTGCATAACCTGGGGATGTTGTTTTGCATGATGAATTTGAACATTATTGACTCATCGTCATTTTTCAAGTGACCAATTTCATTTGTTATCAAGTCGAAGAGTCCCTCCCCTAATTGACTATAGTGATCGCACTCCATGATGAAATGATATTCATCCTCAGTTTCCCCCGAACCACACTTTGGGCATTTTCGTTCATTAACCGGAATCGGGGGCTGTACATGTCTTCCCTTTTCTATCATCAGATTGTGATTACTGATTCGAAGGCGAGTAAATATTTTGTGTGCCTCTCAGGATGTCGTGTGTACTAGATATGGTTCTGTAATATACTCATTTTTATTTTCCGCACGGTTTAGTGTTGCTGTAGATGGAAATTTCAAAGAACAGGCGTGTAATAAAAATGACTATTTATGAGCAATATCGTACTAAACTAGGGCACCCATTTCTTGAAATACTCGTGTTCCAGATAACTTTTGAGAAATAATTTAGAACTCTGTCAGTTTAAAGCAATATTGATCTAAAAACAAGAGGTGGGATATTACCCCAAACTCTATAAACATACACACAAATACAGAAAAAGATCAAAGCCAGAAATAAATATGGGACCTTTTGCATATTACATTTTCGATTACGTTTTATTGCCTTTATAATTTTCTTGTGAGAATTATTGGAGAGGATACTGAAAGACTTCTTCTCCTTTTAAGTGAATGCCAGCTTGACACAAGATGGCCTCTTGGATAGCTAAAGTCAGAATGAATCAAATGATGTATGCACCGAAAGTGCACGAAAAATAAAGTTCCTGCAAAACAAAATATTGTAATGTTTGCTTCTGAGCTGTTTTGCGGCGGGTTGGAATTAGCACCCTGCGAATCTTAAATTTAGGGAACAAATCGAATCGGGCAGTGTATTTTGAATCGAAACGAATCGAATTGAATCCCGTGCTGATTCTTAAGTCTCCTTAAGTTGTAAATATTTCACCTTCTTGCAACACTGGCTGCCTTTATTCAAGTATTGCTTTCAACCACGACTCGTCCATTTGAATCATTCAAAAACTGGATCGTTCCAGAACAGAATAAAAGTAATTGTGGAAATGGATCCTTGTGGGAACCCCGGGAAGTGGATCTGTGCTTAGACACTGCTGTAAAGAAGTAATGCTTTACTGGTAAAATACGACCCGGAACCAACGCTTGGGTTGGAAATCCTCTAAAGTGGGCAGTGTAGGTATAAATGCTTGGCTAAACGTTACTTCATACCGATGTTGTGGTCATTTGATAACCAAGCTACTGAAAGTGATCTTAAACACCAATAAATAAATAAATAAATAAATAAATAAATAAATAAATAAATAAATAAATAAATGAATAAATGGAACCTCCTCGACCTCATCTTCTACCATCAGGTCTACTGTACAGGAGACCTGACGATAGAATAAGAGTTCAAGAGGAGACCCTCGGTATGATTATGAGAACATACATCTCGGCGATTTGAAAAGTTCCAAATCAGTACGGCTCGGATCGAATTATCGAGACGATTTTGAATCTAATTAAACTTCGGAGCTTCACATGCCCCGGTTATTATGAACGAAGGAGAGCTATGGGCCGCGGCATGTTCGTTTCGCGTTCCAGTGGTCATTGGCTGTCGTTGGGCAAATAATTATCTCCCAGTGTGACCATTACAACATATAAAACCCCCGCCTTCGGAGAGATTCTGCTTCATTCAGAGACCTAAGTAGTATGTCTCGTATGTTTCGGGTCAATTCTGCCGGATCTCATGTGACGTCATAGTCATGTTATGTTGTCATGGTAACGCGCGTGAGCGGCCATCTTGTGACGTCATCCCCATAGTGATACTTGGTGTTAGTGCGCATGCACTGCGCGTGTTGTTAGGGTGATACGTGTTTCCGTCGTCCATTTTGAATACTGAAGGCCGCGGAACGAATATTCCAGAGGTTTATCTGCAATTTCTTGGGCTGAAGAATATTAATCTTTTGATTCTCAGGCAGCGGTGCCTTCGTTTTATCGGCCCGCGTTCGTCATATTATTTCGGAGGAAAAATTCAAAATGCATAACACTATCACAGGGTGTGATTTTAGCGGTATCACATCGCGATTTACGATGCAATATGTCGTATACATTGATACAGTATTTTTATTCTCTTCGCGAAATATGACACGATTCTCGTGTGCAGAAAATACAAAAAAAATATTTATTCAACTGATTGAGAGCTAGATTATTTTTAGTGGTCTGAATTTGTTCATCAAAAATTGTTTTATTACAAATTATTGGAGAGTGTCAACAGGCAATAATAAAACAAATTAGTATAAACAAACTATTATTTACGTTTGACTGAATAGGAAACATGGGTAAGGAAAATGTTGGCTTTTGCACTGGTACCCTCATTTTATTTTTGAAAGATCTAATTGTGACTTCTAGCACTCAACCAGTTCAAAAACTCCTTATTATTTTTTATCTCCATTTTAGTTGTTCTATATTGATTTTGTGTTGTGTGATCACTGTCACAAAAAACTGTCAGTGAAATCAACACGGAAGCTCTAGTATCTAATTTTTGGCTGTCGCAACTGGATTTTTGGCATCGGTTACCATTCCATCAGGAATAAAAAATAAAAATAAAAACCGCCCTCCCCCATTCTTTTTAGAAAAAAATTGCCTGAGAATCAATTATTTAATTTTGTTTGGCCTTATCAATGTAGTTTATGAGCGTGCGGTTTTTTAGAGTGTGTACCCGGATGAAGGTCTTCGGTAGACCGAAGTGTTGTTTCAAGCTCTTAATATGTATATAATAAGGCCATAAAAATGAAATACTCAAGCTTGTCATCGGATTTTTATACTCCACTCTCGAAGAGGAGAGAAGGGGGGGGGGGGGGGGGGGGGGTATGCTGGGTTACATGCGTCCATCTCTCTGTCTGTCAGTCAGTCGGTCGGCCAGTCGGTCAGTCAGTGCAGTCAGTCGGTCGGTCGGTCGGTCGGTCGGTCGGTCGGTCAATGCAGTCGGTCGGTCGGTCGGTCGGTCAATGCAGTCGGTCGGTCGGTCGGTCGGTCGGTCCAGTCCAGTCCAGTCCAGTCCAGTCCAGTCCGTCCGTCCGTCCGTCCGTCCGTCCGTATGGACGGATCCATATCTTAGTGGTGATGGGATGGAGTTCAACGAAATTCTCTATGCGGTATCCTTGAGATTTCCTTCTCCCACCACATGTTGAACGGACTTTGCTCACACTATTTTCACCTGAGTTACGGACCCTTACTTTGTCAAATTTTCAGTGATTTTGTTTAATTCATTTATGCTTCATCGATCCAGCACTGCAATGTGGGTATGAAATTATGAATTGCCCATAACTCTTGTCTTTAAGTTGGGGTGGAGCAGAATTTTATTTTTTATTATTTATTTTCAAGGAATCACACGGTAACCATGAACAGTCGTTCACTGTTTGTATATATGTATGCATTAACAGGTCAGATCACCGAAGTTAAGCAACGTCGAGCCCGGTAAGTCCTTGGATGGGTGACCGTCTGAGCGATCGATTCGGACTCCCGCGTTGTGTCCTTGGGCAAGACACTTAACCCCAGTTGTCCACATGGGGGCACGATGACGCCGTGTACAAAGACGTATTGCACGTCGCTGGTGCGCATGTCTTCAACCAATCTAAGCCTGTCTGTGCTGTAGTGCGGAGTTACGATGTTGGGGAGCTGGCAGCTGCTCGTCGTTGCTCGGTGGTTCTCTCCGGGTACTCCGGCTTCCTCCATCCGTAAAACTGTCACTGACACGATATGACCTTGGCTGTTAAAGTGTCGTTAAACCCTAATAAATAAATAAATAAATAAATAAATAAATAAATAAATAAGAGTGCTAAATTATTCTCGGTCTTCAAAATTTCTTTGTGTCTTTGCCTTCTTACAATTTATGGGAGAGTGCCTGCAGGCACTCTCCCATATATTGTGACAAGGCAAATCCACAGAAAGTAAAAAACCTCATGCCAAAGATAATACAAAGTATGTGCATAGAATATGAAGTTTTCAGCTTGTTTTACCTCCACTTCAGATTAAAGCCCAAATAAGGGCTTCAAGTGGTGGCGCGGCGGTTCAGTAAGTAGAGGTGCAGGCTGCAGGCCGAGAGGTCCTCGGATCGAATCCCACCTGTGGCAACAGCGTTGTGTCCTTGAGCAAAACACTTCACCCCCATTACCCACCTGGGGGCACGGTGGCGTTGTGTACTAAGGCGTACTGCATGTTGATGATGCACCTGTCTTCAACCAATGCTAATCCTGCGTGTGTGGAGTTAGTTTCTTGGGGAGCTGACAGTTGCTCGCCGTTGCTTCCTGCACCCGTAAAACTGTCGTTGTCACGATTAACAATTGTGCAGAAATATGTGACCTTAAACACCAAAAAATAAATAAATAATGGCTTCAAGTACTCAGCTTCATGTACTACTAATAATAATAAATCTTCGTCCTTCCGCTGATTTGTCGCGGTCCGCTAACTAGTACTACATTAATCCAGTGCCACGCCGGGTTTCCTCGACCACCCCGCCTTTCCCTACTAATCTCCCAGCATACAGTAAAAATTGTTTCATAATTCCCACATTGGTGCCTTCTCGATCTCCCCAAATATAAAATTGACCCTTTTCCTCATGTCATTCCTCATCGAATTATCCATCATGTTTCCATCCCATTTTTCTCAAATATTTGGGGCATTCTAAAATGAGATGACCCCGGGTCTCCGTTACACCTAAGTTACACATTTCGTCCCCTGAGTTCCAATGTGTTCTATGTGCCGCTGTGGATGATTTGGCATACTCTTTCCTCGCATTTCTCAATTCTCCCCATTAAATCCAGTGACATGGATCTCACTTTGGAACAACTAAGTAATAGTTAACTATGGGCTTACAGTAATCAACCAATTAAATTGAATTCCCGTGTCAATGGACTAATCTTAACAATAATTAGCAATTGGTGAAAGAGAGGGAGCGGCGGTGGCTCAGTGGTAGACTGTTGGACTTCTATGCTAGAGGTCCCGAGTTCGATCCCCGCCCGGGACGACCCGCTTTGTGTCCTTGGACAAGGCACTTTATCCCGGTTGCTTACATGGAGACACGATGACGCCGTGTACTAAGGCGTACTGCACGTCGATGGCGCACGTCTTCAACCGCTGTAACCCTGCTTGGACTGAGCTTGAACAGAGTTAGAATGTTGAGGAGCTGACAGTTGCTCGTCGATGTTCGGTGGTTCTCTCCGGGTACTCCGGCTTCCTCCACCTGTAAAACTACCACGATCACGATTAGCCATTGTGCAGAAGTACGTGACCTTAAACACCAATAAATAAATAAATAAATATTAAAGAAATTGTTATTGTCCATATGGCCGCTCTATGACCGGAATAAACACAGATGATGGCCAGCTCATACTCAAAGATCACACTCTCCCAAAGACACGATTGGATAACTTAGGAACAACAAAAATAACTCTGACGACCAATGCACCAACCTAATCCAGAGAGCAGACAAACAGAAGAGCCAAAGACAGACTATGTTTGCCCACGACGGCTCCAACAAACGACAGACCATAAGCAGCAGACTGAAGACAAGATAGAACCCAAGACGGAAGACATCCCTAAACTAAATCACACATTACACAGTCTGCTGCTTTTTTTAACCATTATGAACCATTATTACAGCTATGCAATCATTATAACCGTTATGAATCTTCTCATCCGTCACTCCACCACCGGAAAGCGAGCTTTGGTCCTGCGTCCCTCCCTTGCGCTTTTTGTAAACGTTCTCAGAACGTAGCAAGGTTCCGGCCAAATATGACAAATAGCAAGCCTGTCCCCGAACCAGGGGAGTCCGGGTTGGTGGCGCACATCAATGTCCGTTGGGGGTAACAAACCCGCGTTAACTCTAACCAGAAAAGAGCCTGAGGCAGACCATATTTGCCAATGATAGCATCCACAATAAATAACGTAAGTGGCAGACTATATACTTGCCTGAAGAGCACGAAGACCAGTACCGGGCAGATTCTCATTTGCACTTTCCTCTTTTTCCACGACTAGACCTGATGCTAAAAAACTTCTAAAGCAAGAAAGGATTGAAAGGGGACCGCCCCCACACCGTCCCTGTGCGCCTTCGGCGAGCGATATACAGAACGACATGCGCGTGTGAGTGGGTTAATTGATATGGCACGAATGCCAGCGCAGAAGGATAAAACGAGAGGACAAAGGCCTCGAGTTTTATCCTTCCGCTATGGCACAAGTGCCATATCGATTAACCCACTCACACGCGCGAGTCCTTCTGTGTTTATTACACGCCTTCACGTCCATAAAAAACAGTTATTAGAAGGACACTCAGCAATTCATTTGACAACTATCAACAAAAAGAACACATTTTATCGCCAACCAAATTCGCGAGAAGAACCCGTGTTTCTATTTCGTCCCCTGAGTTCCAATGTGTTTTATGTGCCAGTGGTCGCATATAGAACACACTGGAACTCGGGGAACGATTTTTAGCTATCGCTTGCGATTAGAATTGTAATAATGGTGCACGATTTGTAGAAACTTCTAGTGAAATTTCGCTTCCATTTAAAAATAGTTCGTCAACGATTTCCGTTCCGCACATGTGTGCGGAACGGATTTTCATTTTCCGCATTGTTTAGTGCTGCAGCAGATGGGGTTTTCATAGAACAGGCATGTTATAAAAACCATTTCGTCTCCTCTCATACTCAAACCTATTCAACTTCAGAGATTCCTGTGTGTGTTGCAATAAAATCCTTAGGTGCGTCCTAAATATAGCGGTGGGTGCTGATGCTAAAATCTAGGTATTTTTTGTTTACGGCCTGATGTCTCGTGTTTAAAAGTAAGAGATATTCTCTCTTTCGTTGAAGCTTCACGGTTGACAACACGGCACATATAATAGTTGCGTTTTGAACTGATTGCCTGTGCCTGCATCAATTTTTCTGCAGAAGACTGTCTGTTCGTGCTCATTAAAAAATATTACGAGGTCACAATTCTCTGAGCAATGCGTTTTTAATTACCCTCACACTTTCAGTTGTCTTTAATTCTCCACCGACGCGAATTATAGTTAATATCCTCCGGCACAGTTAGATTAACGGATTTTTTCAATTCCTCTTGATCTGTGCAAATATAGACCACCTTCCGTGTTTATTGGAAAATGAGCACGGGAACTTTTTCCTCCTTTTGTTGTTCACGCAATTTCGTCTGTGGTGGCTCGGTTTATGAATTGCGCGCTGCTGTGTACGATGAATCGACTTGTAGCACAACCGTTCATAACGTGTTCGATCGATCGATTGCAGCACGATTTGCTTCCTGTTTCCGGACGCTACAAACTACCGACAGTTAGTTTCTCTCTTCCAGTTGGAAAGCGACTGGTTTGAGAACTGATCGGACAGAAAGAGAGTGGGAAAGGCGGTTAGGATTCTTTCCAAATTAAATTATTATTTCAGTTTTTGTTCGGTGTCCGCTTTGAAGATATAACGAGATATGTTTGGAAGTTTTGTCATAAACAGCTAACCGTGTTTCGGTGTTGGATTAAATTGGGACTCTGGAATATTAAAAGGTGAGATTTTATTAACCCCATATCGTTCATCGACGATGTTGGGTTCTTTAAAATAGAACACAAGTATTCATCAGCTGGTTTTATAGTACATTTTCAGTTCTGTCCGATCAGATATTATACGCCCACCCTTTCCCCTGGGAGATCATTTGTCAAAGAGACAACAACCTCCACATTTCCGCCAAGATGCCATGTCTAAATGCGCAACTAAATGCATCAGAGACGAATACAGTTTTCAAACTCTTTCGACCGTCTGTCAAAATGTTCATTCCTGCTTTACACATACATTTTCTAGTAAGGAACGGCAGTTCTGTTTTATAAAACTTAAAATGCGCATTACGTGTTCGGACACTTGGCAATTGATAAATGTGCACACATTCTGCCATTTTATGCGGGAAATATTGCTACTGAATTAAAGCTGCGTTTAAATTTTTGTTGGGCAATATGCTTTGTCTACAACATGGGGAAAGTGAGGTACTTCGAAAGCGCCCATGACGTGAGCCTCCTGAACGGATATAATTCTCATTTCTGAGTGAACAAAAATACTTGAGAAACTTAGGCAAACTTTCATCTGATGGACCTCTGGGTTAACCCGGAGGTCCATTAACTGAAACTTCCCCAACGCCGCTTATACTTTTAAACAGAGCTAAAGCAATAATCCCAAATGGAACCTTCATTCCGGGGGTGTTTTTGTTTCCTGTGACTTATTCTAAGTTGGGTTGTCACGATCAATCGATTAATCGATTGTTGATCGGTCACGGCGAAATCGATTAGTATTTTTCGTTGTCGAATAATCGGTAAATTGTATCCCGTTTTAGATGTTTAATAATTAAAAGAAAATTTGATGAAAAAACTATTGTTTCTAAAGGTATTGACTTAAGAACATTGATGTTAAACCCCAAGAAGCCCTTGGAAGCATTTGTCTTCCAGGTACATTCATCAAAGCTTTGATGTTCTGAATCTTTGAACCGTCAGTGTAATAATCAAGACCGGTCGGCAGTTGCGAAGATCGCAACTGCCGACCGGTCTTGATTATTACACTGGCGGTTCAAAAGTTCAGAACATCAAAGCTTTGAATGTACCTAAAAGTTGATCGTCTTCGTTGTTTACTTGAGGTAGGTCAGCTGACTTAAACTTCATTTTTATCGACTTCAAAGAGAGGGAGAGGGGCGGGGGTCATCTAGGTACGATTAATCGATTATTATCGATTATTTGCGACGATTAATCGATTCCTAAATTTAAAAATCGTGACAGCCCTAATTCTAAGATGTTTTGCGTTGCAGAGTAGCAAAGCCCGAAAATTCCACGAAATTGATACCGCGATACTTTGGTAAATATTTTTGTTGCAAGTGCAACAAAAACCAGGAATTTTGATCGGATTGCTTCAGGAATTTGTGGGATAATATTCCGAAACGAAGCACTCAAGACCGCAGTTTCAGTTTTAGGTCACAGAACACACTCGACTTTTCCCTAACTAAACCTTTGCCTGTATGGGAGGGGAAATGATATTTGTGAAGAAGGGAAGGGACTATTTTATAATCTGAATCAGTCCCTCTCTCATGGTAGTGCAGTATGGTTTACTTAATTTATTTTAGGTGTGGCAGGGACACCTTTTCCTGTAAGTTGCGCTAATTGGGATTATAAAACTGGGCTACACTGCAAAAAATATAGGTTCTCTTTAGAACCCAAACTGGTTCTAATCTTGTCCCTGAGATGGAACCAGTTCTGTTTAAACAGTATTTTTTTCAAATCAAATCAATTTATAAAGATTAACATTAAATTTTAACAAAATTAAACATAAATTGAGGGGGTTTCAGCGGTAAGTTTGGAGCTTATACGAGGTTGTCTCAAATCATCATTTAGCAAAAGAGATATGAACAGTTGGCATATCGAGCCAGTTTTGGTTCAAAACTGGTTCGATATGCCAATTGTTCAGATCTCCTTTGTTTCAAAATGTTTGGCGACTGCGTTGAATAAGCTCCACGTTTACTGCTGAATCTACTTCAGTTTATGTAATATTCTGTTAAAATTGAATGCTAATCTTGGTAAATTTATTTGATTTGAAATAAATACTGTTTAAACAGAACTGGTTCCATCTCAGGGACAAGATTAGAACCAGTTTTGGTTCTAAAGAGAACCTGTATTTTTTGCAGTGTAATTCACTTTGCAAACGGGTTGGGCTTTTGTGCATTAATGCGTTTCTCGTCATCTCTCTCCCTCACCTCACCAATAGGGTGCGCCAGTAGTCGTCGTCATTTGGTGGAATTTTATTTTACATTCGACTGCTCAAGACCACACGGCGGTACACCCTGTGTCTTGATTTATATCATTACTACAAAAGTACAAATACTACTTCACGCACTCCAACTTTAACAAAAATAGCAACAGCAGCAATTATTTTTTTTTTTTTTTTTTTTTGGGGGGGGGGGGGGGTTAAAGATGCTTTCGAGAACCAGGACCACCTCATGTAGGACAGTTTTACGTGTGGAGAGAATCACAGAGGAGCGTCGAGCAAATCAGACTCCCCCCTGTACTAACTCGCACACGCATGGTTAGTATTGGTTGAATGCAAGTGCACCATCGACGTGCAGTACGGCTTAGTACACGGCCATAACGTGCCCCTGTGGGGATAATCGGGACTAAGTGCCTTGCTCAAGGACACAACGCAGTTACCCCCCGGTAAAAATCGAACCATGGACCTCTCGGCTTGAAGTCCAATACTCCAACCACGAAACCACCGCGCTTCATGTATTATTATTACTGTACCTTATACTACTACTACTACTACTGATGATATACTACTGCTAATGCTACTACTACTACGTCGCAAGGGCGGTTTAGGGTGTGCCCCCACAAACTTTCTCGTCAGGTCAGTTTCGTCATGATGAATTCTTAGATATTGATTCGCCCTTCCAAGTAATGGTACACTTTATAACGTGACTTAATTTGAGTACTTCGACTTATCTCACACGCACAGACGGTAATACAAACTGACGGCTTTTGAGCCAGATTCGGGTTGCTCGCGGAGATGGGGGTGTGGGGCAGCATACGCGTTAATTGAATAAGGAGCTGCGTTACGACTACCGATTGTATATTTTTTTTTATCCAAAAATAAAATTCCAAGAAGTCTTTAGTTTTTTAACTATAAACCTAACTTATTAATATTCCATCTGCATAATCAAGGCATGCCTTCGTCGAAGGCATGCCTTGATGATGCAGTTTGAATATTTTATCAGCTGGGACTCGAGCCATCACAAACAGGACCACTGAGAGCGATGACGGGTCCAGGGAACGGGCGATACGGACCCTGCGAGCGCCGGAGTCCCGAAGCGATAAGCTGGGGGTCTGGGTGTTCTCCCCTAGAAAATATTTTTAAATTAGTGACAGGCCTTTAAATTCATCCCAACTAACGACGGTAATCGCTTTGCCCAAAATAAGATAACTGCGCCCAAATTATGCGGAGTTTGAAACTTTTTCCAAAGTTTTGCAGTGTTTCGGCAATATATTTGACCAGATTTCCCCAATGCTTGCAATATAGTTTAGACAATGCAACAAATAAATATTTTTTTAAAAATCCACAGAGTTCGCCATAGAAAAGCAATCGGCGTCGACAGTGTCGTATACGTATTCTGTGGCGAATTCCTTATGATCATGCATTTAAAGCTTGAGATCTATTATATTCATGTTTGTGGCATTTCTCAGTAAACCCCATGAGTAATTTACATTCAAATAGACCTTTGGCTCGACACTGGGAAACTAAGGAGCCTTCTCGAGTTAGTCGAGTAAACTTACATCAATGGGTGGTGGGAGGGAACCAGTGATAATGGTGAAGACCTTTAACAATCCCCCTAAAACCTAAACCAGACGCCAAGAAGAAGAAGAAAATACCGGTTCTCTTTCTCCTGGGAAGCAGGCCACATCCATATTTACCGTTGTGCCAAAATTAGACTGATCTAAAGGTTTGATTAGTCCCAAGAGAAGCATTCTGTATTTTCTTGACTTTTTATATCTACTCAATTATTTCCTTTCAGTTTAGGTAATTAATTACCTGTATTTCTATGTGTATGGTGCATTTTAATATAATTTAAAGATATTCGTGACCACCACGATGCATGAAAGACCGGTGGAAAACCAACAAAGTGGAACAAGGCTTTTTTATGTGAATGGAACCTGGTCAGTAATGCAACTAGGTACTGTTGCCGCCTCCACTAGCGTCGGAGGCCCATTCCAAAAGCCTTCCCACGACTTTCAGCTTTTTAATGGGCCAAAAAAAATAAAATAAAATAACGGAGCTTGGGCCCCCTGGCAGTTGCCCCCTTACCCCACCCTATCGGCGCTTGTGATCACAACCCCTGACCCACACTCCACTCCAATCGTCGGTAATCTTTGCCACGTCGTTGCCGCTACTACTAATATTACGAATATTATGACAGAAACAGCCACAAATTCAACAACACGTCTCCTGAGTTGCAATGTGTTCTATGTGCCTACTGGCACATAGAACACGTTGCAACTCGGGGGACGAACAATAACAACATCAATAACAGCAACAACGACGATCAAATAGAAAATAACAGAAAACAAGTTGGTTTGAATAACTACATGTGTAATCGGGGCCGAATCAAAGTGTGAAATTCACTTGTACAAATCCCCCAAAAATATTTTCTTACGAAACTTGAACAGCTTGCATTCAAAGAAACATACCGGAGTTACACTTACTGAGCAAATCATGTTGCGCGAACCATATGTAAAACAATGTGTTAACAAGTTCAGAACAGGTGCAATGCGAGCAACTGAAAAAAGTGTGTTTTTAACAGTTCATCCAGCTGTGTCATTGCTTTTTTTAGTTCAGCGTTTATTTTACAATTATCTATCCAGGTTGAGGATATCGCAAACAGATATTTATTTTTTTCAGTCGAATAAAGATTTCATTTTTATAAATAGCATAAAAATTGTTTTTTTTTATCATTTTTATGGGTTTTTTTAAATAAAACACGTCCAACTAACGAAACTGTGTCTGAACTTTAAATCTGTAGTTTTCATTCGACAGTCTTGCGTTTTGAAATTACCGTTCAAGAAATTTTCTCCTGGCTGATTCGATTCGGATTCTAAAAGTAAGATTCGCATTGCTCCACTAAAGAGTAGAACCCGTCCGTATTCTGACTGAGACTACCAGAGCTTCATTTTAAGGAACTTGACTTAAGAAACCCGTGGAAGCGCCACACTACGACTGTTTTTTATTCAAGCCCTCCACCTGCTTATTAACACTTTCATTGGGCTATGTTTATTTATTTATTTATTTATTTATTTATTTATTTATTTATTTATTTATTTATTTATTTATTTATTTATTTATTTATTTATTACTCATCTGGTGTATAAAATCCCCATCTGTAGCAACACTAAACGACGTGGAAATTGAAAATCCGTTCCTTACACATGTGCGGAACGAAAATCTTTGACGGACTATTTTTTATAAAGAAGCGAAATTTCACTGGAATCTTCTACAAATCGTGACCGCAATTGCAGTTTGAATCGCTAGCTATAGCAAAAAATCGACCTCTGAGTTGCAATGTGTTCTATGTGCCTTCTGGCACATAGAACACATTGCAACTCAGAGGACGAAATGATAGCAGGTGTCCCCCTCGCAAATTTGGTTGGCAAAAAAAGTTGTGTTCTTTTTTGTTGATAGTGTTCTCAAATGAACTGCTGAGTTTCCCTCTAATAATATTTTTTATAGACGTGAAGGCGTGTGATCAAAACAGCTCTTGTCCTGGTTTATTTATGTATTTATTTATTGGGGTTTGATGACACTTTCGACAGCCTGGGTCACCTCGTGTCAAACAGTTTCACCCATGTAAGAAGCCAGAGTACCCGTAGAGAACCTCCGAGCAGCTTCGAGCGACTGTCCGACTCCCTAACGTACTAACTCCGCACAAGGAGGGTCAGCATTGTATGGTTGAAAGTAAGTGCTCCATGGACGTACAGCACGGTTTAGTGCACAGCGCCGCTGTGCTACCACGTGAGCTTTCAAGATTAAGTGCCGTGCCCAACGAAACAATACAGTTCTCGCTGGACAGGTTCGACTGCCAACACCTTCTTTTACTCTGGAGTTTCCCAAACTTAAATTTCAGTAAAAGTTATCTGTTCCTTCTTGCAGTGTGGCGATTTTCGTTGTTATTTCATTGGTCAAAATGTTAACGCCATTTTTCTGGAATTTCCACACTTTAAATATAGTAACCAGTCGTTGACGTCACCGGCTTGAAAGAAGGAAACGAGACGTCGATCGTAACTTGTATCGAATGAAGTGGTAAAGTTAACGAAATTATGTGAGAAATATACAGAACCGCACATACGTTTGAATGTGTTAAAAATTATCCCACTCGATTGCTTTGGCCCAGGATATCACCCGAGCCGAGGGCTCGGGTGATATCCTGGGCCAAAGCAATCGAGTGCGATAATTCTTAACCCATTCAAACGTGTGTGCGGTTCTGTATTTATCGCAGGTTCTGTATTTATCCCAGGTTACAACCAGTCTACACGAAAATTGAACTAAATGCACTTTTTAAGTTGATAATTGTTGATTTTCCTTCGTTGCCAAGAAGACATCAATGTTAATGGGCGGGGTACCAACCCTAATTTGCTTTTTAATTTTTACGGCATTCAATTGGTCGAAACCAATTGACAGCGATCAGTGTCACAACCACTATGATCGAACTTCAAATATTGACTATACGGCGGGGAATAGATTCCGCTCCACAGTTTTCCAGGCATTTCCAAATGTGACATGACATACACTCTCTTCAAATGCAAATATCCTGTAACTTAGTTATCAAACCCATTACATGTATTACATTTCCCAAAATCCACAAAAAACATATAACACTATCTGACTAAGAAGAAATAAACAATCTGAATGTGGGTGGAATTATTTATTGTCAAAGGCAAGACTTCAACCTGAAAAATTGCCTGAAAAAATACCGAAACCAGTCATTTTCAGCCACCTAGCAGCCTCAAAAGCAGAATTTTTCCACCAACCCCCGCCTACCCACCCCTGGAGCAGAGCATCCCTTGTTTCTAAAATGCAAAAAAAAATTTATATGTTTCCGTCTCATTTTTTAGTTACCTGTCTGGTAACAAACCCGTGTAAACATTACATTTAAAAAAACAGCCAATTTTTCGAAGCCACTGTTTCCCATAATTCATCTGGTAATTTACCCCTATGTATCAGACTCCAACTTTGGGACCAAAACTTCAAATTCTCTTGTCCAACAAAAAGCCTAATGTAATCATATATCTGATACTAAAAATATTTCTCTATTTTACATGGCCTTAGTTTCAACATACGCCCTTTGTTTAAAATTTCACCCCTGTGCAATAGTGCGAAACTGTGGAGCGGAACCATAACACAACAAAAAGTTTTTAAAAAGCTAATAAGTTTTGCACACTCCATCGTCATATGACCATTTGTGAAAAGTATTTGTCAAGGAACAAGGAGTCAGAATGTTATTTTTGTTTTGCAGATTTTTGACTCGAATCTGATTGTTTAAATATCCCGTGTAAACAAATCTAAATGAGGAACTTGGAATTTCCAAGCGATCTCGGCTCTGGTGGATTCGACCAATGATGACGATGATTTATTTAGACGGGTTCCTTCACTGCTAACGTTGGAAACGAAATCGAACGTGTTTTGTATCACCACATGTGCGATACAACTTTAGTTTTATTCCACAGGTAGAACAGTGGAAAACCCGTGTTTTTCTTCAATAGGTGTGTGATGAAAAGCTAATTTAAACAAAGTAGATATCGTTAGGGTTTTAAGGATAGGATTTATGCAAATGAGTGCCGTTTATTTTATCAAGATCGGTACTGTATTTGTTAATTTGCGGTTTTCTAAAAGTATCGTTTCGGGAACTTGTCACACCTTGTGTTTTTTATGGTATTTATATTCCATGATATATTTTGTACCTGTATTTAAGAATATTGATCAAACTGCGAGGGCATGTGATTAAGGCACTCTTCATTTCTAACGTAATTACTCAGTACGCTCAGGAATATGTAGTGTTCAACCGATTACAGAAAATGGCCGCTCACTGATTACCGGTTATTTCACCTCACACTCGGCCGATTCCGATTGTAATACTGTGCTCTACTAGACGAGTCGAGGCTTGAAACAACTACATTAAAATGAAAATATTTCACAGTGTTAAACGCCATTGACTCAGGTCGAGGTAAAATGACCAGACGCGCACACTTGGGCGGTACACGTGGCTCTCCGCGACTGGTCATTTTATAGCGACCTGAGTCAATGGCGCCCAACCTTCACTTTTTATGGCATGAACTGTCGATTGCCGCATGTACGCTCAATTGTAAATTCACATGTCGTTTAACTTGTATATCCCGTGAAGGGGCATCTAGGGGGCGCGGTGGCTCAGTTGGTGGAGGTGCAGGCTGCAAGCCGAGAGGTCCTCGGTTCGAATCCCACCTGCGGCAACCGCGTTGTGTCCTTGGGCAAGACACTGCACCCCCATTGCCCACGTGGGGGCACGGTGACGTTGTGTGCTAAGGCGTACTGCACGTCGATGGTGCACCTGTCTTCAACCAATGCTAACCCTGCTTGTGTGGAGTTGGTATGTTGGGGAGCTGACAGTTGCTCGCCGTTGCTCGGTGGTTCTCTCCGGGTACTCCGGCTTCCTCCACCCATAAAACTGTCACGGTCATGGTTAGCCATTGTGCAGAAATATGTGACCTTAAACACCAATAAATAAATATGAAGGGTCATCTAGAGTGATTGAGAATACACATTGTGGTTGTTTCGCAACTTTATTGAATGGTATCATTGAAATCATTTTACATTAACAAGTGAACAATAATTGCAGAAGATAATAAAATGTGGTTAATGAATCATCACAAAAAAATACTTGGCAACAATCGGTTGAACCGATGTTCCAGGAGCTGTTGCCGATTGGGGTGGCCGATTCCGATTATCGGTTGAACGCTAGAAATATGTGGACGTGATCGCGTGACACCATCACCGTTATCTACAGTAGACACCTCATATTTACTTACCAGTTAATTATTGCTTTACTGTTACAGACTTAATTAAACAAAGAGAAATTCATACGATCACGTAATATGTATCTGCTTCTATACTGGTCTTTCCAGGCGATACTTCAGCGTTCGCAAAGTTCTCAAGTCGGCACCGGAACAGAACCAGAATATAGAAACGCGTCTTTTGATGCCGATACTGACTCGCGCGTGACATTATCGGTCAATTGTCCCGTTAAACACGTGAAATTAAAGTGAAGTCATCTTTACATAGAAAGTAAGTGTATGCCAACAGGTTGAACGAAATTGGAACGTAAAATTTTATAGTATCATTAGAAAATAAAAAAAATTGTGTGTCGTGTTTCAAAATTTTTAAAACGACCGTCCGTTAACGGCGTGTTGTTTCCTTTTCACGGCGTGTTGTTTCCTTTTCGGTGGTTGGAAGTGTCAAGTAGAAGAGATGGTACGTTCGTTTCATCAGTGGGTATAAATTTGACACATCGACACTGAAAATATCTCCCCCGTGGGAACCCCAGGAAGTGAAGCAGTGCTTGTTCACTGCGGTAAACGTGCTCTGTTTTACTGGTAAAATAGGACTCGGCTACCAATGTCTGGTGTGGAAGTCCTCTAACATGGGCAACATTGGTATAAATAATTATCTGGACAAGACTTTATCTCCATGTTGAGGTCACGATTAGCCATTGTGCAGAAGTATGCGTCCTTAACCCTTTGAACACTCAAGGCCGATTTTCCGGTCAGGGAACATTATAAGTCATACTTTCATTAAATAGGATAGCTCCTAAGATAAAGTGTTGGGTAGACCAATCAATATTTTCAACGGTCAGCCTTGGGGCTGCACGTTGAAAATATTGATTGCTGTACCCCCAAATAATGAATATGAACTCTCCCAACTGCTAACATTGAACTGACATGGAACATACCACCAGTGTTCAAAGGGTTAAACACTAAGGGTTAATTAGTGGAGACGTTCGATCTAGATCCGTGCAAATCTCAAATTTTGGGTTGAATCGAATCCCGAATTGAATGAGGCCACGGAATTCGAATCGAATGGAATCTCATCATTTTTCAGGTTGTTTATATTGGGTCTTTTTTTTTTTTTTTAATTTTTTTAAAAATCGATTTTTTTTCATTTAAATTGATTTAATTGATTTTTATTTCCATACTATAAATTATTCACCAGAGGATATTTTTTTCTTTTCCCCATGATTCCATTAGATAGAGAAACAAAGTGACTTGGCTTCTAAAGGAATCACGTGGCAGACTGTGTCGGCAAAGAATGGACACAATTAAGTGACTGATACTAAAACATTTACTTATGTTACCCATTTCAGTCTTTGGGGTGGCATGAGGGCAAGAATTTCTTAATACATTTGGCATAGAATAGTCAGCATAGATGGGAATAGAGGAATCATCAAAACATTTCTTGTCTCATTGCTTGAAGGAAGATGACTTCTTGAAAATCATTTTTGCCACTTACACTTTTCCTAAATCACTGTTTAGAACAAGTCACAAAATTACTGTAGATATGATTGGTATTCACAAAAAATGCCACTGTCGAGCTCATTGGTAGTGTCATTTATAGCGCTGTGGTAGAATGATACAACTTCTCGTTTTTCCTGATGTGAATTCCTCTTCGGTACCATCAGTAAATCTCAGTTAAGCCAGAAACCAAATACCGAACCGATACCAAAGTATACAGTCCTAAAAATTCTCATTCAGCTACAACCTGTACATGTCCAATTGCTAAGCAGTAATTTCTAGTCAGGTCTTGGCTGCCTGGTTAGGCAGCCAAGACCTGACTAGGAATCACTGCTCAGGTGTTCTGTCTCTTGTCAGCAGGATCTCCTGAAGATGGCATGATCAGGACACAAGCTCCGAGATCGCAAAAGCCTGAAATAGGTCTTTAAACATTAAGGAGCGTTTAGAAAACGTCACAAGATTACTGTAGATATGATCTGTGGTCATAAAGATGCGCGGTGGCGTTGCGGTAACCGGTTTTCGTCAAATCACCGAAGTTAAGGAACGTCGAGTCCGGTTAGTCCTCGGATGGGTGACCGTCTGAGCGATCGATCCGGACTCCTGCGTTGTGTCCTTGGGCAAGGCACTTAACCCCGATTGTCCACATGGGGGCACGATGACGCCGTGTACTAATGCTGCGTACTGCACGTCAATGGTGCGCATGTCTTCAACCAATCCAACCCTGCCTGTGCTGTAGTGCGGAGTTACGATGTTAGGGAGCTAGCAGCTGCTCGTCGTTGCACGGTGGTTCTCTCCGGGTACTTCGTTTCCTCCACCCGTAAAACTGTCACGGTCATGATTAACCATTGTGCATAAGTATATGACCTTAAACACCAATAAATAAATAAATAAATAAATAAATAACTAAATTGTGGTCATAAAAAATGCCACTATTGAGTTTATTGGCAGTGTCATTTATAGCGTTGTGGTAGAATGATACTACAACAACTTATTCTGTTTTTCCTTATGGGAATTTCTCTTTGGTACTATCACCAAATCTCAGTCAAGTCAAATTCCTACTTCCGAACAGACACCGGCATTGGCGGCTCCATGGAGGGGTATGTGGGGTACTTACCCCTTCAGTTTTTTCGCCAAGCACAGTAAAACAATACTATCATTTTAATTTTTGTTGTATTGAACGTTGCGGTGTAATGGTCGGTATGCTTAATCCCATATTCCCAAGTGCACCAAATCAGAGAAGTGCACCCCCCCCCCCGTCTCCCCCCCCCCCCCCACACACACACACGCTAGCTGCAAACAACAGACAAGAGTCGAGGGTCCAAATTGCAACAAGGCATGCCGCGTTTGAACGGACTGAAACATAGTGCTTAAGAGTATTCGACGAATGCTAGAATCGAGAGCGTGCAAGGCATCCGTTTGGAATTCAGCCTACAGCAATTTTAAAAAATAAATAAAATTTAATATTTTAGAACAATTCTCAAAGGTATAACACAATGAAATCATGCAAATATGAATATCATTGGAACCGGCTTCTTCAGCCGGTTCCAATGATATCCATATTCGCATGATTTTGAGGCAAAACAGTTAAAAAAAATTCTCAACTTAGGGAGAAGACCTCCCCCCCCCCCCCGAAACACACCCCAGCTCGGCGCTGCACAATCCCCAACTGTACCCTCTCACTTTTGTAACTCTGGCGCCGCCACTGGATACTGGGGTATACTCCCTTCCCCTAAAAATACCGAAACCGATACCGTACTAACAATTCCAATACCACTCATCTCTACAATAATGAAACGGGTACACAACACTCCCTGTGATGATGGAATGAACAAAGAATAATTGGCTGAACTCTAAGTTTTACGTATAGAAAATATAGAACATTTGGCGGCAGGGAATGTGTGCTCTATGCACTCCACTTCATCTCCACTGACTTTATTACATTACGAAAAATTTATGTGACATTTCCATCTTCAGAATTGGAAACGAAAAAAAATAAAATAAACTATCTCGGGACAAAATGTCAGATTGGAAAATTCAATAACAAAGTTCATTTTGAATGCATTAATGTTGTATTGTAGTTGGAATAAGTCTTTTTTTTCGATTGCGTTATTGGTGATATAATGTCAAAATTTATCAATCTCTGCACACAAACTAGATAAACGAATGTATGAGCACAACGGAAATATAGGTCTCGTTTCCCATTAAAGGGTCATATTCGGGGTGACTGGATATTATCGTCCAAACTGCCAATTTGGGTCATATTTTTTTTATTTTCTGATGGTGTGAGTTTAGTAAATAATACCCATAAATGATGTAGCCACATTAATCTGCAGCTGGTCTTGATACAAATGGTGTACAGTCAGAGAATTTTAGTTGGAGGTAGGGGTCTGCGAAGCTTCGAGATTCGATTCGATTTCGAATCTTAACTTGGTATTCGCTCCGATTCGAAATCGGCTGCCCGATTCGTTTTCTTTCGAATCTTTTCACTGGAATTTCACTTGGTGTCAGTCATCTTTGGCCTCTCAAGACGTGGGGCTGAGATAGAAATTGTACATAAATAATGCTGAAAATAAAGACTAGGTGTAATTTCCGTTATAATAACTTAAAAAGCATCTTTACCCATCCCAATGTCTATAATTCCAGTTTCACTAGTCACTACCACCGATGAAACCAAATTCAACCCTTTACCCAACGAATCGGCCTCATCCGCCCGCGTAATATGCAAATTCAGCAGTTGAAAAAATATGATTTTTCAACAAATTTCAACAAAACCATATCATGTGACCCATCGTTGGAACGAGCTCGTCGAGCTCGTTCCAACGAGGGGTCACATGATATGGTTTTGTTGAAATTTTTTAAAAAATTAAAAAAAAAATGGTATTTAAAATAATAAATTTTGATATCTTCTGCGTTAGGTAAAGGGGTTAAAGTCCCCAAGCAATATCAACGATGCGGTCGTGGTTGCTGGCGGTTAGCCCCTTGCATTGCCCTGTACAGACTTCTCGTATCCGTTTCTGTTTTTGAACAAACATCCTTGCTGGGTAATATTCCAACGACATCATCAAGGCATGCCTTCGACGAAGGCATGCCTTGTTGGTGTAGTTGGAATATTTTATCAGTTGGGGGGGGGGGGGGGGGGGGCGGTGGCTCAGTGGGTAGAGGTGCAGGCTGCATGCCGAGAGGCCGTAGGTTCGAATCCCAACTGCGGCAACCGCTTCGTGTCCTTGGGGAAGACATTTCATCACCCCCATTGCCATCGTGGGGGAACGGTGGCGCTGTGTACTAAGGCGCACTGCACGTCGATGATAACCTGTCTTCATCCAATGCTAATCCTGCTTGTGTGGAGTTGGTATGTTGGGGAGCTGACAGTTGCTCGTCGTTGCTCGGTGGTTCTCTCCGGGTACTCCAGCTTCCTCCACCCGTAAAACTCATGGTCATGGTTAGCCATTATGCAGAAATATGTGACCTTAAACACCAATAAATAAATAAATAAATAAATATAATATTATCAGTTGGGGGACTTAAGAACGCCTGTATTCGATTCGAGGTTCCTCTTCGATTTCGAATAATAGATTCGATTTGATTCGATTCGATTCGATTTGAATGGAAAATATGTGATTCGCAGGGCCCTAGTTGAAGGTTAATGTCACACAGGAGTGTTGTGTAACTAATTTCATATCTATTGGAGCTGTCATTTTGCATGTAAGAAATGAGACAGTTTTGTTTAAATTTCCTTTTAGAAGTCATTTTGAAAAGATGAATAAGAAACCCTAATGTGTTTCCTTTGTCAGAATGTTGAACTCATGTTGTAAAATCCTGGGGCAGGGGTTGGGGAGGTGACGAAAAATTTCTGTAGTGTATTTTTTATGTAACTGATGTACGAAAAATGGATTTTTTTACTCCAAACTGAGAAAATGTGGTCTATTTTTCGAGCAGTCAACAATGTCATTCAGCTGATTGCATTTGCTGTCTGCTGTTTTCGTTTCTTAAAAGTGACAAAAAGAAACGTGGTTTTATTTTCAACTGATGTCAAAGGTATTTTCTCAACAACTACTTGCATCCTAGTTGGCCCTTTCTGGCTTCTCAAATAATTATAAGGGAGATAACTTTACCGAAAGTCACTTTTCATGACGATATCACTCATGGATGGAACTTTTTCACACCTTTTCTTGGCCTGAGATGGTCACGTGACTGTGGCTTCGAATCTCCACTGGCAGTACATTTTGTGCCCCCGCGGGGACCCCGGGGAGTGAAGCAGTGCTTGTTTACGGTGATAAACAATCTATGTTTCACTGGTAAAATAGGACCCAGTCACTAATGCTTGGGTTGTGAGTCTTCTGAAATAGGCAAAATGGGGTATAAACGATTGACTAACCTTGACTTTATCTCCATGTTGTGGTCACGATTAGCCATTGTGCACAAGTATGTGACTTTAAACACCAATAAATAAATAAATATAAATAGGACATGTTGTGGGGGTGTCACTTTCATGACTTTACAGAGAGTGTTCAACCGATGATCGGAACCGGCCACCACAATCTCGTCGCCTGAGTGCTAGAATGTTCTATGTCCCCCTATGGGACATAGAACATTCTAGCACTCAGCCGACGATCTGCCCTTTGTGGGTAATCGCATGACAACGGCATCGGCTCCTGAACATCGGTTCAACCGATTGTTGCCAAGCATTTTCTGATGATTCATAAACCGCATTTTATTATCTTCTGTAATTGTTCAATTGTTAATGTTAAAATTTCACTAAAATATTTCGTTTGGAAACCCCAAAACATAGCATTTGGCCGGGGGGGGGGGGGGGGGGGCACAAAAATGTGCAAGACGTAAGACGTGACGTCCTATTTTTTATTCGGCTCCTTTTTACACCCACCCACCCCACTACGTGCAAATTTTCTACTACCGTTCTCAGACACCCACCCCCACTCTCCCATTAAAATCCAAAATATCCTTATAAACTTAGTAGGCACAGCTGTCTTTAGGGGGGGGGGGGAGGTTCATAATGTTCTTAAACTGGTACCATCCAATTCAAACCTCTGTGTTTTGCTGTGGGCCCCAGTCTACAAATGACAAGCTGTTCATTATCAGGCTTGACCAGAGCAGGTGTACATATACGGGAACAAATTTTCATTTGAATTGTTCCCAAAATATTGTCTGCACATTTTCTACATTTCGAACAAGACATGCACCCCCCCCCCCCCCCCCACTAACGTGTGACATTTTCCCAGTTTAAGCCCAATATTCTCACAAATAAAGCCTCCTGATGTTGTATTTATGTTAATAGTGTGATGTACAACATCATCTTTAAGGTTTGAAACACAAATGATGGTATATATTAGCTGGTATATTGATATATTTTTAAAAAATTCAAAAAACTGCACAAGTTGGAAAAGCACATTTTTGGCGCACTCACCCACCTCCACGTCACGTGTTGCAAATTTTTGGTGCCCCCCCCCCCCCCTCCCCTGATTTGGCACCTATATTTGACACCCAAAGCAAACTTTGGTCGTAGTGTTCAACCGCCGATGACTGGAATCGGTCACCCCAATAGGTCGATTGTGGGTAATCGGATGACAACAGCAACAGCTCCTGGAACATGAGTTCAATCGATTGTTGCCTAGAATTATTTTTGTGATGATTAATTAACCACATTTTATTATCTTCTGTAATTGGCCGATTGTGAGCTCAAATAACCGGTATTCGGTCAGCGGCCAATTTTGGTAATCCGCTAAACACTAAGGTAATGGGGTATTTCCTGGTTGGATGTTAAATAATAACGAATTTCTATTACAAAAACAAAAATAGTCGGCAGGATAACTTGACGTGGCAGTTTTGAAAACTGGGACTGGGAAATATTACGAACAATGGCAACAAGAGTTTGCTGTATTGAGGTTAAATCGAAACGCACACACGGACACACTTTGTTTGGCAAAAATAGAAGCTTAATTTCAGAGATGTTTTGGATTGCTTTAACCACTGTTGCTCGGGGTTTCAAAGACAAATTCCTCTTCCATGTTCAAATGTTATCTGGATAATGGTAGAATGTGGATTGGCAAAACAAGTCGAGACGTTCCATAAATTGATCGCATTCATTGCACATGGAGAAATCGTTGCACCCAATACGTGAACTTTGTTCGAAATATCAAACACGCGAAATGTTCAAAACAATTTTTGTTTGGTTTTTGGTGCTCTATTTATTAATCATTCAGTAAATGTAAAGGCCAGGGCCGACCCGCTAAATACACAAAAATCACGATACACATTTATTCAAGTTTGCCTTCAAAAACATAGCCCTGAACCCTTGTTTCCTGGGGTATTTAAATTGCTAATGATTCATTTTACTCTGTTATATTAATAGGTAGAAAAGATTTTTGACAGATATTTCCTGGAATGGTATCGCCTTTTGTGTGCACTTTCAGTGGGTCAGTCCAATATCAATATATAGGGAGGATAAAATAATAACTGCAGTCTGCAGCTGTCTGGCTGCAGACTGCAGTTTTTATTTTATCAATGCCGGGGGAGCGGTGGCTCAGTAGGTAGAGGTGCAGCCTCGGTGCGAATCTCACCTGCGTCAACCGCCTTGTGCCCTTGGGCAAGACACTTAATCCCAAATGCCCACGTGGGGACATTATGACGCTGTGTACTAAGTGCACCTGTCTTCAACCAATGCTAACCCTGCTTGTGTGGAGTTAGTATGTTGGGGAGCCTGACAGTTGATCGCCATTGCTCGGTGGTTCTTTCCGGCTACTCCGGCTTCCTCCACCCGTAAAATTGCCCGGCACGAGGTGATCCTGGCTGTCGAAGTGCCGTTAAACCCCAATACATAAATATATAAAGAAATCATCAGATATTTTATTATAAGACAAAAATGGGACAAAATTATGCCTTGGACCGGTCTTGCGAGTTCGAAGGGTTAAAACCGTCGAGCTCCTTCCAGTGAGGATTCATAAACTATGTTTTAGGCAAAACATGACGTGGGGGCGGTGGCGTTGTGTACGAAGGCGAACTGCACATCGGTGATGCATTTGCGTTCAACCGCTGTTAACTTCGCTTGTGCCATGTTAGAAAGTTGGAGAATCTGTTAATTGCTCGCCACTGTTCGGCGGTTCTCCACATATACTCTGGCTCCCTCTACCTGTAAAACAACCATACACTCTGTGTGACTCTAGTTGTTGAAGGTGTCCTTAAACTCCATAAAATAAACATTTTAGTTCTTGATTTTTTATACCACCCACTTGAAAAGTGGGCGGTATATAGCATTCATGGTGTCCGTACTTACGTACGTCCGTACTTCCGTACGTCCGTACGTCCGTGACGCTTTGGGGGTACACATCTGCTATCCGCTACTCCTCTTAAACCAGTGGGTGGATTTCATTGAAACTTACAGGCATTCTTTTCTATACATTATAGATGTGCACCTCCTATTTTGCTTTCAGGTATTTTTATTTTTTACTCTTTCCCAAAGGGCGAAATGAACTTAGCCAAATTGTTGTGATGCTTTAGGGGGGTACACTCCTGCTATCCGCTACTCCTCTTATACCAGTGGGCGAATTTTATTGAAACTCTCAGACATTCTTTTATATACATTATAGATGTGCACCTTCTATTCTGCTTTCAGGTATTTTTTTTTTTTTTTCGGGGGGGGGGGGGGGGGGGTTGTCAGTGTTTGTGCTCTCTACATTAAACACACTTTTACTGTTGTAAAATGTTTCTTGGTGGGAGTGGGTGGTATCATTTAGTGAGCAGTGCTCACAGTTTTTCTAGTTTCAAGTGCCGTCCCTTATGCATCAAATTTACAGTTGCCCTTCAAATTTTTGCCGATTTTTCAAATTTTGTATTGAATAGGTATGCCCCCATCCCCTCATTGACTCGAGCTTATCAGAGTCGTTTCAATAGAAGCGATAAAAAGGCTATTAGTTAGGTCTTGGATGAGAGAAAGACCAAAACAATTCAAATTATTTACAAACACATACTCTAAGTAGAGCCCAGCGAACCTCAAAATTTCGCGTCGAAACGAATCTTGACTCAAGCACCAGATTTCGAATTGAATCGAATCTCACCGGTTTTCAAGATGTGGATATTGCACCTTCTAACATTTAATTATTCATTTATTGGGGACTTAACGACACTTTTGACAGCCAGGGTTACCTCGTGTCGGACAGTTTTACGTACAGGTGGAGGAAGCTGGAGTGCCCGAGAACCACCGAGCAACGGCGAGCAACTGCCAGGCTCTCCAACATACTAGCTCCACACAAGCAGGGTTAGCATTGGTTGAAGACAAGTGCACCATCGACGTGCTGTACGCCTTAGTACACAACGCCACCGTGCCCCCACGTAGACGATGGGGTGAAGTGTCTTGCCCAAGGCCACAACGCGGTTGCAGCAGGTGGGAGTCGAACAGAGGACTTATTGGCTTGCAGTCTGCACCTCTGCCAACTGAGCCACCACGCTCTCGCACCTTCTAACAACAGTAAACGTTGGCAGTCAAGTATTGCGTGCAACGGCGACTCGTGCAAATCAAAAAGCGGAATATTCCAGAACGCAATCAATGTAATTTTGGAAGCGGAACCTACTTGAAGTCATCTTCTCTCATCAGGTCTCCTGTACAGGAGACCTGATGAGAGAAGAAGAATTCAAGAGGAGACACTTTGTAGGATTTTGCGAACATCTCAACGATTCTAAATTTTTCGAATTGTCGTGATTGAAATCGAATCGAATAGAATCACTGGGACTATTTTAAATCGAGTCGAATTTCGAAAGTTCGCAGGGCCCTATACGCCAAGTGTCGTCAGCCGATCATGCCCAATAAAGGTTAACGTTCAGTGTTTCTCAGTTTAACACTAAACGGATTATCAACTCAAACCTTAATGGGAAAGGCTATTTGAAACATCAGAAAAGATTTCCTCAGAACATACGACAGATATTGGGTCGATAAGACACAGTTCTCGAGATTATTGTTGAAACTGGTGAACAGTGCCGTCCTTGTGAATATTTACAATTACTGGCTTATTGGAAACGAAGGAACGAATACTTTTACGAACGTTTTAGAAGGTTTTATCACTTTATCAAAACTTATGAAGCCACTCCTTCACGTTTATTAACCTTGCCACAACCACAAACTATACCTGCCATCTTTTTGTGCAATTTTTGTGCAATGCTTGAACGTGCAAGTGGACGGATATCAATAAAGGCTTGAGCAAATCGGAAAGACACTCGATCCTTCTACTGGATATGACGCTTAAAGGACTTCAAGCACTTGATCTGACCCGAGCGTTCTGGGGCCATAGTATAAAACTGTTTCAATTGTATTTTCTGGAATTGTATTTTAGAGTTATGACTAAATGGGTTGAAATGAACCATTGGCATTTTCAAAGATGTGGCAATTTGCCAATTGGCAAATTGCCATATCTTTTAAAATGCTAATGATTCATTTTACTCGGTTATATTAATAGGTAGAAAATACAATTCTAGAAGGGGGCGCTGTGGCTCAGTGGGTAGAGGTGCAGGCTGCAAGCCGAGAGGTCCTCTGTTCGAATCCCACCTGCGGCAACCGTGTTGTGTCCTTGGACAAGATACTTCACACCCATTGCCCATCTGGGGACACGGTGACGTCGTGGACTAAGGCGGACTGCACGTCGATGTTGCACTTGTCTTCAACCAATTCTAGAAAATAAAATTGTAGAGGTTCTGTATTATTGGCTCTCGGTCTCTGTGGTAGAGGTGGTTTTTGTGTACTGCTGAATACAGTTATCTAACAATAGAATTCATATGAGTAACTATTCTGGTAGAATAAAATGTATACCTCTAGAGGATACCATAGCCAGATTGGCTGTCTACCTGGTATTACCCCCAAATAAGAAAAAAAAAACAGTATGAGCAACATTTATACAGAACGCGAATACTGATGTGGTCATCTGCGATCACAGTATCGGAGGCTCCGGGAATATGGGAACGTCATGCAAGCTAGATGTAGAGTAGATGCAAGATAGATGCAAGGTAGATCCCGGTGGTAATTGCAAGTGTCCTCCATGCACTGACCAACACACAGCACAAAAAATAGAAAAAAGACTAGGAAAGGCTGGGAATAACGTTAGCAGCGGCTATATCATGGATGGAATTGAGACAGTTCCATATCGTACCATTTTATACAGCAGAGCTAATAAATAACGATTTCTTTTCATTCTCAATTTTCACCATCACTGTTTTGGCTCAGATTTTTTTCTTGCAAAAGAACAAAGAGAATGATCGCCAAACTTAGTTCGATGTAATATCTTGAATACATAATCACCGAATTAAATTTTGACGCAAGAATTCCTTGCGTCAAAATTAAATTCAGTAATTATATTTATTTATTGGGATTTAACGACACTTTCGACAATCAGGGCCACCTCATGTCGGACCGTTGTAAATATACGGGTTGAGGAAGCCGGAGTACCAGGAGAGAACCACCGACCAGCGCAATCCGCACAATCGGGGTAAGCACTGGTTGAAGACAAGCGCACAATCGACGTGCAGTATGCCTCAGTATAAAGCGTCATTGTGCTCCCACGTAGGTAATCGTGATTAAATGTCTTGCCCAAGGACAAAACATGGTTATCTCTGCACACTAAAAACTAAAGTGTTAAAAAACTGACACTTTCAAGGTGTAAAACCCATTCTAACTCTTAGGGTTTGATTTTAACACTCAAAGTAAAATGCTTTAAGCACTTAGACATTACAATCGTCAGACATCTGAAACTTGAATGGATGGCACTTCCCATGTGTCTAGCATTGGTGGTTCTTCCAGAATCGTCCATAATTTGATTTGCGCTTGGTGGGTACATAATTAAAAGGACACAACGCAGATGACGCGGATCAGGCTCGAGAGTTCGAGCCTGATCCGCGTCATCTGCGTTGTTTCCTTTTAATTGTCGCGACATTACACTTGTCAAGTGGTTTTATTGTAACACCTGTCAAGTTCTGGGATATCTACACTTGAACAAAGAGCTAGTTCAGCACTTAGTAAGTGTTAAATACAGCACTTCAAGTGTAGTTTTTAACACTTTAGTTTTTAGCGTGTGGCAAGGATCGAACCGTAGATCTTTCCATTTGTTGTCTAAGTGACGTAAGCACTGACGTAAGCACTGAGCCACCGCTCTGTTGGCATAAATTGTTGTTATACCTGAAAAGAGACACACAGCACATACAGATTATTTTGGCAGTAAAATGATCAGCTTTATCGTTTTCCACCTCGATGATGAGGGAATGTTGTCAACGAGTTCTGTTTTGTTTCCCAACTCGTTTTTTTGTATGCAAAAAAAAGTTCACCGCTCGGATTCGAGTACGATTTTTATCCTCGAGTGGGGCGCGTGGAGGATTATTTCGCGAGGCGTTAGCCTAGTGAAATAATCCGCGCGGCCCTGGAGAGGATAAAATCGTATACGAATCCGAGCAGTGAACTATTGCATTTATTTTATTTTCTCTTCATTTGTTTTCCCAAAACAACCCTTTGTAATTGATTCAACTCAACCGATTTGTAAACAATAAAAAAATAGTCCGTCGTCGCTGCGAGTCGAATACGATGCTTGAACTGGAATATCATATTCGGCGAGGGGGATTGGGAGTACATTTTTTTTGGGGGGGGGGGGGGGAATGAAAATGAAATAAATATTTTTTGTTGGCAATCGGATATTAACCTTTTAGAACAGAAATCAATCCATGGCTACATGACGTGTAAATGAAACTAAAATTAGATTGATTTTTTACAGATTTTTATTTATTTTATTCGCCATTTTAGGTATTACGGCAGCTTGGAAGCGCCAAATAGATTTTAGTTAATAACTTGTTATCACAAGTCATTAGTTCGTACTCACAAGTATTACCTAAAATCTACGTAGGGCTAGTGTTAAACCGTGAGTTGATGGCATATGTGTTTCGTGTTCTATACATCCCAACCTTCATTTTGATGTATAATTTGTGTATATTTAATCTGAATTTAAGGAATATGAGAGGTGAGAATTATTTCAAAATAAACAAAATTCCATTACTTATATAGGCCCTTAATATTCTCTCAATTTTCAAATACGATCCTCACCAAGAAATTCGCTCGATAGTCAACAACAACTCAATACTAACTTGACAGTGGCGTATTATACTCTTGCTTCTCCACCCCCAAACAAGCACCTTAAATCCCAAGTAAGCCGGTGATGTCATTGTCAGTTATCAGTCAAACACGTAGCTTTCAATAAGAGCATGTGTCACCAAATAGGATGTCCTGTTGGACGGTAAGCGGTAATACAGCCGCCCTTGGATCAATACTAATATTCATAACTAGGTCGACTGTTGATTAGACACCCATTTCCCGAAGTTTCTCCAGGACTTAGGTTACCCGCAATAATTGATTATCTCGTGTATCAGGACACATTGTTGACCCATATTTTTGACGTCCAACTTTCATTACAACCAGCTGCATTTGAGAGGTGATAAAAGTCCGCCCTCACTGATATTTCTGTTCAACTCAGTCAAGTGTTTGCTCCGAAATATTTTTTTTTCTGATTAATTATGTCCTTCGACCGGCGTGTTCAGTTTAATCAATTGACCCATTCACCGAAAGAACTGGGACAGGCAGTGCTGTTGTTGCACGAGTGCTAAAAAAGAAGAAGAAAAAAAACAGCACCCAAACGATTTCAATCAGCTGCGAGTAACATCCGTTTGTTTCTTGGTTGACAGTACAATCGTAGATCAGTTAACAGAAGATCCACATCCAAAAAAGGTATGCGACTAAACTCATTAATGTTTTTTTTTGTTATTATTCAATTATCGGTAAAGGCCAAGAATAGAGGACCGCGCGTTGTTCCAAAAGATAAAATATTTTTTACAACTTTTTTGGAGTTTCTTATCATTCTAAGACATGTTTTACACAAAATTAGCCCAAAACACCGATACCTACTGACAAAAATCATCACTTTTAACCCTTTTTATACTCTGTTAACTTTATTCTACATACAATTTCAACAACAACAACCTGCGGTAAACAGGTACGCGATTCTTTGTTTTTTTCCGCTATCGTATATACTCCATTTGATCGGAGTATACGAGGGTGTAATTACAATGGGAGAACGAATTAGGGTCAGTTTGGGATGGATACATGTTAGCTAACCCGTACCCATCCTAAACTGACTCCAGTACGCAAAAAGGCAATGATTAGAATATGGCGACCAATGCATTAGGGTCAGTTTAGGATGGGTACGGGTTAGCTAACCCGTAGCCATCCTAATCTGATCCTAGGATGCAAAGAAAGTAATGATTGCTCCCCTGTGACGTCACAACGAAACATCCGCAGTTCCATTTCAGAACGCAATCAGAAGTTCATTTTGTTTCAAAAACCCGTCCCGGGAAAAGGATTAAAAGTGATGATTTTTGTGAGTGGGTATCGGTGTTATGGGCTACTTTTGTTTAAAACATGTCTTAGAATGATTAAAAACTCAAAAAAGTTGTGAAATATATTTTATTTTCTTTAAAAACGCGTGGTCCTGTATTCTTGACCTTTTCCCAATTATCTTACTTGATTTTCTTACTCGTCTCCGCCACACACAATTATTGCTATTGGATGTGTGCATCAGAGTGTGTGTGCGTATGAGGACGCATGTGGGTGATGGTGTGTGTATGTGTGTGTGTTTGCGTGTGGTGGGTGTGGGTGAGGGGGTGGGATGGAGTAGGGTGGTATGTGCATACCTGTGCGTGTGTGTGAATGTGAGAGTGTGTTCGCCCACGTGTGAGGATGTGTGTGTGTGTGAGAGGCTGTGTGTTTTGTGTACATACGTGCGTAGGTGTGTGCTTGCGTGCATGAGTGATTACCCACATTTGTGTGGGTACAAGTGAGCGTGTCTACACAGAGGAATTTGAGTGTAGTGTATTTTAACATCTGGTTTCTCTACTTGTCTTATACGTTGGACCAGGCTTGGCAATTTCAGGAGAGCGATTTTTTAGCTCTCCATACTGCCCTCCTGAAAGAATTAAGGAGAGCGAAAAATTGCCCTCCTAAATATTTTGGTCTGGGATGATTGAGATTACATGTATTATGCTCACATTAAATTTTTGTTGTAAAGCAAAAATGTAATTTAACTTCGAAGTCACATAACATCACGTAATTTCATTTTGAAAGTGGTTTAGTGGTAAAAGGTAATGGCTGCAACCATACCCAAACACAGTTGCAATCATTTGAAGCAAAATGGGTCACAGCAATATTTTGTTTTCTGTCAGTTTCAAGTTCAACAACTGACATCACAGTTTGAGGGGTAATTATTCAAGGAATATTGACACTATAATATACTACCATTATTACTATCCTGTCACTTGAAGCACTTGTACCAGGATGTGACTGTAGATTCAAGCAGACCTGTTGTCCAAGAAAGTCATTCGCCTACCACTACCACCTTCAACCCCCTTGGGGGGTTGAAGGTGGTAGTGGTAGGCGTATGACTTTCTTGGACAACAGGTCTGGGTACACACATAGGTCTTGTCAAGTGTGTGTTCGGTTGTTGAGTGAGACATCCAGATGTCTAAGAGATTTCGCTTTACCTTAGTAAAGTTAATAAAATCACTGATGCAGTCTGTTGGTTTCAGTTTCAATGAGTTCGTTCAACTGGATACTTAAAATGCTGTGTAAAGCTAATTGCTCTCCTAAGCTGATTGAGGAGAGCGATTTTTTGCCCTCCTGCATTTTTCAGAATGCCAGGCCTGCGTTGGACCATATCTTTTAAAGGGTATTCCCGTCATTCTATGACTTCTTGTTCCCGGACATATTTCTTTGGCATCAGTGCGTTCTCGCAAGTGCTCGACTTCTTTTGTAAATTTTACTTGATTGTGGACTATGCCTAATAATATTCCATTTGATGAGATCCAGAATTGTTTGCTCAATTTACCTAGTAGCAGCAGCTAGTAGAGTGATAGATTTTCCCCGTAGGTTTAAGACTGAAAGAATTTATTCTTAGAGTGGAGACGGACCTGTTGACCTCTGATCTCTACCGCATCCGGGTTGTCATGGTCTGTTTTACGTTTGTGGGAGACAAAATGAATCGACGTTTATCAAAACGTTGACCGTCGCTGTAATGTTTAGTTGTAGAATATATGACACATTTCAACTCTGTCTAACAATAAAACGAACAACAATTAACAAAGAAAACACAATGTAAATCTATCGAAACCAAGCGTTGAAAAGCATGCAAGTTCGATTGTGAAAGGCGAGTGATAGCGGGGGAGGAATTCGTCACATACAGGTGAATTGTGCACTTGGTGATACCTTCTTGAAATTTGGCACACTGTTAGTGTAGGCTATGAGGTTCTCAAAAACGATCGGCTACAAGTTGACACCGACCGGTGGCGACCAGTAGCGGCACAATCCAAAATGGCCGCCAGCGGCTGAAGGGAACCTCCTTTTCGACGGTCTACCGACTATACATCCGATTGTAAGGGCGCGAAAGTGAACTCTGATCCACGCACGTGTTGGAAACAGACGTGGGAGATGATGTAGAATAAAACGAGATTCTCTATACGGACGCATCAATTTCTTGGAACTTGAAAAGAGCGTTGTTTCTCCGGGATCAGCGTCATTCAGGCAAACCTGAATGACGCTGATCCCGGAGAAACAACGCTCTTTATGAAGCAGTCTCTTTGCCATACAATCTCTTGTTTGGCGTAATTCCGCAAGCAATTCTGATTTGTCTGTCGAAATTAATTCGAGAACGCGATTGTTCACAAAAATCATTCACAGAATGAGTGAGAATCCTCTTCGTGTACGGACTAGTACTGACTGGGAACGTTGTTGCTTTTGCCAGCAAGACAGTTCCAAGAAATTGATGCGTCCGTATAGAGAATCTCGTTTTCATGACGCCTATAAAGCTATTGAGGAAGACATAACGCGCTTCCTAGATAATGGCGTTGAGCTTCCATATAATTTGACCATTGATTGTTTGATGAGAGAGAGTGATGAGTGTATGTCGATGTCACTGTTGACGAATAAGGCAATATATCATAAGACATGCCGTGACAGTATTCGGACTCACATCGTACAGCGCGTGCTACACAAGCGAGAGCGAAATGAGGCAGTGGCATCCTGCTCCACGCTGAGTCCTAAAAGAACACGGACAAGTTTTGAATCTGGCTGTGACAGGAAACTGCCCCAGTGTGTTTATTGTCACAAACGCGAAGGTGACAGCAGTGAGCCTATTTGCAGATCAATGTCTGATAACAATAAACTCAAAATTATGGCAAAGGAAGCCGAGAACTGGGTTGTTTTTTCTCGGGTCAATGCAGCATTTGATTCCGCTGCTAGTGATCTTTACTATCACAAAACCTGTTATTGTAAGCTTGCCAATGAAGCACGAGCGGCTAAATCTAAAAAGTCGAAGAACGCCGAACATTCCGCGTCAGGCCTGCCCTATGACCCTCTCGTTATGGCAGAGCTCATAACATTTGTTGAACACAACGATTCCGCGATGAAGCTTGTCGATCTCAAGAATCTGTACAGTCGGAGGTTGAAGCAAGTCGGTTCTGATTGGCTTAGTGAAGAAATACATTCCACTCGATTCAAAGAACATTTGTTGCAGAAATTGGGCGATGGCTGGGACGCCTTCACACAGGGTAGAGATGTGTTTATTTCAAGTAGGTTTCGAGTTGGCTCCTTGTTGTCCGAATCTTTAACTCGTATAGTGTCTGAGGAAGAGGCAAAAAAGATAGTTGATGTGGGTCTTCTTCTGCGTAAACACATACTCATATCTCAAGCTCCTTTCACGGGATCATTTTCATCTTATTGCTTGAGCGAGCCTGTACCCAACTCACTCCTGACTCTTCTTAGAGTTCTACTTGAGGGCACATGTAGTATACAGAACTTAGGCGATGATGAGACTGTTAATGCCAAGACTCGAGTGGCTTGTACTATTTCACAGATGTTGATCAGCAATTCAGCGAAACGCTCCGAACATGCACAAAATGTTCACCAGAGACGTGACAGAGAAACTCCAATGCCTCTTTATGTGGGTTTGAAGTTGCATGCCCATGATCGTATGAAAAATCTTATCAGAGATTTTCATCAAATGGGACTCTCTGTCTCTTATGATCGCGTAATGGATGTTCGCAGGAGTTTCGCGAGAGCTGTTTCACTGCGGTTCAAGAACGAAGGTGTTGTAGTCCCAGCTAACTGCAAACGTAATGTTTTCTCGATAGGAACCACTGATAACATTGATGTATCTGGTAGATCTGATATGCATGGTACGTCCATCACACTCATTGGTCAACTGAGCAGGGACAATGTGGGTACTGATCCCCCACCACTGAGTTTAGATGTTCCAGAAGACACACAAATTGAACTCCCAGACGACTATGCATTTGTTCCTTTCGTTGAAGACTTTGGTGGGGACATCAGGCTTGAATCTCCAGATGAATGTAATGTACGGCCCAATGAATATGCAGATTTGAACGTGGGAGAGAATGACTGGTTGTCTCATGTGTCACAGATCAGCAATAAAGGGAAGGTTGATGGCAGCTGGCAGCTTGATGAAGTCCCTGTGACCTTTTCAGGCTTCTTTTCAAAACATGAAGATCAAGACAATGTCAAACCTCGTGCAGTTATTGGGGTATTCCCTGTTTTCAGTGAGCAGAAAGCGGACTCACTCAGTATGCAGAAGCATGCTATGTATGTGGTCAGGGAAGCTACTGCTTTCGTAAACCCCGGCCAGATACCTGTCATTGAAGGTGACTGTCCGTTGTATGCCAGGCAGAAAAAATGTCAATGGCTGTTCCCAGAGGAGATAGGTGAGGATCGAATGGTGTGTATGATTGGATTCCTGCATCTTGAAATGTGCACCCAAGAAGCTGGTGGTAAGCTTATGGGTGGTTCTGGTTGGGAGCGAATGTTTCACCTCGCAAAGATATTCACACCCGGTGTAGCATCATCCCTACTTGGTGGGAAACATGTCAAGAGGACGCGACAGGCATATCTTCTCACTCTAGCTTGGCTTGAGATCCTCAGAAAGAATGCTTATGAGATTTACTGTCAGCAGACTGGGCCCCATGAGTCATTTGAAATGTGGGAACAGAGGATTCTTTCACAATCTCCAACTGCGCGCTATTGGGGTGAAATCGTTCGGAACTTTCTCTTGACAAGCTGTCAATTCGTTCGGAACCAACGAATCGGTAACTGGCCTGGTACACTGTGTTCTATCGATGAGTTGTGCAGTTACTTTTTTGCCCTAGGACATACAAATTATTGTCGGTGGGTCCCCGTATTTCTGAGAGACATGTCTCAGCTACCCAGGCGGCATCCTTCAATCCACAACAAATTCATGGAAGGCCATTTTGTGGTTCAGCGTAGTGAGAGGAAGTTCAGTATGATGGGTTTAGATCAGAGCCAAGAACATAGTATCCAACTACTCAAAGAAGACAGTGGTCCAAAAGGTCTCTATGGCCAGGCTGAAGAGAAAGTCGTTATTGAGCTTTCAAGGTCAGAAGTTCTGCGTGTTATAGATGAGTATGAATATGCAAGTTTCCACACAACATCATCAGATAACACGGAACACCCGGAAAGTTCGGTATCAGAGCAGAAAAAATTTCTGAATCAATTGAAATCTCTCCTCGATCTGGTGAATCAGGGACTCATTATCAACCCTTATGATGAAACTAGTGGTCAGCTGGTGACATTAGATACTGGTGAATATATGGACCCCGAAGTTAGTAAGAGTTTACGGTCATTACCCGAAAGGGGCAAGCATTTATATTCCACTTTCTTGAAGGAAAGGCTTGTGGAATGCACCGTACCCCTGAATGATGTTATTCCCAAGGCAAATATATATACCTTCCTTAACCCACCCCCAGCCAACCTGGACAAAGGCCGAGACAAACTCATGTCAAGTAAAGCAACTGCCGCAATAGTTACCCAGATGTTCGTTTCACTGCAAGCCCGGCCTGATTCAAACATGGATGAGTTTTTCATGCACGAGAATGCACGTGATCCGCCAGCATTATCCGATAGAGGTAAGCTACGGAGTGGGACAAAATCTCAAATTCTCAATTGTTTACCAGCTATTCCTGCACAAGGGAAGAATTCAGCAGCTAGACAAGCTTCAGTTGTCATCTTGGATATGCCTGCTGTAGTCCATGTAATCAAACCACAGAAAGCGGATCTGTTTGGAGAATATGCTCGATTGCAATTATTGCCATACATCGAATCTCTGATTAACACGAACACCACAAGGGTTGATGCGATCTATGACTGTTACCCCGAAGGCAGTTTGAAGAATCAGACGCGAGCAAAACGCCTCGGTGAGACAGCAGTTAGGTTGATACGGGTGTCCGAGAACGTCCCTTTACCTAAAGGGAAGAATTGGCAGGCATTCTTGAAAGTTAGTGAGAATAAAGACGAATTTTTCAAGTTCCTGTCTGCTGAACTGCTGAAATTAACATCAACATCCGAGTACCAGTTGTTAACGACATCAGGAGAATATGTACTATGCAATAAGGATGTTAGCTTATGTGACATATCTCCATCGAACCACGAGGAAGCAGACACGCGCATGATGCTTCATCTCAACCATGCAGTCTCACAAGGTCACAAAATAGCTTTTCTTCGCACGGTTGATTCTGATGTCGTCATTCTGTCTTTGCACCATTTCGCAACATTCCGTGACCTTGGACTCAGTGAGCTGTGGATTGGGTTTGGAATTGGAAAGGCATATAAAGATATGCCAATTCATGAGATAGCTTCACAACTTGGACCTGATTACTGTAAGGCCCTGACTTTCTTCCACGCCTTCACAGGTTGTGATGTAACATCCAGCATGCTCGGCATTGGGAAGAAGACAGGATGGAATGCATGGATGAATTTTCCCGCATCAACTGAAATGATGATAGAATTGACTGAGAATCCGCAAGTCTTTTCAGAGGATTCCCCTCATATGCAGCATATCGAAAAACTCACCATACAGATGTACAGTAACAGTTGTGTCAGTACACGTGTCAATGATGCGAGACGGCATATGTTCACACATGGCCTTAAGTCTATGGAAAACATCCCGCCCACCAAAGCAGCTCTGTATCAACATGTAAAAAGGGTAATTCTTGTGTCATCTTTCATTTGGCATCGTGCTCTGCAGAAACACTTATGTGTGCCAGACCCATCACAGTACGGATGGGAGTGGAATCCACGTCTCAATATTCTGGTCCCATTTTGGACTCACCTAGGAGACGCAAGTGCTGCATGTGCACTGATGCTCCACTGTAGTTGTGCCAAGGCCTGCAAGGGCAATTGCAAATGCTTGAAAGCTGGATTAAGGTGCACACCTTTGTGTAAGTGTGAAGGTGGCTGTTGTAACAATATTGAGTAGTATACTGTCATGTTAGGACCAGTCATCTCCTATTCTGGTATTTTTTTTTCCATTTTCGGCCAGTTAACACATGTCATGTTTCTAGTTGAGTTGATTTTGCTAACAAATGTTCATCCCATGTGGCTTGCTACATTGTCCGGGGTATAGGAATACAGTTTTAGATTTCGGAAAATAGTCTGTTATTTACTGCACAAGACGGTGTTAATTCATGCATAGCATGATACAATATCCCCAACTATTTTGCCTCTGTACAACAGTTGATACCTTCGTTCACCCGTGTGTTCATCTATGGTATCCTTGTCTTTCTCTGGCCATAGGCCACATGTGACTAGTCAGTTCCTACTCCATAGCAAATCAACTTGGAAATCCTTCATCTTGTAGCGCACTCATGTCTCAATGAATCCATACCTGAGTTGATCTAATAAATCTAACGTAAGGTATCAAATTGCCATACCGGATCATATTTCGATAAGTTATTCGCTAAAACATTTCGACCACTCATCGACATCAAAGGTCATGTTTTGGCTCCCAGTGGTGGCTATATCTCTATATCCCTGGTAAAGTAGCATACCATGAGGGATGGGCATTAAGTGTCGGCAACATTAATCCTGACTTGGAACACACCACATCTTAACTGGCCGAAAATGAAGAATACTACTTGTAGTCAAAAAATATTCCTGTACCTCGAATGACTGCAAACATACACTCACCCCTTCTAGTCCCATTTTGCCAATGTTCTATACTGGCAAGATAACATTGTATAATTAACAACGGGAACTAATGCATCCCGAGTTCATTCCAGCACTGCCCTTGCTGGCAGACGTGTCGCTATGGTGTTGAGATTGAACCAGAACTCCTCTAGAAATTTGATAGTTTTATTTTCTTAGAAAATAAATCTATCGAAAATGCCGGAAGTTGAGAATAGACTGTCACTTTAATTGGATTATCAAATGTCCAAGTATCCCCACTGCTGCATACTATCGAGTACCCTTGTTCATGTGTTGACAGGAATCTCTCATACCATGTTCATTTGACCATTGCATTCCCGAGAAACATTCAACACTAATTTATCTACGGACGGACGATCATACTGACAGTCAGACACACAGACGCACACATCGACGGAAATTCTGATCCCATTATCCATTAATCTTCCCCCCAACTTGTTCCAAGGGCTTCACTCCATCATTCACATCAATTACAGCACATGTATGGTGTTAGGTTTGGAGCTTCAGTTGTGCGATCGGCGAAAATAGCTTTTTTTCGATCCGCTTGGCGGCCATTTTGGATTTCGCTGCTAGTGGTGGCTAGAGGATGGTGCCAACTTGTAGCCGATCGATTTTGAAATCTCTGATGCCTACCCTTACATCATGCCAAATTTCAGGAAGGTATCACCAAGTGCACAATTCTAGCGAATTCCTCCCCCGCTATGAGTGATGTTTCATTTTCCAAATTAGGAAAGTGTAAACAAACAAATGCACGTGTCGTCTGCTTTGTTTATAAAACTCAAGTTGAATGGACGACGAGAAAAGCAACAATAAACAACAAAAATAAGAAAAATAAACATTGTTCATTTTATAAAGTATTTTTGCAACTTCAGCTCAAGTTTGAAGGGAATTATTTTTCGACAGAAATGTATAACTGCGCCTTGTTTATTTTCGGCAGTGTTTTGCTTGTCGATCAGATTGGACCAATGTGCTCCTCAATTCTCGCATTGTTTTGTAGCGAGTAATAGCACGATTTCGCCGCGACTACCCTGTAAATGATTTATGGGATAAACAAAATAAACGTATAGTGTTTTCAATTTAAAAAAAATATTCTACTCGTAGGATTAAGAATGAAACCGTCTCGCCAGAGGCTCGTCGGTTTCATTTTTAATCCTATTCGTAGAACAAATTTTGTACTTGAAAACACTATTCGTTTATTCTATATATATTTGACATTGTTTTGAGTTGAAGCATTTGATTCACGCCATAACGTCACACAGACACACGCCCTATCAGATGCGTTTTACGTGACGTTCTTACACCAAACGTAGAATCTGGATTATGCGTATCTCGAACATTTCCCAATGTCTGTATTTTATCACGTAACATTGAATACCCACAGAAATGATGGTACAACTACCTCGTATTCAACAAGAGAATGGATACGAAGTTGCCGCTTCGGAGCGCATCTAAAAATGTCTGCGCAGTGCTGCATTTGTAACACATCAGTTAAATTTGACCGCGTTGTTCTTTCTGAACCCGAAAATTGATTGATTGTGAGCCAGTCGGCTCGTGCTCTATTCTCGGGTATATATTCAGTCTTACCGTGTTCTAATGGCCGGAAGCGGGTGAATTAGAACATATCTGTGCCCATGCTACACGCGATTCCCCTTCTCTCATGAACTCTTACCTCGCCCGAGTCACGAATCGAAAATGACACTTTTTTGATTGTTTTGCTTCAAATAAAACGGGTTTGGTGAATTTTTTCTCTTCTAACGATGACAGGAATTACAATGGAGATAAACGACTATTGTTTCGTTAGACATTCGGGAATTTGACTATGGAAAATCATTTCCGAAGGGGCTCGTTAACAAATAACTTTCCAAAATGAAATTCCCAAATGTCTAACTCAGCATGAGACGTTTATCTGCTAAATGAACGATATTTGTTGTTAGTACGCGCATTGGCGTTGCTTGAATATGGAATCCATTTCTTTTTACCATACTTTTCCCACTGAAACTCTGATATCGTTTGAACACATAGGGGTAACACAACGTCCCCTGAGTTCCAATGTGTTCTATGTGCCTACTGGCACATAGAACACATTGGAACTCAGGGGACGACATGGAGTAAATGCTCCTTTCGCCCGCCGAAGTACCGTCATACAAACAATAATACAAACTTGTCATACATTGGTCACATAAAAGACTGAGCTATTTTTGAATTATTTGAATGTGTTTTAAGTATTCATATGGTTAACTTTGTGTACTTATGTCCAGAGACCTTGGGCTTTTGGGACTAAAAAACAGCAGTTTCGTGCGGTGACTAAGTGCCTAAAAATGACTGGATCGTGACATGGTGGCCAAAAGTACCAAATTTGCTGGGGGAGATTGGGCATGTCACGAGAATTTTTAAAAAGTCTATGCTCGAAACAACCGAGACACCGGAAGTGGGTTTTGCCGGGATTTTTTCAAAGTAGCGTCTAAAACGGGCTAAAAACAATTATGTTTGACATAAACCAAGGCTACTTTCGTTTGTAATTTGAAGTTTAAATTGCCTATATTTAAATTGGTTTTAATTCCGAAAAGAAAATGATTAACTCAAAATGAGTGACCACAAGTAACTTTGGATGTCATTGATTTGAAAAAATGACGGCCTAAAATCGTCCATTTATTTGAAATAATCAAGCTACAATTTATTTCGTTAAAAATTTGCTGGTAATATTTTCTAATCAAGATTTTGCGAACACTTGATTGTATTTATTGCAGAAGCAAAAATGTTTTCACCTTTTCCAAAACATAGGTCGTCGCATAGAGTTTTGGTTGGCATTTCCAAAATGGCAGTCGTTCAAAATGACAACCATTTTCTTCATAATGGCGATCAAAGCGTAAATTTTATTAAAACAGTCTAAGCTAGCTATTTTCTTTCGAAACTTGTTTCTGATATCTTTCTGATCAAGATTATCTCGAGGGATGTTATTATTGTATTTAATTTCGCAAACAAATAATTTAACATTCCTCTAAAAATTTAGTGTGGGGACTTGCCTTTCGACTTTGAGATAAATATGCTGTTGACATTCACATTTTAGTCGCAATGCAAAGTGGATATTTGTAACACATTTTAGTTATTGTTGACAAAAACAAGTCCAGTGATGCGCAAATGGATACAGTGTTATGAGTTTCGGGCAAGGTAGAATGCCATGGCATTTGATGAGGTGAAATCTATTACCTAACAGTGTAACAGCTATCACTTCATTACATCACACTTCCTGGATTGGGAGGAGACATCGCATTGAATAGAAAGAATACGTTTTTCTATGCTTTAACCCTTTGGACCCTCGTTCCATGGCATGCTTTCACGTTTGTGTACACATAGAGCGAGATGAGTCAGTCCAATATCAGTATACAGGCAGGAGGGGGGGGGGGGGGGGGCACTAAAAATTTGCAAGACGTGACGTCCTATTTTTTATGCGGCTTCTATTTTCACCCACCCACCCACTACGTGCAAATTTTCTACTACCGTTCTCAGACACCCCCCTACTCTTCCATTAAAATCCAAAATAAACTTACCCCAACTGCCACCGTGGTGGCACGATGACGCTGTATGCTGAGACGTACTGCACGCCGAGGTGTGCATGTCATCAGCCAATCTAACTATGTCTGTGCTGTGCAGTTCGCAGTTCCGCTGTGCAGTGTGAAGTTCAGTCGTGGGTTATGATGTTGAAGAGCTGACAGCTGATTGTCGTTGCTCGGTGGTTCTCTCCAGGTACTCTGGCTTCCTCCACCCGTAAACCTGTCACCGACACGATATGACCCTGGTTGTTAAAGTGTCGTTAAACACCAATAAATAAATAAATCATTTAATAAATAACTTGGGTTGAATTTAGTGCATCAGAGAGAATTTTCCCCAAATATTGTCTGCACATTTTCTCCGTTTCGAACAAGACATCCACCCCCTACTAACGTGTGACATTTTCTCAGTTTAAGCCCAATATTCTCACATATAAAGCCTCCTGATGTTGTATTTATGTTAAGAGTGTGATGTACAACATCATTTTTAAGGTTTGAAACACAAATGATGGTATATATTAGCTGATATATTGATATATTTTTTAAAAATTCAAAAAATTGCACAAGTTGGAAATGCACATTTTTGGCGCACTCAAGAGACCCACCAACCCCCACGTCACGTCTTGCAAATTTTTGGTGCCCCCCCCCCCCCACCTCCTTAATATAGGGAGGATAAAATAATAACTGCAGTTATTATTTTATGCCTCGTGTATAGACTTCTTATAATAAGACAAAAATTGGATGGAATTAAGCCTTGCACCGAAAAATTGATCTTACGACTTACAAGCGTTAACATTTTGAAAAACTGGCAATGCGTGGAACATACCTGGAATAATTAAATGATAAACGATTTAAGCATTGATTTAAAACCTTTTGGACCCTCGCGGCCGTTTTTTTTCCGGCCGGCAACATGATACGTCATAACGTCATTAAATAGGATGGCTGTTCAGTAAATGTGTGGGGTAGACCAATCAATATTTTCAACGTGCAGCCCCGAGGCTGCACGTTGAAAATATTGATCGGTCTACCCCAAATAATGAATATGGACTCTTCTAATTGCTGCCATTGAACTGGCATGGAAGATACCACTAGAGTTCAAAAGGTGAAGCAAACCTGTATTTGTATTTTTGTAGCAAACAAGTGGTATCACTGCCATCAGGGACAGCGGTGTCTCCGTGGTTAGGGCATTGGACTTCAAAGCGAAAGGTCCACGATTCAATCCTCACCAGGGGTAACTTAACTTTATGTCCTTGGGCAACGCTCTTAATCCCTATTGGTCACGTGGGCCCAGTTGCGCTGTGTACTTAGCCGTACTGTGCGTCAATGGCGCAATGTCTTCAAGCAATGCTAACCCTGCTTGCGCGGAGTTGGTACGTCGAGGTGTCTGACAGTTCCTCTGTGGTGTTCTCTGGGTACTCCGGCTCCCTCCACTCGTGAAACTGTCCGACACGAGGTGGCCCTGGCCTGTCAATAGTGGCGTTACCCTAAGTGTTACTTACAGCTTTAGGAAAATAAGGGGAGGTAATTTTCTCGTAAATCTCTTCCAATAACCAAAATTGTCAGCCAGGTTTGAATATTGAGGTTATGTACCTGTTTCAACAGAGTGTTCAAGCGATTGATCAGAAAGTCAAGATTTTGTACGAACGTCATGAAACTCGTCCATTAAATTCGATTTGCGAATCTCACCTCGACTCGAATGGAGTTCAGTGAATACGGTTCTTGAATTCGTGCATAATTACGATTGTTTTGAGAGTATCTCCTTCGGTGGATGGTGTTTCCTATTATCAGTGGATTGGGGTTGACGAGAGTGTTGAAAACAAAATCGAAGCTTTTATATATTTTTGTTTCTAAGAGCCGTAATGGATTTTTTGTCCTACTTCGGTCTTGAGAATTTACCAAAGGTTAACTGCACTGCACCTGACCTTTGGACGAAGTTGATGGTCTCTTTGTTATCTGGTTGTTAATTGTTTTCACAAAATGTTTTCACACAATATTGCGACTTCGATCAGTGAGCTATCTTTCGACATTAATTACCCTCTAACATTGACGACGCAGTTATGACGTTCATAAAGGTCGGATGAAGAGAAGAAAATCCCTCATTAATGAATTATTCAACACATTTTCTGTCGTTATTGTAATGGGTCACCAGGCATTTAACACAGCTCGTCTGAAAAGGACGGATATTTTTATCATGCAACGATTGAAAGAAGAAAACATATTTATCGATTTAAACCATTAGTAACAATAATGAACATACTTTAAAATGTCGAGATTGTTGCACCCCAGTCACAATGTGAACGATGCGACGTGAATATAATTAATTAATTTTTTTTCCATTGCGACACACCGCGATGCTCCCGAAGTAAGTGTGTATGAATCTCCATGGGAACTAGGGTTTAAGCCAGGGAACAGGAATTTTCTGGTTCTCATTTTCGAAAGTCCGTCACAATGCCGGGAAGTTTCATGTCGGCGTTTGTGAATAACTGTCCCGATACCTCTGAAATTCATAGGACAGAATCTGGAATCAAAGGTTGCGGAACGCAACCTTTGATTCCCGATTGTAGTCTATGAATTTATCCGGGAATTGGCACTCATTATACCCCTACAAAACGAAGTTTAGGGGGAGGTGGGTATATAGGAGTCAGCTTGTCCGTCGGTCGGTCTTTCGCCGTCGTCGTCGGTCCGTTGCACATGTAAAATTGTGGAGCGAACAACTCCCACAGTTTTAGCCGCATTTTCATGAAACTTCACAAAAATGATCAACATGATGATGAGAAGCCAGTGACATAATTTTTTTTTCGCTCGCTTTCAAGATGGTCGTCTGGCGGCCATATGGGATTTTTTATGTAAACTTGTGGCGCGAACTACTTCCACAGTTTTAGACGCATTTTCATTTAACTTCACAAAAACGATCAGCATGATGAGGGGAAGTGCGTGAAGTGCGTGACATAATTTTTTCTTGTTCAGTTTCAAGATGGCCGACTGGCGGCCATATTGGATTTTTTTACCTCGAAAAATTGAATGCCCCTTTTCAGTCACCCACACTAAGTGATATACCACGGTGGGGGTATACTAGGTGACAGACCATCTCTAGTTTTTCAGGACCAATACCTCAAAATTCCAGTTAGCGAGATTAAACCATTGGTCCAACTGCGATGCTGGTCTCGGAATTAATTGATATTCGCCGTAATCTCAAAATATAATACGCAAGCATTAATAGCATGGTCTATGAATTTCCCGGGTATCGTGATTGACCTTCAGAACCTGTACTTGCAGAGTTTTTGAATTCTCGTTCCCGGTATTAAACCTTAATGGGAACCAGGAGAGTTAAGTTGTGCTTCTTCACTGTTGTAAACAATCTCTGTTTTACTGGCAAAATCGGACCACATCACCATGTACAGTGTGGAAGACCTGTTACAGTGGTAAACAAGCTCTGTTTTACTCGTAAAATCGGACCAGGCCAGCAATGTTCGGGTTGAAAGTCCTCTAAAACTGTCAACATGGTTTAAACGATTACCTGGACTTTGCTTGATCTCCATGTTGCTGTCACGATTAGCCATCGCTTGACTGGACTGGTTACGTGAAATAATTCATGAGAGGTAAGGGACGTTGTACAAACACGAGTGCGTGAATGCGCACGAGTGTTCTACAATATATTCCCTTGCCTTGAATGAATTATTTCACGTAACTAGTCCAGTCAAGCGATTACTCTGTTTATTACTTTTCATTATTAACGATGATTATATTATTTAACCCTTTACCTAACGTAACGGCCAAAATCGGCCAGCGCTATTCTCAAAGATCGCCAGTTAATTTTCATTATTTTTTAATTTTTTTGTCTCTAAAACATAGGTTATGACCCCTCATTGGAACGAGCTCGTCGAGCTCGTTCCAATGAGGGGTCATAACCTATGTTTTTGAGACAAAAAATGAAAAAATTTGTTCTTCAAGAATTTTTTTGCAAGTGTCGTCTGCTTTTCATGTTAGGTAAAGGGTTAAAAAAACAAAAAACAATGAAGTTCCCATTACATCTACGACAAAGCGTCTTCGTTTGCGCGCACGGATACATGACACAATTGTTGATTTGCATAATTCACTTGTGAAGTTATCGTTTATAATCAAACCCGAAAATCCCAGTAAATCACACTTTGTGAAAAAATATATGATCTGAAACTCCAATAATTAAATAAATAAATAAATAAATAAATAAATAAAATAAATAAATAAATAAGCTTGTGAAAAAAGAAGTACAAATGTTAACGACACTAAGACCATGCACAAAGTGAGCAATTGTAACTGGTTATAATTTTGGCGCAACGCATCGTCGTATCAAAGTTATTTAACAAATATTACACGCGGTTGCGGGCTCTATGGCAGTTTATGGACCTCCAGTGAACACGTAATGTGAAAATTGACCGAAGCGAAGCTGAGTTCAATTTGCACATTAACTCGTAGAGTGCTAAGTTATTTTTGGTTATCAAAATTTGTTCATGTGTCTTTGCCTTGTTACAATTTATGGGAGAGTGCCAAGGGGCACTCTCCCATAAATTGTAAAAAGGCAAACCCATATAGACTAAGTAATTTCACTTCTAAGATAATGTGAAGCACATCCACAGAATATGACACCTTCAGGCTGGGGTACCTGCTCTTCATATTAAAGCCCTGATAGTGGCTTCTAGCACTCTACCACTTAAGGACTGACTGACCGGTCGTGTGGCTCACATCCTCATGCGGTAATTGTTATGTTATACTGAAATTACAGGAACGGGTGGGTCGGGTGCGATTGGCCCCTCAATTTTTTAGTTACACATATTTTTGTTAATATTTCAATTCTTGGTCAAAGAAATTACTCTCTTGGGAAGAATTTCTTTGCATACTTATCATTAATATGTGCATAATCCTTCCCTGGCATGACGAAAACAAGCAAGAAATGAAACCTATCTACATAATGTTAAGAAGATTCGAATTTTGAGAGAAGAGGAATGTTGAGAACTTTCGATCGACCTGATCTCAATCACGTGATGTTTGGGGTCACTGTTGTTCAAGCTGAGGTCGCGGTCCCTGGAGCTGAGGGGAAAAATTGGGAAAAACAGTGAAAAGGAGTGCCAGATGTGTAACTTGGGCGTGGTGGAGACCCTGGAACACTTTCTTATAGAATGCCCAAAATACCAGTCTAAAAGAACAAGATTCACGGGGAGTATAATGGGGGAGTGGGATGGGAGAATGAAGGGCATGTGATTAGGGGCGACTCAAAGGAGAGGGTTAATCTATTAATCGAAGAGATTGGGAAGAATGGGGCAAGGGATGTCATCAAGCAGTTCGTCTCCGAGTGTTGGGAGGAGAGAAGAAGCGCGGGAATAGGGAGGCAGTTGGTAGAACATGGGTAACCAAGGCCTTCTCATACGAGAACCGCGACAAATCAGCGGCCGGCCGAAGTGTTATTATATTATGTTTGGGATTGTTATTGAGATGCTAACTAATTAACGGTCCAAAACGTCACGTGATCTGTCGAGCTTTTCGCAGTTTCAGAGTTCGAGTAAAACTCCGTTTACGAACTGGGAACGTCCTGCAAAGTGGTATTAATTGTAAACTTTAGTCTCCGAGACTTGTAAGATAATCACCAAATTTCCTACAGTTAAAACTGGAAGTCCTGTCACTAATTGTGTGCTTATCTCGGCTTAATTGCGCGTTGGAATTGCGCGCAATTCCATATCGAATGGCATCCAAAGCACGGCAGGTACTCCTGGTTACTCATCGCAAACGCATGCAATGTTTCTGCCACTGGACCTCCGGGTTACCCGGAGGTCCATTGGCTGAAACATTGATGGTGCACATGCCATATGTACAGAATTTGATAGCCTTACTTTGGTCATAACGCGTAGATTGACGCGCAGAACGACGTGCTATTTGTCCGCATTTCATGACAGGACTTCTCAGGGACCAGCCGTGAGGGCGACTAGGGCGATTATGTCGCCCTTCTAAGCCCAAAGTCGCCTAGAAAAATAGTCGAGGCGATTACAAGTCGCCCTCTAAAAATTGGCCAAAATGAGGAAAGGCTGAACTGAGTGATGCGAGCTTTGCATGAAAACGATTATTTTCAAAAATCGAATGTGCTCGAGTGTGATAAATGGGCATTTTAATTCGTCAAATAAACGTCCATTTAATGAAATCACACGACAATCAATGTCCATTGTCTCTTTTGGCGGATTTTTTTATTTCTATTTTGTTGCGTTTCAGTCGGAGCTTCAAATGTCGCAACGAAAATAGGTGACTTACGCGACTCAACAAAATAACTTAGGTTACGTCGCTTAGGATGCCGAAAATGTATACACAACGGATGTATTTTATAACACAGTATTTTTATTTCGTTTTGCTGACGACTGTCAACTGTTGGGCCGTCTATTCCCACAAAAACACGAATGGAATTGAAACACATGAAAAAAGCTTTAGTGATGACAAGAAAAGCTTTGTACAGGACACAAGAGTGCATGAGGACGATCTTGAAAAAGGGTCCTCCTAAACAACGGAATGACACGAAATGACGCGGAATGACACCAGAATGCCATAAAAATGATGCGGAATGACATTTCTTTTACAAAATACTCGACCCCAGAATGTATTTTGTTTATTAACTAACAAAGTACCTCCCAAGCAACCTTCTTACATCTGGTCCTGTTCACACTTTCAGACTTAGGAAATTATTAGCTTAGTAGACTTTGGTGAAAGGCAACCACAGGAGGGTGCTGGGGGATTGGCATGAAGAAGAGGGGAGGGGGTCATGAAGGAGAGGGTAGCAGTGGGGGATTTTCAGTCAATAATTACTCTGTGATTTTTTAACCTGGCATAGAGCCTCATAGACAACTGGACCTGGATTATTGGGACATTAATGGGGGACCACAAATTGAAAATATGAAGGGGCGGCGGGGGTGGTACATGAATATTCTTAATTTTCCCCACTTGCCTATGAAGTCTCCCTACATGACTCTGCAGTCTACCTATTTTTTCTGGAGGGAGACATGGAGTCTCCCTAAACTTTCCCCCTAGGCTGGTCCCTGGGACTTCTAGTTTTAACTGTAAATAATGTACACGAACAGACTCTCCCTTCTCGCGGTAGACATTGTTTAAGGCGATACGGTTTGGGGTGTTAGGCTTGACAAGATCGGTGTTCCGTGCATACCCAGTAAGGCACGAACTGCCTGAACAATGTAATAGGCAGATAATAGTTCAGTGGCTCCATTTCAGTACCATTTTTAAATCTAGTATGAGATGTGGAAAGAAATTTTCACGAGACGAGACGGAAGGGAAAAATACTTCGAGAGAATCAAAATTGCATCTGAATCGAATTTGTTAAAATTGTTACATTACAGTACCGTCGGCAATACTAGTGTCATCAGAACTACCACACTCTAAATTGACGATGAATTTCTCAAGTTCGTTGTCCATCGCATAGTCCATCTTTCAATAAGCTTTTTCAACGCTTTTAACATGATCAAAATAGTTCTTCCAATATTAATTTACTAGTATTTTTTGAAATGCTTCTGGAATAAGTGTTTTTCATATCCAGTTATTCGAAGTTCAAGTTATGTTTTGCAATGTTCGCTTTCAGCTGAGGTCAAAATTATTTCTACAGGGCTTCGGTCTGCATGGTGTGGTGACAATCGGAAAGGATTGTTGCCGTTGTCACACACTGCCGTCGCCACTGTACGCAAAGGCTCTGTGAAGTATGCACAAGTGAGGCAGTTCTGCTTTCGGCATTTTATCACTGCATGTGACTGTCTGTCAGTCTGTCCATTCCTTGTTGTCCGCCTTTCCTTTGCCATGTTATAGACACTCTCCCATAAATTGTAACAAGACAAATCCATTTCGGATACAATCCGTCATAAAGGATGGCCTATACTGCTATGGACTATATTATGAGTAATCGTTTGACTGGACTGGATACGTGAAATAATTCATGAGAGGTGAGGGACGTTGTACAAAGAGTGCGCGAATGCGCACGAGTGTTTTACAATATACTCCCTCGCCTTGAATGAATTATTTCACGTAACCAGTCCAGTCAAGCGATTACACTGTTTATTACTTTTCATTATTAACGATAATTATATTATTTAACCCTTTACCTAACGTAACGGCCAAAATCGGCCAGCGCTATTCTCAAAAATCGCAAGTTAATTTTCATTATTTTTTCATTTTTTTTGTCTCTAAAACATAGGTTATGACCCCTCATTGGAACGAGCTCGTCGAGCTCGTTCCAATGAGGGGTCATAACCTATGTTTTTGAGACAAAAAATGAAAAAATTAGTTCTTCAAGAATTTTTTTGCAAGTGTCGTCTGCTTTTCATGACAGGTAAAGGGTTAAAAAAACAAAAAAAAACAATGAAGTTCCCATTACACCTACGGCAAAGCGTCTTCGTTTGCGCGCACGGATACATGACACAATTGTTGATTGCTAAATTCACTTGTGAAGTTATCGTTTATAATCAAACCCGGAAATCCCAGTAAATCACACGTTGGAAAGTAATAAAACTCAATTAAAACCCCCGTCTAAATGAGTAATTATAAGCTTCCACATTTCGGATTAACCCTGCATATTTATTTACTTATTTTGAGTTTAACGACGAAACACAATGAAATGGGTGGGGATGTGTTTCCATTTGGTCAATTCCCTATTCGCCAATTCCTTTATTGGTTAATTACCAACACATGCATTCCATTTTTCATCAATCACCTTTTCGTCAACGAGCAGGGGTCAATACAATAAAACTTTTACAATTGTATTTTCCCGAATTCTAATTTCTACAAGTGAATATAAATGACGGAAATGAATCATTAGCATTTCAAAAGATGTGGCAATTTGCCAACTGGCAAATTGCCACATCTTTGAAAATGCTAATGGTTCATTTCAATTAGTTATTTTCATACATAGAAAATACAATTCTGAAAAATACACCTGTAAACGTTTTATAGTATTGGCACCTGGAGACAATACTATAAAACTTTTACAATTGTATTTTCTAGAATTGTATTTTCTATCTATTAATATAACTGACTAAAATTAATCATTAGCATTTTAAAAGATATGACAATTTGCCAATTGGTAAATTGCGAAATCTTTGAAAATGCTAATTGTTCATTTTAATCCATTGAAAATACAATTCTTGAAAATACAAGTGTAAACGTTTTATAGTATTGGCCTCAGTTTATTTAGAGGTTATTGCTAGATTGGTTTCATATCGGCCGGGGTATCAGTCAGAGGTTACATCATATGAGACCGGACCCGAACTTCTTTTATTAATTAAACCAAAACAAACAATTACAAAATGTTCTCAGATATGTTACAGTGTTCTGACGATATTGTTTGTTACCCATTTGCAGTCCGAAGTTTCCTTTTCTAGTTAGCTATCTGGACGTCTCGGCGTCCCCGCTGGTATGATAGGATCATACAACCAGCGCCTGCCCCATTGTCCTCCAAGCGATTGTGTACTAAGGCGTACTGCACGTCGATGGTGCACTTAACTTCAACCAGTGCTAACCCTGCTTATGTGGAGTTAGTATGTTGCTTGGTGGTTCTCTCCGTGTACTCCGTCTTCCTCCACCCGTAAAACTGTCCGACACGAGGTGACCCTGGCTGTTGAAAGCGTCATTAAACCCCAGTAAATAAACAAATAAATAAATAACCAGAGTCTGGTATAAGAATCCTTGACATAAGCAGCATAATAATATTGGCGAATCTTGACTTTACTCTTGTGATGCGATGATGACATTGTTGCTGAAAATGACCTCAAACGGCATCCCCATCATCACTATTCTTCAGATGCTTTCAAATGATTTCCTGTCCTCTCTGTATCAGCAACAATCTCCTTGACCACGAGAAACATATTTAGTTTATCTAAATTACTTCACTGGAGGGAAATATTGGTGCGTCATTCCTTTTATTAGTTTTATTAGTTTCGAAATGACCACAAGAAATTCATCAGCAAATGAATACGTAACTGAATTCTCATTGATTGCGTTCTCACAAACAACATACATAGTTTTGATAGGTTCAGTTATTTTATGATTTACAGTTTCTCGGATATAATTTACTGTAATATAAAATGTGTTCTGGAGAAAATTACAGTTAACAACTTTCAAGAACAGAAACGTTGTTTATCATGTTTCTTAACTGTTTGAAGCAGATGGTATTTCTAAGCATTTCCACCCCTTAGGAACCCCAGAAGCGGATCGTTCGTGTTTACAGTCGTAAGTAAATTCTGCTTTACTGGTAAAACAGACTCGGTAGGGGGCGCGGTGACTTTGCGGTAACCTGTTCTCGGTAGATCACCGAAGTTAAGCAACATCGAGCCCTGTTAATCCTCGGATGGGAGACCGTCTGAGCGATCGATTCGGACTCCCGCGCTGTGTCCTTGAGCAAGGCACTTAGCCCCGATTGTCCACATAGGGGCACGATGACGCCGTGTACTAAGGCGTACTACACGTCGATTGTGCGCATGTCTTCAACCAATCTAACCCTGCCTGTGCTGCAGTGCGGAATTACGATGTTGGGAAGCTGGCAGCTGCTCGTCGTTGATCGGTAATTCTCTTCGGGTACTCCGGCTTCCTCCACCCGTAAAACTGTCACGATCATGATTAGCCATTGTGCATAAGTAAGTGGCCTTAAACACCTATAAATAAATAAATAAATAAATAAATAAATAAATAAATAGATTAATAAATAAATAAATAAATAAATACCGCCTGCCTGCTAAGTTAAGGGTGGGATAGACCAATCAATATTTTCAACGAGCAGCCCTAAGGCTGCTCGTTGAAAATATTGATTGGTTTACCCCCTAATAATAAATATGGACTCTTCCAATTTCTTTCATTGAACTGACATGGGAGATACCACCAGGGTTCAAAGGGTTAATAAATAATAATAATAATAACCGATTCGGTAGCCAACACCTGGGACAGCAGTCCTCTCAGCTGGACGCAAAGTTTTTGGTGATTGGCTACACTTGACTTATGTATTGTGGCCACAATATAACCATAGATACTGACGGTAGCCTTTAACGACCAATGAATTAATAATAGTTCCCTTGGACTTTCAATAGTATAGAATGGACGAGCGCGTGCTCTTTGTTTGAGGGTAGGCTAATTAGTATTTTTGACTTGCAGCTCTGGAGCAGCACGTTGAAACAATAAATGGCCTACCAACATCTTCATTGAGCAGCCGTTTTGAGTTCGAATGCTATAGTTTAGTTTAGGAGACACAAAGTAGATCTTCTGTTTCTCAGGCCATTATTTGTAAAATTGCATGCAGGCGAGCGGTTTTTTATTTTATTTTTCATTTCAGTAATTACTTCTTTGCCATCAAAAGTTCATGTTCTTGGTTCAAGTTTTAGGCCTCATAATCTACAGAATAGCACGGGTGGTGGTGTATTTCATCCCTTGAGTACAAAAAGGCTTTGCAATGCTAAAGCATTGCAAAGCCTTCTTCCACTCAAGGGACAAATTCATCAAATTTTTTAACTTGGGTCAAATATCAGACATAACCCATTTAATTTTTATTTTTTTTAAGTTTAAATTGGTTATAAAAAGAGAGCATGCGGCGGCCAAAAGGACCATGTGGGAGGGCCTGAGAAACAGATTTTTTTATTTTTTTTAAGTTTAATAATTTAATACATTACACCACAATGGCAGTTGCACAATACAAACATAACCAATAACAAGATATAGCAAACATGATGTATAATATAAAGTACTAATGACTTTTTGTCTTTAACAAGGTGATCTCGCTAACAAAAAAATGACCAGATCATGTTAGATATAATATTAATCGATTTACTATCACAGTTTTTCAATATATAATAGTATTTCTCCGAATCATTTAAGTGTTAAAATTCTTTGTTTTCTTTTATAATTTCTTCGAACCCCGTTTCCCTAATTTCGACATATGCCTCACAATCCATAACAAAATGTTTTTATGATCCCAATCGAGAAAATAGGCTTTGCCTTGTAAATGGGTTGACTAACAATTGATAATAACTGAAAAAGTTATTGAGTTACAATTTCTCACGTTTCTCCTACTTGCCTGAATTCAAGCTTTTCCCCTTTTACATTTTTAGCTCAACTTTGACGTGAGTCAAATCTGAACTTATGCCATGGCCAGTCGTCCGTCTGGCCGTCTGTCCGCCAACAATTCAACACGGCTCGGGCTAGAGGCCGCATTTGTGAACCGATCTTTACGAAACTTCTTGGGTACCTTTGTTATCACCGTGGGACGAGAACGAGTGTTTTTGGATCCGGTCCGAAATTCAAGTTGGCAGCCATTTTGTACAAAATTAGGTGCAATCAGATTTTTCCGCAGAACTTCCATATGAAAGCGCTGATTTGAATAATTTTTTGTATGAATGTTTAGTATCATGAGATACATTACATATAATACGGTTTTTTTCTCGTTATATTGTTTCAAGCTTACATTGGGAATACCGGAGAATGAAGAAGTGGTTATTTACTGTGGTAAACAAGCTCTGTTTTACTGGTAAAATAGGACCCGTTCTCCAATACTAGGGGTCGAAGTCCTAAATATGGTCAAACATGCCTTTAACCCTTTATCCAACTTAACGGCCAACACCGGCCAGCTCTATTATCAAAAATCGCCAATTAATTTTCTTTATTTTTTCATTTTTTGTCCCCAAAACATAGGTTATGACCCCTCGATGGAACGAGTTCGCCGAGCTCGTTCCAACGAGGGTCATAACCTATGTTTTTGAGACAAAAAGTGAAAAAAAATAGTTATTCAAGAATTTTAGTTTTGCAAGTGTCGTCTGCTTTTCATGTTAGGTAAAGGTTTAAACGATTGACTAAACTTTGCTTTGTCTCCATGTTGCGGTCACGATTAGTCATTGTGTGAAGTACGTGACCTTACATACCAATAAATAAATTAATTAATTATTGATTAATTAATTAAGAGCAACAAAAACAGAGCTTAATTAATTATTAAGTAGATAAATAAATAAATAAACAGTTCCAAGTATTATTTCTGGCCTTGAGATGAAGCTTCGCTTATTCTTACGTTTTTTGTTACAGAGTGCACGTTTATCATATTTGGGGAGCGTGGTGGCTCAGTGGTAGACTATTGGACTTCTATGCTAGAGGTCCCGAGTTCGATCCCCGTCAGGGACGACCCGCGCTGTGTCCTTGGGCAAGGCACTTTATCCCGGTTTCCTATTCCTGAGGCACGATGACGCCGTGTACTAAGGCAGACTGCACGTCTACGGTGCACATGTATTCAACCGCTGTAACCCTGCTTGAGCGGAGCATGAACAGAGCCCCCGCCTTACTCGCTCCATGTCGTTTAAATATGCTTGTAGCATATTATGTATTTTATGTGCTTGGACAAGGCACTTAGTCCAGATTGATCACGTTGGGACACGTTGGCGATACGTACTAAGGCGTACTGCACGTCGATGGTGAATTTATCTTCGACCAATGCTAACCATGCTTGTGTGCATTCTGTACCCTGGTGAGTCTGAGAGTTTGTTGCCGCTGCTGGGTGGTTCTCTCCTAGCACTGCGGTTTCCAACACCAGTTAAAGCAGCAAGTAGATTTCTTTTGCGCACTCTATCACCGTTGGAGCCTGGTTAGTTAGTCACCAATCCTTGCGGTGGAAGACCTCTAAAATGTGCAACACGTGTATGAACTATTGACTAAACTTGGCTTTATCTCCATGTTGTGGTCATGATTAGCCATTGTGCCGAAATGTGTGACCTTATACACCGATATAATTAATTAATTAATTAATTAATTAATTAATTAATTAATTAATTAATTAATTAATCTGCACTTGGGGATGTGACGCGCATCCCACAAGTGGATGAATGTTGATCTTTTGTTGCTCGTACCCGTACCGCTCGTAATGGAACGGCGGCTTCTCAGCTGGTCTTCCGAACCAATGAGTGATCCTCAGACAAGACGTCCTTTCACCCTGAAAGGTGATAGCCCTCCTCATTGGCTTTCTCTGTCCTCTTCTGAAGGTAGTTAGGTTGGGTGTCAAGACTGGTTGTGTTGTGCCGATTTTTCTGGTTTTCTGGGTAAAACAAACAAACTCACCTTTTCAGGGCCACCAAACCTACCACCAGGTTCCGAATGAGTTTTCGCTGATGTGCGTTTTCGTGGTAGGATTTTCCATAACGGTTAATGTTATTGGTGTGGCACCGGTCAGCGAGATCGAAGTCGTCCTCCCTACTCGTTGTCACTGGTTTGCCAGAACATGGCTGGTGATTTGCGTGGAAACACCACAACAGGGGCAGATCCTAAGAATGTGCCCCTGCCGTGGTTTTCCCCACAAACCCATAACACTTTCTCACACTTTCTTACAAAAAAGGATTCAGTGGGTACCTGCTTGAATAGAAAAGAGGTGGATTAGTATGTAATGATGTTTACAAATGAGTGGAGATGAGATAATCTCGACCCCTAACCCCACCCCACCCCTCCACCCCGAATATACACCTTGCTTGATGATATACACCTTGCTTGATGATATGCACCTTGCTTTGAGCGAGGCCGTCGGATTCCAATCTGCACTTTTGATACAAACTTTTTCCGTGTACACTTTCGACTTGTCTCCCTGAATACAGCCAGTCAGTACATCTTATTAAGGTGAATCACGACGTGAATAGGTGCGATAATTCGTGTATTGTCAGGATACTAACCTAACACACATCTCTGAAATCTCAAAAGAGATTAAAAAACACGTTTTCAAGGTGAAACGGAAATATGTGTAGGAAAATAAACACTATTTTTTTTTATCCCCTTTTGATATACAAAGTTGAATCTTTGCTTGAATGGAAGCGATGTCGGGTCAGGTTTTTTTCACAGGCGCAAATATATTAATTTAACTTTGAATGAGCCCATGTAAGCCATTTTTCATATTTTATTTCTATACATGTTGTTGTGCAAGAAGAAAAGTACGAAACTTCAAGGGAAATGGAAGTCCCAAAACATCACACAAGCCCTTTAAATCATGCCCATTAGAACGCAGTTGTCATGGACTTCTTAAACTGATGTCGGGCTCTTCAAAGGATTTTTCAAAAATCTAAACCCTTTGAACTCTGGTGGTATTTTCCATGCCAGATCAATGGCAACAATTAGAAGAGTCCATATTCATTATTTGGGGTAGACCAATCAATATTTTCAACGTGCAGCCTCTGGGCTGCACGTTGAAAATATTGATTGGTCTACCTCACATGTTTTCTGAACAGCCATCATATTTAATAACGTTATGGCGTATCATGTTCCTGAACGGAAAGGCGCCGGTGGGGTTTAAAGGGATAACATAAATTTTTTTCTCCATACAGCGCAAAAGTAAATTATCAAGGGAGATAAAATTCAACTGTCACTCATGAATAAAATCTTTATTTTCAGTCGTCTCATATCGTTGTAACATCGACATGCCGAAAAAAGGCACAATCTGCTGTAAAAGAGTTGCTTTCCATTTAACATGGCATGAGAAAGGAAACTTTGCTTTATTAATTACTTCAAAGCTCGATTTGATATCACACGACGGTATGGAGTGCAGAAGTACTGATCTTATTCCCTGAGGTAACCGTCATAACGTTATAATCGATTTATTTAAAGTTACGCATTAAAGTTCTTTTGTCAATCATAGAATCTCAGACAAATATCTCTGTGCTAGAAACAACGTTTTCATCAAATGAGAGAAAAAAACCATCATCAGAAGTTGACCTGTCGGTCAGGGATACAAATTTCTATTGGAACTTCAAAAGGAATACAGACTAATTACATTTTAGATTCCAAAATCTATTAAACCTTTACATCTTTATCTCTGGGGTGATTAGTAATAAAGCATCGCCGAAAAAGAAGTAAAATGCATTAAAAGTTTTAACCCTTTACTCAACACAACGACCAAAACCGACCAGCGTTACTCACAAAAATCGCCATTTAATTTTCATTTTTTTTTCATTTTTGTCACAAAAATATAGCTTTTGTCCCCTCCTTGGAACGAGCTCGTTGAGCTCGTTCCAATGAGGGGTCAAAACCCATGTTTTTGACGCAAATATGAAAACAATTGGTTATTCACGACTTTTGTTTGTAAGTGTCATCTGCCTTTCGTGTTTGGTAGTCTTTCTCCACTCGTTCCAATTTTAAGGAGAAAAGGGAACAGAAACAATTTGCCGAAAATCGGTGTACAATTTTTTTTAAATTTATTTTTATGATGCTCTTTTGTTGCATTTAACATTTTATATCATATATAAAATATACTGATGTCTCCAAAAATTGTTTTAAAATTTAAATATTTAATCACATCACTTTTAAGGAATATTTTTTCCGGGTTTTTCTCTCACGGTTGTGACATACAATCTCTACAAAACCAATGTCAGCACTTCTCTCTTTTTGGGGTACACATGATCTGGGGCACGGATTTTTGATATTTTGTGTCAGAAAAGAAATAAGAGTAAAAGTTTGGAACTCTGATGGTGTATTCTAGGTCAGTTCAGCGACAGAAATTGGAAGAGTCTACATTCATTACCTGGGAGTAGACCATTAAAAGCAACGAATGTTTATAGGTTATAGCTTGGTTAGTTTCATGTTTCATTAAGAAATTAGCTGACGTTATCTGAGAGATATTGGCTTCAAAGTCAAAATTTATCCTTTTACCCAACGTAACGGCTAAAACTGACCAGCGCTATTCACAAAAATCGCCAATTAATTTTCAATACTTTTTCATTTTTTTGTCTCAAAAACATAGGTCATGACCCCTCTTTGGAACAAGCTCGTCGAGATCGTTCCAATGAAGGGTCATAACCTTTGTTTTTGAGACAAAAATTGAAAAAAATTCAAGAATTTTTTTTGCAAGTGTCGTCTGCTTTTCACGCGTGTGTCATTCTGTATATTTATTTCATATTTGACATTTTAATTTCTAACGTTTTCTCGCCACTATATAGCCTTAGCTGCCGATGTGGCGTTAAACACCAATAAATAATCAATGTAATTACCTAAAACGAAACTTCAAGTAAAGCACTCATTGCTCTGTCGCTAAGTAGAGTCTGAATCACGTTGAAAATTTTTGTTGCTGCTTTGTAAATCTGATCTCATAGTTGATAAAAGCAACGAATATTTAAAGGTCAGTTTCATGTCGGCAGCAGTATGAGCCCGTGGTAACTTCACATCAGCCTGAGGCCCAAAGGTGGATGTGAAGTTACCGAGGGCTGATATCTCGACCCATATGAAACTAACCAAGTAATAGCCTTTTCATTTATTAAGTAAATAATAACAACAGATCTGATCTGTCAGGATTATGTAACTTCTGTTAAAGTTTTCTGATCGTTTTATTGTTTCTCGTTCTTTGCACAAAGTCCGAAGTTTCCACTTCTAGCCGCGACGTCCGGATAGCAAAACTACCTGTTCTTTCACTTCGACGAATCTCTGTTTACGACTCTGAATTTCAGTTAACCCTTTACCTAACATGAAAAGCAGACGACACTTGCAAAAAAAATTCTTGAATAACTAAATTTTTTCATTTTTTGTCTCAAAAACATAGGTTATGACCCCTCGTTGGAACGAGCTCGACGAGCTCGTTCCAACGAGGGGTCATAACCTATGTCTTTGAGACAAAAAATGAAAATATTTTAAAAATTAATTGGCGATTTTTGAGAATAGCGCTGGCCGGTTTTGGCCGTTACGTTGGGTGAAGGGTTAAGGGTGAACTTTCCGTACAACTCTCTTCTCTTCATCCTCCCAATCATCACTTATTGCCATCATTAATTCCACGTGATACAAAACTCTGCTTCAAACCACCCCACCGTGCCGGTAACGCCAATTTCCCTGATTGCGTTCGACGTATAACTGTGAACATTTCAGTGTAAACAAATTGGCCGTGTCTAGTGCCGTAGGGGAGGAGGGGGGGGGACTCTAATAGTACTGAAATGTTTAACCGGATAATCGATTTGAAACCAGTTAACTGCCTAACCGATTAGAAAAACCGTCAACCGGTTATCCGAAATATCGATAGTGATCGTCATTCTACGTTTAAAACGTAGTAAATCTGCCGCTTCTCCTTTGTGATAGATTACACATCGAAGCCGCGTTGCATATATTGAGAAATAATCGACTTAGGCGTTCAAAACTTCGTTAATGATCGGCAGTTTCTGTGAGTAATGAGTAATCGCAGAAACTATTCCGTAGTGTGTATACAAACGAACGTTGTCGAGTACTCGACAACGTTCGTTTGTATACACACTACGAAATAGTTTGAGAATACTGCTTTCCCATTCGTATAGTTTTGAACCCATATTCGGTGAAATAATTGCCACGGATAACCTGGTTATTATGAGCCAACCGTTTCGGCCCTAGACTCGAAGTTCACATCGGCTGAGATCGGCGACATATCAACTGAGTATTAAGCCATATCAGACGAGTTTGATAACGAGCAATTCTGGGAAAGAAAGTCAGATCTTATCAATAAAGCTGAATTGTGTATCTCATAAACAAAAATATACAACGATTCTTGAGATAAGAAACGTCATCGTAAATGTGTCAGAGAGTATCTCTAAACACTCAATCATATGTCATCTCAGACCCAAATTATATGTATCTAAACAGATCAGAAAGATATGGTGGAATTTTTTCACTTCTTACTTAATTTTAACTTTGATTATTATCAAAATAATTTTGTACCAGATTACATTTCCAAAGAGTTTTTTCTTGTAAACACTTGTCCTTACTAAGTGCGATTTTAGTTGAAGTCAAAATTATCTGCCTACAGTTAAAACTAGAAGTCCTGTCATGAAATGCGCACAAATAACACGTGGATCTGCGCGTTAATCTACGCGTTATTACCATAGTAAGACTATCAAATTCTGTACATATGGCCTGCGCGCAAGCAATGTTTCAGCCACTGGGCCTCCGGGTAACCCGGAGGTCCATTGGCAGAAACATTGCTTGCGTTTGCTATGAGTAACCAGGTGAACCTGCCGTGCTTTGGATGCCATTCGATATGGCAATTGCGCGCAATTCCTACGCGCAATTAAGCCTAGATAAGCGCACAGTTCGTGACAGGACTTCTAGTTTTAACTGTACTAATTTATTTATTTATTTATTTATTTATTTATTTATTTATTTATTTATTTATTTAATGGGGTTTACCGATACTTTCGACGGCCAGAGTCACCTTGTGTCGGACAGTTTTACGAGTGGTGGAAGCCGTAGCACCCGGGGAGAACCATCGAGCAAGGGCGAGCAACTATCAGACTCCCCAACGAACTAAATCAACACAAGCAGGGTTAGCATTGGTTGAAGGCAAGAGCAGTATCGACGTACAGTACGCCTTAGTACACAACGCCACGGTGCCCACACGTGGGCAGTTGGGATTAAGTGTCTTGCCCAAGAACACAACGCGGTTGCTGCAGGTGAAATTCGAACAGAGGATTTCTTGGCTTGCAGTCTGCACCTCAACCAACTGAGCCAGCGCGCTCCCTGGCTACTAATAAAAACATCAAACTTCAAGTGGGCTTTAATCTGTTTCTCTCTAATTTTGTTATCTTCTATAATTCACCATATGGTACTCCAGAAAGGAGCTCTTTGATACTGAGGATGTGGCATGTAATTCCTAACCGGATCTTTTGTCTCCAAGACTACCAATGATATGCAATAAATTGTCCTACAAGCTCAAGTGGGAGACTCAGTTTCTTGCGCACCCTTTTCCTCTTATGACTGTGGTCGAAACACTGCGCTATTGTCTGTATGTTGCGATTATTTATTTATTTATTTATTTATTTATTTATTTATTTATTTATTTATTTATTTATTATCTATTTATTTATTTATTACGTGTCTGGTCTATAAAATCCCCGTTTGTAGCAACACTAAACCACGTGGAAATTGAAAATCCACTCTATAAAATCCCCATCTGTAGCAACACTAAACCACTTGGAAATTGAAAATCCGTTCCTCACACATGTGCGGAACGAAAATCTTTCACTGACTTCTTTTGTGAAGAAACGAAATTTCACTGGAATCTTCTACTAATCGTGAGCGCAATTGCAGTTTGAATCGCTAGCTACAGCAAAAAAAATCGCCCCCTCCCCCCCCCCCCCCCGAGTTACAATGCGTTCTATGTGCCAGTAGGGGTAGGTGGTGTATATCGATGGAGGGAAGCTCCCTTTCGTTTAGTGTCACCGTTCGATTCGTCATTCCAGAGTTATGGGACTTTATTACTCAGAAAATTGTCAATTTTTTACACGTCGTACGATAACTCGAGAACGCTTCCAGAGATTTTCACGAATTTTTGGTAGGTGGTTTATGTTGATGGAAGGAAGCACCCTTTCGGTTGGTGTCGCCGCTCGATTAGTCATTCCAGAGTTATGGGACTTTATTACTTAGAAAATTGTCAATTTTTTACACGCCGTACGATAACTCGAGAACGCTTCCAGAGATTTTCACGATTTTTTGGTAGGTGGTTTATGTTGATGGAAGGAAGCACCCTTTTGGTTGGTGTCGTCGCTCGATTAGTCATTCCAGAGTTATGGGACTTTATTTTTCACATGTCGAACAATAACTTGAAAATGCTTTGAGCAATTTTCATGATTTTTTGTTTGCAAGTATATGTTGATAGAAGGAATCTCCCTTTCGATTTGTATCGCTGTCCGATTTGTCATTCCAGAGTTATGGGACTTTATTCATCAAAATATAGGCAATTTTCCACATGTTGGACTTTGAGCAATTTTCATGATTTTTTGGTGGCATGTATATGTAACTTGACAAGTACACATGTATACTCATATTGTGTGGTTCCCTCTTGTAATTAATAACGGGCGTATCATGCGCTCATGGCGCAGCTGTTTATTTAAGTTTACATTGGTTATAAAAACAGAGCATGCATCAGCCAAAAGGACCATGCTGGGGGGGGGGGGGGGGGGCCTGAGGAACAGATTTTTAAATTTTTAGGTCTTATAAGCCTTTACACGGGAATCCAGAATTGTTCAACAGAATTGTATTAAGAACATAATGAGTGAATCATGATTGTATTCTATGGACGTTTCAGTAATAATTTAATCACACCGCCCCACGGGGTTGTGGGGTTAAATTTCCTCTGAATCCCCTCGCCATTTCGTGTTTGTCTTGTCATTTTATCATTTTCTTTTACGTACAAATTTTTGCGAGCCGCGCTGAAAGGGTTTAGTTGCAAAAGGGGGGTTTTATATGCATGCAATCAGAGTATGCTTCGCCTTGTTTCTTTTCATTTGACAACGCCCTTTTCACAGCCTCGACTTATCATTGCACCAACTATTTGAGATATTTCCCCTGTGGTAAACTGTGGTAAACAAGCTACACTATAAGATCAGCTGGGTTAAAAATGAACCCAAATCAACTGGGTTGAGTGAATATGAACCCAATTGGGTTCATATTCACTCAACCCAGTTGATTTGGGTTGATTTTTAACCCAACTGATTTTAGAGTGTATGTTTCACTTGTAAAATAGGATCCAGTCATTACTGCTTGGGGTGGAGGTCATGAGTCTAAACAATTGACTAAACTTGACTTTATCTCCATGTTGTCGCATTCAGCCATTGTGCAGAAATATGTGACCTTAAACACCAATAAATAAATAAATTTGATATATATATATATATATATTTGTATAATTAAAGCGACAAAGATCTGGAAACGCATAACATGCCGTCTACAATAGTTTACTTTAGCTATGATGGCTTCAAATGCCTTGCGTGGTTGCCATTTTTAAATGGGCTAACTCTGGTATGTAGACATGTTGACCTAAATGCATAACCGTCATCCGAATAATATTTGAATATGAATGCCATGTTTTTTTTTCAATTCAACTGCAGCAAAACATCCCATCTTTTGATGTCTAATTTAACAAAAAGGTATCTATTGAACTGAAGTTCTTACTTAATGTGGTGTGCTCTTTCCAGTGGCAGTTCATTTCACTTCAGATTTTATAGAACATATAACTCGTCAGATCATTTTGAACCCTAACAAACTTCACATCAATCCTTCAGGGAGTACAGATGGGCTACAGATTCAAAGGTATTTTAACTTCACATTCAAACGTTTTATATACAGATTTTTATAAGGTAACACAAAATAGATTTCTGTTTTTCAGGCCATTATTTGTAAAATTACATTCATGCGGGCGTTTTTTTTTATTTTAGTTTTTTATTTCTGTAATTATTTTTTTGCCATCAGATGTTCATGTTCTTGGTTTATGTTTTAGGCCTCATTATCTACGGAATAGTGTATCTCGTCCCTTGAGAGCAAGAAGGCTTTGCAATGCTAACGCATTGCAAAGCCTTCTTGCACTCAAGGGACAAATTTATCAATCTTATTAACTGCTCGAGGGCCTGAGAAACAGATTTTTAATTTGTTTAGGCCTAATTTTGAATCATTTAAATGTCGATTTTTAAAAACAAATCTGCCGATTACTAACACCAACAAACAAGTTGTAATTACTGTGTGCAGTATATGGCTTTGAGATGCAATCTAGTTGTTTCTTTCGAATGAACATTTACGATGAGTGGTTGATCTTAACACTTCATGTAGGGGTGCCGCTGCTAGAAGGGGTTTGAGGGTAGGTTGAAACTTCCCCATCCAACATTTTGTTTCCAGTCAGGACATTTTCGTCAAGATGTAGTCTTAGGTCTGTTAGGGTTGTTATATACGTCGCACTACCGTCGAACCAAATTCAATTGAATTAGATTCATACGATATCCGTCAAATCTCATTTTGATATATACGGACGCATTACTGTGGAGTCGAATTCATTCGACACACTACCTCAGCTCACAATGTTTGAGTCCACGTACAAATCTTATGTCATATATCTTATGTGATATCAATACATATATTTTAACTATGTATACGTATAGGAATATATTACACTTTATATTTCTACTGACGCCCCGCTCCATCATGGCTCTGAATTCATTTGGTGGTATATTTTATTCCAATTAGTCTTGAGGGGTGCGGTGGCTTAGTAACTGGAGGTGCAGACTGCAAGCAGAGAGGCCCTCGGTTCGAATCCCACCTGTGGCAACCGCGTTGTGTCCTTGGGCAAGACGCTTCACCCCCATTGCCCGCGTGGGGGCACGGTGGCGTTGTGTACTAAGGTGTACTGAACGTCGATAGTACACTAGTCTTCAACTAGTGCTAACCCTGCCTTTGTGGAGTTAGTATGTTGGGGAGCCTGACAGTTGCTCGCCGTTGCTCGGTGGTTCTTTCGTTAACTGTCGTGATCATGATTAGCCATCGTGCAGAAATATGTGACCTTAAAAACCAATAAATGAATAATAAATTAGTCTTACGCTTCTCAACGAAGCCATGCCTTGGTGATGTAGCTGGAATATTAGTCACGCCGAATTTGAGAGATCACAGTCGGAACAAATCAGGCCCCCACCCCCCTCAACCTTCCCGGTCCACGGTTCGATCCCCACCATGAGTAACTGTGTCGTGTCCTTGAGCAAGACACTTAATCACGGCTGTCACTTGGGGGCAGGGAGGTGCTGTGTACTAAGACGTACTGTGCGTCGATGGGGAACTTGTCTTCAACAAATACTAACCCTGCTTTCGCGGAGTTAGTACGTTGGGGATTCTAATAGATGCTCGCCGTTGCTCGGTTGTTCTCTCCGAGTATACTCCGACTTCCTCCACCCCAAAAACTATCCGACACGAATTGACCCTGGCTGTTGAAAGTGTCGTTAAACCCAATAAATAAATAAATAAATAAATAAATAAATATCAGACAAGATAAAATAACTCCAAACACTATGACTCAGTGAATCCAATCAAATATCCAGTGTAACCCGTTGATACTTTTGTACGTCTTTTGACATACGAAATCAAGCCGCGCGTTGATACTTTTGTATGTCTTATTACGTGTGGAATCGAACAGCGACTCGATAATTGTGTACGTCTTAAGACGTACGAAATCAAACGGCGTGTTGATACGTTTGTACGTGGTATGACGTACGAAATCAAACAGCGCGTTGAAACTTTGGGGTCATTTGTTTTGTTATTATTTTTCGATTTTTTAAAGTTTTAACCTCAGTTCCTACTTTCTGCCGAATAGTGCTCAGTGACAACCGTTGGGCCAAATGTTACCGCAACTTAAAATACGAATAGAATCCTGCTGTCCAGACTTCTTAACTGGTTGAGTGCCAGAAGCCACTATCAGGGCTTTAAAAAAATGAGGATACCAGTGCAAAAGCCGACACTTCCCTTGCTTATATTTCATATTCCGTCGAACACAAATAATATTTTGTTTATATAAATTTGTTTTATTACAAATTATTGGAAAGTGCCTCTAAACACTCTCCAATAATTTGTAATAAAACAAGTTTTGAATAACAAATTCAGACCACCAAAAATAATCTAGCCCTCAACCAGATAATCACTAATGTGAAAAAATATCTCATTTGTACTTTCCGACGTTTGACATCGCATTTTGATAAACGTTGAAGAAACTGAATTTTCATTGACGTTTGAACGTCGGGATAATTAAAGTCTCGAAGGGTTAATAGTTCCAGTTTCACAAATACATGATTGGAAGTTGTATAATAAATCTATCCCATCAAATAATTCAACGCAAATAAATGTATATTTAGGATGACGTTCGGTATAGAAAATGAAATGAAATGTGCAGATATTGCGAAGCAAGAAAGTCAATCTGAACACGCATACTTTAAATGTCAACGCAATATTTTATTGCAAATCAGTCATGTAAGAAATATTTCTCCAATATTGCCGCACAGACATTTAATACTATGGCAATATTTTAAAGAAAAAAAACCCACATGACATATCAACGGAACGGAAAAGATGATAACAAGAACGTCATACACATCGCAAGAAGTTAGGTTGCTCTTCTGGGAATGTCATCTTGTACATGTCTTTGATGGTAGATGGAAATTCCAAAAGCGAGGAGGGGTGGAGGGGACGTTACATGGCTTTGTACATAGAAAATCTTTAATGCAACGAGATGCTTTTAGAACCAGATTTATTAATTCGATTTGAGCCGAGATTTATACCGAGGCTCGAATCAGATTCAGTTGATGAGGTTAATAAATTTACTACAGGCTCGCACCGAAATTCACATCATTTTCATCACACGAACACCCTGTTGAAAATATAAGGCGTTTTCAATCGGAACGTTTTTAACGAGAAGAAACCCCTATCGTAAAGGGGGAAAAAAAACGTCCAGCGGTGTTCACGTAAAATGCCTTTCAATATTTTTTCATTGTTTGTCTCAAAAACAGTTTATAACCCCTCATTGGAAAGAACTTGTGGAGATCATTTCAACGAGGTGTCATAACCCATGCCTTTAAGAAGAAAATGAGAATTTTTGCTGTTACCTGCAAATTCTAAAATTCAACGAAATACGTTTGTTTCTGAACAGATTTTTTTAGCACTGAACAGACAGTCGTGTAAAAAACTACGTCGGGCAGAACTCTCTTTTTCACACAAAAGCCCTGGTGGGAAGGAAGGGACACAGCCCCCCCCCCCCCCCCCCCCAAAAAAAAGTTCTGAATAGAGACTTGTATAAACTGTATCGTGCAGAACTGGGCTCACAAATGTCGTCTTTTTCGCGATTAGCTCTCGACCCTCCCCGTGGGTACTCTGGTAGTAAAGTTGTGCTTGTCTACTGTAGAAAACAGTCTCTCTTTTACTGGTAAAAGCAATACCTGTGGTGGAAATCCTCTAAAATTGGAAACGTGGGTATACACAATTGGCTGGACTTGACTTTTTGTCCGTGTTGCGGTCACGATTATCCATTGTGCAGAAATATGTGACCTTAAATACCAATAAGTAAATAATAAATAATTATTTATTTATTTATTTATTTATTTATTTATTTATTGATGTTTAAGGTCACATTAATAAATAATTAGATCGCGATCTAATCTTCCTCCAGTGGGTCGGGATTTCGTAATACCAAGCAGGGGTGGCGCCAGGGATTTCTCGACAGGGGGCTGACCTCTCCGACAGGGGGGTTGACCTCCCAAACGAAGGAAAATGAGTGAAAATTGGTAAATTGGAGAACCAAAATAGAAGCAAATTGAGTATGTTTGTTGATTATTTAACCCTTTACCTAACCTGAAAAGCAGACGACACTTGCAAAAATAATTCTTGAATAACTAATTTTTTTCATTTTTTGTCTCAAAAACATAGGTTATGCCCCTCGTTGGAACGAGCTCGACGAGCTCGTTCCAACGAGGGGTCATAACCTATGTTTTTGAGACAAAAAATGAAAAAAAAAATAATGAAAATTAATTGGCGATTTTTGAGAATAGCGCTGGCCTGTTTGACCGTTACCTTAGGTAAAGGGTTAAAGTAAACATATTATAATAAGGTCGGGAAATATTTCATCTATAAAGCCAGTTTGACGAACGACATTAAGGAATTTCGTGAGAATCACTATTCTCTATCAAAGTTCCAGTGCTGCACGGGTTCGAGACTGACAAGACGAAATATCTGCATTCGATTGTCGGAAATTTCTCGTGAAGTCGGGTTTACGAGACTCTCCGACGGACTGACTAAAAATCTCCGACGGGGGGGGGGGGGACCTCTCCGACGGGGGTGGGGGCTGTAGCCCCAACCCCCAACCCCACACACACACCCACACACACACCACCCCACCCAACACCACCCCACCTCCTCTTGGCCCCACCACTGATACCAAGAACTTAAGATCGCACAAAAATACATTATTTATGGCAACACAAATTGAACTTTTTTCACAAAATAATTTAGTTACAAACAAAAAACAAGTGCTGGTATTAGAAAATGGATACCGCGTTACTAGTTTTTAGGCTGATTTTCGTTTGATGTTTGATGATGTGAAAGCTGTTATGCTGTGACTGAAGTCACAGCATAACAGCTCTCATGTCATCAAACATCATCGATGGAATAAGTTGCAAGCGGTGGTTGAACTGACGCCATGTAATTTGTGTTGCGACGTTCTTCGTTACAACAATTCAGTTGTACGGAGACCTCAAAACTGCAATCTGGGCGGAAAACTCTTTAATTATAAATTACACCAATACCCGTAACGCACTTATTGTGTCTATAGTGCGCAAAAGGTCTTGATGCGGATTGTCTAGTATTTCGATTACGTTTCACGTGTGAGTCCCCGGATATGGGAGCAGTGGTTGCTCACTATTATAAACCTGTTTCACTTCCACGATAAGCAACGTCTGGGGTGGAAGTTCTCTAATGTGGGAAGCATTGTTCTAAACGATTGGCTAAACTTTACTTTTTATTTCTGTTGTGGGATTAATATAACCACGGATGCTGGATGTGGTCGCAAACAGGGGTGGTATGTGTGTGGGGGCCAAAATTTCCTGGCCAAAATTTCCTGTAGTTGGAAATTCAGAGGGCAAGTCATGAGTAGTTGGAAATTGCATCCATCTGGATTTTAGAGCTTCTTTCATGATGCTGATGTATCCTTTACTTCCCAAAAAATACAACTCGGTTTCGGCAAAAATTCCAGCTGTTACTATTTACAACTACAGGGGACGCAATGCCGAGCTTCATCAGCGTGTCAATCAATCGGTACGAGATTTCTACAGTACGTTGCTAATCGTAATAAAAAAAAATCCTCGAAAGGCACTTCAAGAAAATCACACCATGTAAAATCGTTATCCTGAGTTAATGTTATTACAGTGTGAATAGCGCAAAGTTCTCAGCTTGCACATTTTAGCACATATTCAATTCCCAGAATAATACCAAATAATAATAACAACCCGACAATTCTACCATAAATGTGTTTGCTTTTCAGTTGTTAGAATCAATTTTTTGCCCCCCTTTCATGGCCTCATTTTCAAAATTGTTCTTGGTAGTGAATTTCCAACTAGGGTAGGGGGTTTCCCCTCACGGTCCCTCCCTCTAGTTGGAAATTCACTACCCTACACCCCTCCAATCGGAAAAATCTAGTCACGTCACTGTGCATAATATAACCACAGGTGCTGGATGTGATTGCAAACACAATAAATAGATCACTAAATAAATAAATCAAAATAAAGATATTTGGAAATGAAAAAAGAAACTTGGCGTTTATTGATACAATTCTTAGCACAAGTTGTTTAACATTGTGTAAAAGTTAAGGCTATCACCGTGTCATCTGTGATGTGCCCCTGGGCAGGGCGTTTTATCCCACCTTCCCCATCGGGAGCAATGTGGGTGTCTCAGTATAGCGTAATACATAATGCACGTCGATTTACACACGCCTTCAACTTCTGCTAACCCTGCTTATGTTTGGTTAGTAAGTTGAAGAGTTAGACAGTTACTTGTCGCTCCTTGATGGTTCTCCGGATATCCCGGCTTCGTCCCCCGGTAAAACGGTCTTAAACGAAATGACAATGGCTGTTTAACCCTTTACCCAACGTAACGGCCAAAACAGGCCAGCGCTATTCTCAAAAATCGCCAATAAATTTTCATTATATTTTCATTTTTTGTCTCAAAAACATAGGTTATGACCCCTCGTTGGAACGAGCTCGTCGAGCTCGTTCCAACGAGGGGTCATAACCTATGTTTTTGAGACAAAAAATGAAATAAATTAGTTATTCAAGAATTTTTTTTGCAAGTGTCGTCTACTTTTCATGTTAGGTAAAGGGTTAAAGTGTCGTTAATCTCAAATAAATAAGCAAACGAACAAAAAAATAAATAAATAAAGGTGACACACACGTCGCGATGCAAGCGTTATAGGCGATGTCGTAAAAAAGTAATTAAGGACGTCTCTTCTCAGTTTCGGGTGACTCGCACGTGTTGGTCACAGCATACCCGATTCAACTGACCTACCATTTAATGTGAGAGACCGGCCTTTACTGTTCATTTTAATTACACAAAATGCACACCATTCTATTCTCAGATGCAAGTACATTATATTCCGATGAACTAATTTTAAACAAATCTGGAAATAAGCTCACTGTCATCTTCAAAATGAGGGCTCCAGAGGGTGAATTTGGTGGCGTTACCCTGCCAGGGTAGCATTACTAAATTTGCCCTCTTTGAACCTCAATCTGAATGAAAGTCTCAGGCCTAAAGAGAAAGAGGTACCAAGAGGATGGCCCGCTGTATGGAATACCATCAGCAAATTCACCCTCTGGGGTCTTCATTCTGCAAATGACAGATTGCTTATTTCCAAGCATTGTTCTCGATATATATTTATTGCGTACCCCCACCCCCATACACACAGTCATGTTTTTCCGCCACATTTATCACTCAGATACCTTACTTTAATGCCTCGCATTTCAGAGAAATATTTCTAACGCACTAATAGAGACTTCTCGCCAGGCAATAAAAGTTATAAACAACTGCATAAAAATGCGAACGGCATTTACTAACAGACTGCAGCAGAGAACAATATTTATTTTGCAGACTTACACGTTTGTAAGTCCAACGTATACATAACTCGGTTATAATGGAAGGCGAGTTCTCGATACATTATACAACAAGTATATTTTAGTAATATATTATTTAGCAATTATATGCCAGATTTATCGCAGGCACCAATTTATGATTGGGAAATGTTATCGCTACTTGAAAATAAGCACATTTCAACAGTTATTGCGTTAATTCGCCTCATTTGTTGGCTTAAAATAAAACAGTTCTTAACAACTTCTGTACATACCACAGTCACAATTCAAGAACTAGAAGGGAACAAAGTGCGTGCTTATTTCCCATTTTCTAATAACTGAATTTTTGTCTAAAATGCGTGATTAATTTTCCTCCAGTTAAATTAAGAGAAAACGCGAAAACAATTTTTCGAGAAGATAATGAAAGCAGATAAAATTTGATAGCATCTCGCGTTAATTCTCACGGAGAGTGTTTGATTGAGATCTGAAAACATTTTCAAGCATCACCCTTGCTTGGCGGATCCCTCCCCCCCCCCCACACACACACATACACGCACACACACACATACACGCACATACACACATACACGCACACCCATACACGCACACACACACACACACACACACACGCACGCACGCACGCACGCACGCACACATACACGCACACACACACACACACACACACACACCTCAGAATATTAATTATAACAAATTGACAAAATTCACGAGATTTGAGCTTCCTATCAACACTACCACCCAGTTATTCAGGAGAAATTTGTGCACATGTCGTCTGCTTATCGTGTTAAGTAAAGACCTCCGTCCTGCTCCTTTTAGCTGCCGCATCTCTCTTTTTATAACCAATGCAAACCTAAAAAAAATAAAAATTAAATGGTTTGTGACTGATATTTTACCCAACTTAATAAAATTGATAAATTTGACCCTTGAGTGCAACAAGTCTTTGCAATGCTTTAGCATTGCAACGCCTTCTTGCACTCAAGGGATGAAATACATCGCCACCCATGCTATTCTGGAGATGATGAGGCCTAAAACATAAAACAATCCAAGAATATGAACTTTTGATGGAAAATAAATTTATTTATTTATTTATTAATTGGTGTTTAAGGGCACATACTTATGCACAATGGCTAATCATGACCGTGACAGTTTTACATGTGGAGAAAGCCGGAGTACCCGGAGAGAACCACCGAGCAACGACGAGCAGCTGCCAGCTCCCCAACATCGTAACTTCGCACTGCAGCACAGGCAGGGTTAGATTGGATGAAGACATGCGCACCATCGACGTGCCCCCATGTGGACAATCAGGGTTAAGTGCCTTGCCCAAGGATACAACGCGGGAGTCCGAATCGATTGCTCATAAGGTCAACCATCCGAGGACTAACCGGGCTCAACTTTGCTTAACTTAGGTGATCTGACGAGAACCAGTTACAGCAACGCCACCGCGCCCCCGGCAAAGAAATAATTATAAAAAAAATAAAATAAAGAAAAAACACCCGCCTAAATGTAATTTTACAAAAATGACCTGAGAAACGGGAGATCTACTTTGTGGGGCCTAATTAAATCTACTTCCGAAACAAACACTCCTTCACACTTTGACGTCGTCCCATTGGCGTTTTACGTCACGTGTTTATTGGACGTGTTGCGGATGATATTTCCGAGATGAACTATTTGATCGTCATTATTATGTGACAAAGCTTTTTCTGATGGGTCGAAGTCAACAAATTTCCAAAATTGAGAAATATATAACGTGCATTTCATTCCATCGAATAAATCCAAACGTCACTGGTGTCACCAAGTTTACGTCAAATTGCGAAGCTCATTGCTTTAGCCCTGCGAAGCATCAAACTTTGGGTCGAATCAAATTCCGAGCCGAATCGGACATGGAATTTCGAATCGAATCGAACCTCGTATCGAATCTCACGGCTTTTCATATTGTAAATATAGCACCTTCTTGCAACCGCAAATATTTCCATTCCCCACTGAGTATTTTATTACACGTCTATTACGTTCCTTTCAGTTCTATATTTACAAATCCGTCCTGAACATGTGTTCCATATGGATATCAGTTGAAGAAAGGACTAGTTTTGCAGCTGACGTCATGAATCCACCAAAAAAAACTAATCTCCACCCATTTTCGTAATCGGCCAATCGAAACTTCGCATTCTGACCCTAATTAATTCGGAAGTCGCGGTGACAGCCGATAAATCGAATGCCAATTGGAAAATGTTTTGTTCAAATCCACCAAAATTAATAAAATTAAACTTATTCTATAAATTGGGAGTGATTTTATAACACCCAAGTTTTGACTTTGAAGCGAATATCTCTCAAATAATGGCAGCTAACTTCTTAAAGAAACTAACAGATAACATATTTGGACTAAATTTTCATTTTTATTTTTCTGTTTACCAATCGATCTGTCACACGTGCGTACCAATCACACCACAGAGGGAGTTACTGGAATGTTGAGTTGGATATCGGTTTCGGCATTTTTAGGGGGGGGGGGGGGTATACCACGGTATCGGTTTGGTATTCGGTATCTGACTTGACTGAGGTTTGCTGATAGTACCAACGTAGAATTCACGTCAGGAAAAACAGAATAAGTTGTTGTGTCATTTTACCACAACGCTGTAAATGACACTGCCAATAAGCTCATCGGTGGCATTCTTTTACGACTACAAATCATAGCTACAGCAATTTTGTGACTTGTTCTAAACGCACCGTAATGTTTAAAGACCTATTCCGGGCTTTTGCGATCTCAGAACATGTGCATTGACCGTGCCATCGTTAGGAGGTCCCGCTGACAATAGACAAAATACATAGGCAGTGATTTCTAGTCAGGTCTTGACTGGAAATCACTGCTAAGCAATTGGACATGTACAAGTTGTTAGTCCAGTGGGAATTCAGGTCAGTTGCCCAGTCCTGTGAGGGTCAACAAAACTGAAAAGAAAATCAGTCACTTCTTTCTTGAAAATGAACCTTTCAACTGTTATCAGGCCTTAATAGTGACTAATTAATAGTGAATGTATATTTGAAAATTCCGACGGTATCGGTATTCAACAATTGGTTCGGTTCGATTTTTCGGTATCCCCATGATATCGGTATTTGTTCGGTTCTTAGGTCTCTGCATCTCTCTTCCATCTCTGAAGTCACATCTGACTTTTTGTTTTTTGTTTTTATTTCAAGCGCACAACGGTTAGATTGATTTTGCAGCCATCAACCAAATTTTAGTGAGTGCAATGATCAGTAATAATAGGCTGCTGATTAATGTTTCAATGAGTATCCGTTTACCTAACATGAAAAGCAGACGACACTTGCAAACAAAATTCTTGAATAACTAACTTTTTTCATTTTTTGTCTCAAAAACATAGGTTATGACCCCTCGTTGGAACGAGCTCGACGAGCTCGTTCCAACGAGGGGTCATAACCTATGTTTTTGAGACAAAAAATGAAAAAATAATGAAAATTAATTGGCGATTTTTGAGAATAGCGCTGGCCGGTTTTGGCCGTTACGTTGGGTAAAGGGTTAACCAACTTACACAAAAGACCCGTCCTTAACCAATTTTTCAAGACCCGTCCATAACAAATTAAGCGAGACTGTTGCTTAACACAAGCAATTCCTTCTTTGCCAGTTTTCTGCTAAAATACTGGTTTTCGTATGGAAATCCTCACTCCCCCCCCCCCCCATCCACTCCCCCACCCAATTCTAAGGTACACAATATTATATATATTATACATTTGCCGAGAGGTCCTCGGTTCGATTCCCACCTGCGGCAACCGCGTTGTTTCCTTGGGCAAGACACTTCACCCCCATTGCCCACGTGGGGGCACGGTGACGTTGTGTACTAAGGCGTACTGCACGTTGATGGTGCACCTGTCTTCAACCAATGCTAACCCTGATTGTGTGGAGTTGGTATGTTGGGGAGCTGACAGTTGCTCGCCGTTGCTCGGTGGTTCTCTCCGGGTACTCCGGCTTCCTCCACCCGTAAAACTGTCACGGTCATGGTTAGCCCTTGTGCAGAAATATGTGACCTTAAACACCAATAAATAAATAAATAATATATTATACATTTGCCGTCATGAAACGTGTTGACAATGCTCAAATAAGTTAGATATAACCCGTTGAATGATACAGTACGGCAGTCGTAGACAGGCCACTTTCCACGAATGCAAAAATATTGCATACCATACAATAATTATAAGATTAAACATCGCAAATTTAATTAATGAAGCACCGGGTACAACCCGGTGCTTCATTAATTAAACTTTTGCCGCTGCTGATTTTTATTACCCGGTAAGCGCATGCGTGGGCATCAGTAGATTACGACCAGTCCGGGAGCACGTTGGCTCAGTGGTAGATTGCTGGATTTCTGAGCTAGGGGTCCCGAGTTCGATCCTCGTCCGAGACGACGCGCATTGTTTCCTTGGGCAAGGCACTTTATCCCGGTTGCCTACATGGGGGCACGATGACGCCGTGTACTAAGGCGTCCTGCATGTCGACGGTGCACATGTCTTCAACCGCTGTAACACTGCTTGAGCGGAGCTTGAACGGAGTTAGAATGTTGAGCTGACAGTTGCTCGTCAATGCTAGGTGGTTCTCTCTGGGTACTCCGGCTTCCTACACCCGTAAAACTTTCACGGTCACGATTAGCCATTGTGCATAAGTATGTGACCTTAAATACCAATAAATAAATACGATTAGTCCACGGCGAATGTACTCTTCGAGTTGACAGTCAAACTTTCAATTGTTTTTACATGTGATTTTCAAGAAGTTTCAAGACTATCACTGGAAATGAAGAACTGTACGAGAAAGATAAATTATTCCTTCATCAAAACGGTTATATATACAGGGATATGGCTAGAGGGTTTCAGTTGGGGAGGGGGGGGGGGGGCACCGGTGTAAATTCCAACTGTGAGTGGTGTCGATAGGTGGTTGCACTGCAGCGCTAAGTGATATCTTTTATTACCCAACGAATCGCCCGCACCCGCCCGCGTAATATGCAAATACAGCTGCTGAAAAAATATTATTTTTCGAATAATTGCAACAAAACCATATCATGTGACCCCTCTTTGGAACGAGCTCGTCGAGCTCGTTCCAAAGAGGGGTCACATGAAATGGTTTTGTTGAAATGTTTTTAAAAAATTTAAAAAAACTTATATTTAAAACAATCTATTTTGAAATCATCTGCGTTGGGTAAAGGGTTATGAACCCTTCTGAAAATTTTCACTAGTCCTGAAACGGAAAAAGCATAATTTATAATGTGTCTGGGTCAGAAAATTTACCGGATTGATGTCAGAGTCGAAATTTTGAGGCCATGTCAATTTTAGAGTAGGAAATTTGAAACTCAAGTTTCCAGTTGGAAATAAAAGATCAAAATTTCTCATCATTAGTTGTAATTTTAATAATTTTCATGAACAATGTTAATTTATTGAATTTCCAACTACATGTATTTGATTTTTGACCTCGGAATTTCCAACTATCGAAAAAAAATACTCCTAGCTGGGGGGTGAGACCCCCCCACCCCACCCCACCTGTATATATAATGCCAACAAAATAGACGAAAAACATTGAATTTACGGTTTGAAGTGGACATGTACCTTTTTCTTTGTTTACACGCCGCCATCTTTAAAAGACCTTTCTGGACAAGTATACAACAATTGTGCATGTATTCAGCTCTACGGAATATTTATGAATGATATCAAAGAAGTTCGGAAGCGAACATCATTGAACTCTCCCTCTGTCATCAGGTGTCCTGCACAGGAGACGTAGGGCCAATACAATAAAACTTTTACAATTGTATTTTCTAGAATTGTATTTTCTAACTATTCATATCTATAACTGACGAATGTGAATGATTAGCATTTTCAAAGATATAAAATAAAGAATAAAAACCGACCAAGATGTAATAAGCAGGAAATTTGAAATTAGTGATCGTATAGAACGAAATCTTTGGAAAGAAATTTAAGAATATATGAGGGTTTTTGTCTATACCTTTTTTTATTTATATTATATTTTGGGGGTGGAGGGGTGGGGTGGGTGGTGTAGGGCAGCCTCATGCAAGGCAAATGGGAAACAGTCAGAAATATCGATGTGAATGAACCCAGTGAGCTTTGTCAAACGACCTTCAGTTAGGGCTTCTAAATATCTTTAACTGCGGTACGAAAGAATATCTCTATATTTATGTAAATAAACGGACATCGCATTTTATCAACGGTTGAATAGGCCTACATGTAAACTTCACGAAAAGAAGGTAATCTAACAGGGCCATAACAGCATAGGATTCCTTACGAAATTAAATTGGTGGCCCGAGAGAGCAAATTGCCACATCTTTGAAAATGCTAATGGTAAATTTATTTCAGCCCATTTAACATCATAACTAAAAATACAATTCTAGAAAATACAGCTGTAAAAGTTGTATAGTATTGGCCCCTGGAGATAAAAGAACAACTTAAGTGGAGAATTTAGGAACGTCTCGACGATTCGAAAATTTCCGAATTAGCACGAATCGAATTATGAGAACGATTGATTCTAAGTCAAATCGGATCGAAAATCGAACCGTTGCCGGGTCATTTCCCCACGACATAATTTGATATTAAAATAGCAACACTTCAGATGCATGTGTTTTTTAGATTGTCGTCCCTGACGTCTCAATGAGCGCACCGTGCTGGATGCACTGGAAATAAGCAGACTGTCACCTCCAGAATGAGGTCCACAGAGGGTGAAGTTGGTGATGCTATGACCGGCGAGGTCTTCTGCTCGTGAGAGGGGTGGGGATTAAGTTGATTCCACTTGAACTAACCGTGAATGATAACCCTTTCCAACTGATGAGTATTTTTCATGCGACACCCATGGATATCGCGGGAGGAATACTTATCAATTAGAGAAGGCAGCTTAGAGGGGCCACAAAAAAACATGAGTTACCGACACATCAGGCTGAAGAGTTGATTAAAAACAATAAGACTGGATAACGCTCTATTGCTTATGTATAATTATGTCCAAAGATGGTTAATTAATATTTACAAAGATCAAGTATTTTTCATGGACTATATATACAATGTATTTCAAATCACATGGCCGGCCATACCCCATAAATAATACACAAATGTGAGAAATATGATGAACCTGCAGTTCCCGGATTAGTACTTGTAGAAAATATCGGGGCCGGAATGGAGTGGGGTGTTTACTCATGAATATTCATACGGCTATCAGCTCATTTAATTGTTCCCCCTTAATAATTGTGTCTAAATAAAATTGCACTGCTTTATCTCAGTAATACTTAATTCGTCGACTGATATATGCTATTCGTAACGTCGCCCTGTGAAGGTGGCGCTGAACCTTCTTAGTAAATATGATATATTCTAGTACTTAGCTTGAATCTTGAATCTGCCAGTCTTCTACTCACACGATCCTCATAACCGTGTGCATGATGCCCAAATGGCAATCCTACCGGAAATATACTACTCCGTAAGAGCTATGTGGAAGCGTTCTGTACCCCGGGTACCGTTTCTTATCTCTCTTATATAAGAACTTGGTTCATCAATTTCCATTGTTGAGTGAAGGCTCTTTGCTTACTGTTCACTCACGCAAAAGGTGCTAATTCAATATATTATGTGTCAATACATGTTCAATTATGAGGGACTCTTAGCCCAATCAAAGGCTGTTTGACAGGCTTTGAAAGGATTCAGCTTTCCTCGTGATTAAACCATGCACGCTTTGTACTCTGATTACGGATTAGTGAGTTAATTAAATTACTTCGAAAAAGGCTCGTTATTTAAAATTTGGAACGGATAGATTATTTCTTCTGTTTTGTGATCTACATAATTGCTTCTTATTATAAATGGGTTTGGGGTGGTCCTGGGGGTAGCCACGGTTATAATGCTACCATGCACAGCAGGATAGTATTACTAAATTTAACATCTGTTTACCTCAATCCGAAATCAAGGTCCCAGGCCTAAACTAAAATAGGTACCGAGAGGATAAATTGAGGAATTCTAGCCCACTGTAGGGGAAAACATCAGCAAATTCTCCCTCTTGGTACCTATTTCAGCAAATGACAGATTACTGATTTCCAGGCTTGTTAAAAAACTCCAGCTCGTGTCTTTTCTTACAGTATCCGTTCTCAACCATCGTTGTGTTCTGATTTGAAAACTGTCTGCCAATTTCATGTCGTCATGGCAAGGTTCGCACCCACTCTCATGGGCCTGCGTCTTGTGGCTTTCCAACCACAAGATTCTATAAATAATTGTATGACATAAGACAATAGCCTCCAAGACCCAGCTCGCAGTGTCATTTAGAGAGGATAAATTTGGGAATTCTAGCCCACGGTAGTGGAAAACATCAGCAAATTCTCCCTCTGGGTACCTATTTTCAACAAATGACAGATTACTGATTTCCAGGCTTGTTAAAAAACTCCAGCTCGGGTCTTTGCTTACAGTATTCGTTCTCAACCATCGTTGTGTTCTGTCTTGAAAACTGTCGACCTATTTCTTGTCGTCATGACAAGGTTCGCACACACTCTCCCCAAAGTCTGAATACAATCATGGGCCTGCGTCTCGTGGTTTTCCAACCACAAGATTCTATAAATAATTGTATCACCTAAGACTAGGGCTGCACGGTATATCGATAAACCGATATATACCGGTATTCAAACCAATATCGATTAAATACCGGTGTAATTACAAAAATATCGGGTTCTCGTCATTATTTATTTACCCACAATTTAATTTTCAAGATATCTCGAGTTTTTTATCTGTAGCCCCGAATGAATAATATTATCCCTTTATCCAGGGAATCGTCTGCTTGTGCCCTCGTAATATACAAATTCAGCAGTTGAAAAAATAATTTTCAAAAATTTCAACAAAACTATATCATGAGACCCCGTATTGGAACGAGCTCGTTGAGCTCGTTCCAATGAGGGGGTCACATGATAATTTTTTGTTGAAATCTGGGAAAAATCTGATCAACTAATTTTAAAAATAATAAATTTTGATATCGTCTGCGTTGGGTAAAGGTTTTTCGAACCGCATCATCAAGGCATGCTAATTAGTTCCGACTGTGATGCCTCGAGTCTCGATTGTGGTACTTGTGTTCTTATATCTGAGCAGTTTTCGATATACCGGTATACCGCGGTATTTTTTTTGAATGCCGATACCGGTATTCAGTTTTGAATATCGTGCAGCCCTACATAAGAAAATAGCCTCCAAGACCCAGCATGCAGTGCCATTTAGAATTTCGAGAGTGGGGTTGCAACATTTGAGAAATATTTCATGAGTTCAAGCTCCGCTCAGTTTCGCTTAGTGGCCATTTCCGAACCGAATCAGCTCCACGCACTGCACAATGATCCCATAATACAATCTATTTCTGTTGAACATCTCCAAACTCCATGGCTAAATATATATTTTATTATTCGTGTGCCAAAAGGGATACTCAGGCTCGCGCTAAAAGTAGAATCTCCTTATCTCTTTTCATCTCCATTGATTGTTCCGTAACAGATGGCCCGATTACCACACGCACCGGTATAAAATATTCATGAAAGACATTGACTCTTATCAGGATGTTTTCGAGCGCGTGTATGAGTGTACTTCAGATTTCCAATCGTCACCGTGCGAGTGTCTAACAACGAGGGGTTTCCTTATCGCTAAGTTTAACTTCTTACCTTTATGGTGTGCAAACGGTGAGAGATGTGAAAAAAACAGATTTCGTGAATCACGTTTTGAAGGTTTAATTAAGAGCTCTAATCATTTAATCAATCAATCTGTTCAATTTTTTTAACCGCGATCATGATAACCGGGGATCGCGGTGTCTCAGTGGTAGACTGTTGGACTTCTATTCTAGAGGTCCCGAGTTCGATCCCCGTCCAGAACGACCCGCGTAGTGTCCTTAGGCAAGACACTTTATCCCGTTTTCCTACATTTGAGCACGATGACGCCTTGTACTAAGGCGTACTGCACGTCGATGGTGCACATACCCTCAACCGCTGTAACCCTGCTTGAGAGGAGCTTGAAAGGAGTTAGAATGTTGAGGAGCTGACAGTTGCTCGTCGATGCTCGGTGGTTCTCTCCGGGTACTCCGACTTCCTCTACCCGTAAAACTGTCACGGTCATGAATAGTCATTGTGCATAAGTATGTGACCTTAAACACCAACAAATAAGTAAATAAATCATGATAACCCGTGTTAACCTTTTACCCATCCCGACAGTACCCGCAAAACAAATTCCCGAATGACTAAAAAAATTGTTTGCCTGTACAACAGCTTGTGGCCCTTCATTGGAACGAGCTCGACGAACTCGTTCCAATGAAGGGATCATAATCTATGTTTTGCTCTCGAAACTTGAAAAAATAAAATTTTGCATTGTGAATTTTGTGAATATTGCTGGGCGGATATTGGCGTTAATTTGTGTAAAGGGTTAACTCATAAGTAGTTAACGATTTCTATTGAATTTCTCCTAAAAACAAAACAGAATAACGGTGTCTTTACTTGTTGACAAATTGAGCAAAGGGTGAGGACATAACCAATTTTTTAAAAGGTTTAATAGAATGTACGGTGATATTTTTTTTTAACAGAAATGCCTTTTGAAAATGTCATCAAAAAACAAGTGTTTATTAAATATGTTAACATTTTCACGAAAATGCAAATTGAATATTTATAACAACGTTTAATTATTATTGACAAACCTACAGGTGCCGATGTTGGAAAAAGGATACCGTGCTACTCGTTTTCATTCTAGGTTCTTCGGTAAACACTATTACGCTTGATGGCGTGAAAGCTGTTACGCTGTGACTGCAGTCACAGCGTAACAGCTTTCAGGTCATCAGACGTCAACGATGTGAGCAACAGTCTCATAAACAATCCAGAAATGTATAACAGTTGTTCGGTTGTCTTTTTGTACCCGCTGGTTGCCTAAAGATCTAGGCACAGTACTACAAAACTTTTACAATTGTATTTTCTAGAATTGTATTTTCTAGTTATGACTTTGAATGGGTTGACGTGAAGCATTAGCATTTTCAAAGATGTGGCAATTTGCCATTTGGCAAATTGCCATATACTTTAAAATGATAATGGTTCATTTTAGTCAGTTACATTAATAGGTAGAAAATACAATTCCAGAAGGGGGCGCGGTGGTTCAGTTGGTAGAGGTGCAAGCTGCAAGCCGAGAGGTCCTCGGTTCGAATCCCACCTGCGGCAACCGCGTTGTGTCCTTGGGCAAGACACTTCACCCCTATTACCCACGTGGGGGGCACGGTGACGTTGTGTACTAAGGCGTACTGTGCACCTGTCTTCAACCAATGCTAACCCTGCTTGTGTGGAGTTGGTATGTTGGGGAGCTGACAGTTGCTCTCCGTTGCTCAGTGGTTCTCTCCGGGTACTCCGGCTTCCTCCACCTGTAAAACTGCCACGGTCATGGTTAGCCATTGTGCAGAAATATGTGACCTTAAACACCAATAAATAAATAAGAATACAATTTTAGAAAATACAGTTGTAAACGTTTTATACTATTGGGCCTAGGTCTTTTACTATTTAGATAGTAAGGCAACCCTGACCGTATGCTTTGAACAGCACCTCTAAAATAATAATAAACTTTACATTTTATAGGTGCAGTTTTCCCTCGCGGTCGTTTTGCAAGTTCTTAGGGCCGCGCTCTCAAATTTTCTTTGCAGAAACAGAAGTACGCCGAATTGTCATTAACACACTGAACTATGACCAGCATGGAATCTCAATACAGTTGGGCAGGTGGCACTTTCTGTGGTGTAAAACATGCCAGCTCTTTCAACCCATGCAACATTTCGATTAAATAATTGCGGCATCATTCCGAAAGGGCAAACACCTACTCCAACATCTCGTACTGGCAGCAGCAGTCTGCGTCTTTTAGAATTATACCTTGAAGAGGTTTTTGGATACTTTCTTGTGCTGCGTCTTCACATTTTGTCATCACGTACGCTCTTGTAATGGTTCATTGTCATATCCAGGCCTGTCGATTTGTGGCGAACGGCCGTTTGGGTCGCGCAGAGGTTACCTAAAATGCAAAACACTCAAACGAAAAACGGGTTGCGCGAAATTGTTACGGGGTCACGCAAAATTTTTGCCAAGCTGAATGATCTAGTACGAATGAATGGTGGAATGATGTTGATCATTAGCCAATCATCAGCTGCACAGGTGTTTGTATCTGCCTGAAGTATAGCTGCTCTGTTGGCCAATTATTGGCCAACAGAGCAGCTATACTTCAGACAGATGCAAACACCTATGCTGATGATTGGTTGACGCTCAACATCATTGCAAATTGTTGATCATCTTAAGATGCAGCACATGTACAAAATCAGAAAATGGCAATAATTTGATGTCTCTCCACAAATAGTGGTTAAGGATGCCATACTCTTCTGCAGCATACTAGCCCATGCCAAGATTAGGCTATAATTGCAACTAATTTGTATCTGAATTACTGCAACACAGCATCATTGTTGTTCCTAAGGGCTCATCTCTATCCATCAGGATATTGCCCATAGGAGCAAGAACTTGGCTTTGAGACATCAGTTCACGTATCAGCATAGCTGCGATACATATATGTTTAGGTTACCTAATGGGTTACCTGAATCGAGTACAGAGGAACGAATGATAAAGTTACCAAAGCTCAGACCAGGTGAACGACAAATGGGTTACGCACAATTCTGAAAATAGCAGGCCTGGTATCAAATCTAGTGTTATGTGTCCTTGAGTTTTGCAAAATGTTTCAAGGTTGTCAGGTCTGAAAACACGCATCAACACAGACTTGTCGAATTGTTTCTTTGTTATCTGAAACAGCGACCGGCAACTCTTCTTAATCTAGCACTCTCTGTATAATGTAATCAAATTTGTAAGCCTTTTCCAATTTTTATTAAGGATCTACTCGGGATTAAACACAACTGATGTTGAGAAAGGAGATAAAGATATCTCCAGGCAGTAAAGTGCCTCTTTTTAGTAAGATTCTCTGTGAAGATGAATCTACGAAATTAGATTTATCATAAGATTTTATCGTTTACATTGATTGCGAGGTCTAAAGTGTTTTGCCCTTACAATAAATTACGGAACAAAATAAGGTGATCTGATAATTCGTTCTCTGCTCTACCAATTTTTCTTTTCTGTTTTGCCTTTGAATTTTTCTTGACACAAAAGGTTTGGATACTGCTTAGCAGTAAATAGGTGAGAAACAGACTGTTGTCCTGCAAAATCTGGGGTGATCTGGTGCACATTTCTTCTGAGAACAGCTATTAATTTTTAAAATCAGCATCTCCCGCACCCATTGACGTAGATTAAATGAACCATTATCCAAAATCGTTGAACTGGAAAAATTAATTGGAATCTCATTTTAAATGCAATTTTCACACTCCGTGTATAATAATTAAATACTTCCCCAATAGATCTGAGATATCCACAGTACCGTAAAATTGAGTGAACTTTCACAGTGGGGAAAATTTGGAAGTTATGCTGGAATACAACTCCCCTAGTGCAGCTGCCAAATTTGCCATACAGTCTCATTGATCTCTATTGCAACTGGGTATTGGGAATATTAGTGAAAAGCGTGTCAACTCCGTGTGTCCCCATCCCCGCCCAGAGGACGTCCCAAAGTCAGTCACGCTGTTAAATATCCCCACCTGTGGCGTTTGACGACGTGAAAGCTGTTACGCTGTGACTGCAGTCACAGCGTAACAGCTTTCACGTCATCAAACGTCATGCTGTTTACCGAAAATCTTAGAACGAAAACTAATAACAAGGTGTCGGTTTCCCAATATTGGCACTTGTATTTTTGTCAGTAATAAGTAAAATTCGAGCTGTTCATATCACGTGGAAAATGTATGCATCATGAAGATGCACATTCGTTGTAGGCATTGTGCTATTTACTTCTATGATTTCGAGGCGTCGGAAAACGGAGCACTATCGAGAAAAAAGTGTTTGTAAAGCATTCTCTGGGGACTTATGGCGTCGCGGTAACTGGTTCTCGTCAGATCACGGAAGTTAAGCAACGTCGAGCGCGGTTAGTAGTTGGATGGGTGACCTTTTCATCGACTGATTCGCACCACACGTTGTGTCCTTGAGCAAGGCACTTCACCCCGATTGCCTACAGTACTAAGGCGTACTGCACGTCGATGGTGCGCGTGTCTTCAACCAATCTAACCCTGCCTGTGGTTCGGTGCAGAGTTCAGAGTTACGATGTTGGAGAGCTGACAGCTGCTTGTCGTTGCTCGGTGGTTCTCTCTGGGTACTCCGGCCTCCTCCACCCGTAAAACTGTCACCGACATGATATGACCCTGGCTGTTAATGTGTCGTTAAACCTTAATAATAAAAAAAAAAAAATAAAAGCATTCTCTATCTGTAAGAACAAATGCCACCCCCTCTCTTTCAAGATGACAGAAGCTGGGACACCTGCTGGGACACCTTTCTCTTTGTGACCAATGGATGTCCAAGATATCCAGTAGTGTGGTTATCAATGCACTGCTCGAACAACTCCCCATGCGTACCTTCCGAATTCGCCACACATTGAAGAGAATTCGGTAGGTACGTTCGACTGCAGATGACAATAATTACATCATTCCCTCCCTTTGACGTACTTGTCGAAGTCCCATCACTGTCTCATTTGGTGGTATCCATAAATAATCCCCTCCCCATCAGAAGTAATTTTTTACTGATGCATTCCATTCTTTCAGCATGGCTGAAATACCAAAACGGCGGGCGAGTGGACAAGAGGAATATTTTCGTAAAAAGGTGTCCCGTCGTCGATCCTTGGTATGGAAGATTTAAGATGTCTGTAAACTCTCTGGCAGACTTTGAGTTGACTCTATAGCGGCATACCAGCATATCGAATGGCCAAAAAATATGGCTGTCACCTACTCAGAGAGGAACACACTATCTAAAGCATGGAGAGTCCTGCGTAGTAGTCCAGCAGGGAAGAGCCATGATTGTCCACGTAGTGAACAACAACGTGATTGAAGCAAGGAACGGTTAGGAACCCCAAGGACGGTCGGTGTAAAATTTACATTTTTTGCTTTCGTGTTGCTCTTCCACGAAAATGGAAAGTTCGGCGACCTGTTGTTGTGTCAAAAATACTTATTAATTAGTTTTATCGATTGTCATGTAATTAACTGGTTGAGGGCTAGATTATTTTTGGTGGTCTGAATTTGTTATTCAAAATTTGTTTTATTACAAATTATTGGAGAGTGCCCACAGGCACTCTCCAATAATCTGTAATAGAACAAAATCATAGAAACAAAATATTATTTGTATTCGACCGAATATGAAGCATGAGGAAATAAAACATTGGGGTTTGCATGGTTACCCTCATTTTTTTGAAAGCCCTAATAGTGGCTTCTAGCACTCAACCAGTTAAGGTTTATTTTCGATCTACAGCAAGACAGGGACTGCTGGTATTGCATTCTAATCATAACTGAAACGGGAAACTTTTGGTTCTATATTTACCACAACATTTGCATCACTTGTGTGACAAACTCCCGATCAATTCAAAAACCCGACATTTGGCGTCAACTTGGAAACGAAAGAGTACTGAAATCTTTCAAAATTATCAGTAAATGCAAAAGAAATTGTATAAATGCTCGAGCAGCAGTGGTCCCAGATGCGAAAATACGTGAGGAACAACTCATTTGTCTCTATCCAATTAATTTAACCCTTTACCTAACGTGAAAAGCAGACGACACTTGCAAAAATAATTCTTCAATAACTAATTTTTGTTCATTTTTTGTCTCAAAAACATAGGTTATGACCCCTCGTTGGAACGAGCTCGACGAGCTCGTTCCAACGAGGGGTCATAACCTATGTTTTTGAGACAAAAAATGAAAAAAATAATGAAAATTAATTGGCGATTTTTGAGAATAGCGCTGGCCGGTTTTGGCCGTTACGTTGGGTAAAGGGTTAACCCTTTGAACCCTTGTTGTATCCACCATGTCATTTCAATTTATTTATTTATTTATTTATTTATTTGCGTTTAAGGTCACATATTTTTGCACAATGGCTAATCATGACCACGACAGTTTTACTGGTGGAGGAAGCCGGAGTACCCGGAGAGAACCACCGAGCCACGGCGAACAACTGTCGGCTCCCCAACATACTAACTCCACACAAGCAGGGTTAACATTGGTTGAAGACAGGTGCACCATCGACGTGCAATACGCCTTAATACACAACGCCACTGTGCGCCCACGTGAGCAATGGGGTGAAGTGTCTTGTCCAAGAACACAACGCGGTTGCCGCAGGTGGGATTCGAACCGAGGGCCTCTCGGCTTGTAGCCTGCATCTCTGCCTACTGAGCCACCGCGCCCCCTGTCAGTTCAATAGAAACAATTTGAAGAGTTCATATTCATTATTTGGGGGTAGACCAATTAATATTTTCAACGCGCAGCCTTGGGCTGTGTCAGGGACACCTGAGGCCCCGTAAGGCCTGGGCTGACGTGGGGTTATTTTAGTCCCGCTGATGAAGTTGCGGGAAAATTAGACCAACGTGGAGGGTCGGGATCCAAGTGTCGCGAACTCGGCGCAGGGAGCTGAGTTAGACCGACGCCGTGATTCCTTCTCTGCCAAATTGGCCTGAAATAGGTTCGATTTCCGTTAGGTGTGATTCCTAATCACTTCAGGCTGTATAATGGAAAGAATGATTTAAAGTAACAACGATTCTTTTATTTACACATAAAAATAAATCCGTTTCAATATTTCAACAATCAACAATTCGATTCTTTTCACAGAAAATGGGTCGCTAGGGTTAAACAATTCTCAATAATCATATAGTCATTCTATAGCCCTGTACTGGCACTATAGTTTACACACTGGAAATGTTACTACCGTGAGCTCGCCATAAGAGCTTCACAAATCTGAAATGTTATTACTGTGAGCTCGCCATAAGAGCTTCACCCGCTTAGGCTCAATTGTCAACGTCTGTGCGTAACTGTACCTCTGGCTGTCGGAGGGTTCCGACCAGCAATGTTCGTCATCTATAAAGCCACCGTACTTCTGATTTGGGTCAGATATTGTCTACTCATACCTTATGTGCCTTTTGAAAGTCCTCCGTGAAAGTCCGATTGAAATATTCACCGTTCCTGGTTGAATTCACGATTCACAAATGCCCTTTTTGTGCTAGGGCGAAATTGTCACTCACACCGATCTCCAGTCGGTATTACAATGCTTCGACAGCAAAACAAACTACTCAGAACGCAATCAGTCTGACGCTTCAAAGGGTTAATACGCACTTACAATTAACCTACACTTCTGACTATTGCAGGCTGATACCTGCTACTCGACAATCTAAACTTTAACGTTCCACCTGGGGTGTTCCTTCTCACGAATTCGGCCCCGTAGCCGCCTATCAACGTTAAGCTAAATCAATCATGGAATGCCCTCTCTGGCGATTCCAGCCGTTTCAGGGTCCTGTGATCGAAGGTACCCTTATGCCAGGAAACAGAGTCCGCCTGTCCTGGACTTCACCAACGTGTGTGTGACCCCAAGTGTGTGTCTAATGCTCTGCTCTTCAAGGTATATATACTTTTTACCCTAAACTGTCAGGTGGACAGACGCTCATCTGTCCACCTGTCAAAACGGTGGGAGATGACATATATCGAGGCTGAATCAATACAAGTCATCTCGCGCGTGACTTAACGGTGGTTTCACTTGTCGAGAGAACCGATTCGTTTCTGCCAGTCATTGTCATGACAGCCAAATTAAATGAGATTAGACATTATCTAACATACCGTTTCTCCCCTGGGTCCCTGTGCTAAAGCTGGATATACACCACGTGTGTTTTTCCAGCTTTACAGAGAAGTGAAATTCATGTAGGTTTTTCGCCTTGATGCGGAATATATTTTGAACTTACAATATCTTTAAATATGAGGCCCCTTGCCCCTATATTTAGGCTGGCTTTGCCCTGACAGGCTGCACGTTGACAATATTGATTGGTTAATTCTACGCTTTAACTCTGCAGCCATCTATTTGAAGAAAGTATGACCGGAAAAGGCGGCCTTTCGGGTTCAGATGGTTATATAGTAGAGTGCTGGAAGCCCTATTTTGGGCTTTACTGAAAGTGACAGGCAATAACTGTCTGTAGCTACATTTTGCCTGAGGAAGCCTTTATTGTCCCTGATATGAATCAGATTTTTTATACAATACCTTGCTCTCTGACATTTAATTGGATAGTGCCTATACACTATTCAATTAAATGTAATAGAGCAGTATATGATGAGCTTTGATTTGTTGTCAGAAAAAACTCAGCACTTTACCAGTTAAGAAAAAAATGTTAAGAGGAGCAGACCTAATTTCCTGGACGAGTTTTGAAAATTTCGATTTAAACTTGGGGACGAATTGAAAAATCTATTTATGATACGACCCGAAACCCTACAAAAGACACTTAAAAACATTAAAGTACTTCCGGTGCTATTTCTGTTAATGTATGGCCGTACATTACCATTTTTATTAACTGGTAGAGTGCTGGAAGCCCATATCTGGGCTTTACTCTGACGTGTCAGTACCAGCACTTAAAGGCTTCATATTTTGTGGATGTTGTTCAAACCACCTTTGAAGTGAAATTATTTAGTCTGATAGGATTTGCCTTGTTACAGTTTATGGGAGAGTGCCTATTGGCTGTGTGAGCTGTGCCTATTGGCACTCTCCCATAAATTGTAACAAGACAAACATATGTGAACAAATTTTGATGACCAAAAATAATTCAGCACTCTACCAGTTAACTGGATATAATAGTCGGAAGAAAGGTCAGATCACAAAATAAAGTGACATATCGTCCCTTGAGCTCCAATGTGTTCTATGTGCCTTCTGGCACATAGAACACATTGGAACTCAGGGAAGGATATTTTCACGTAACACACGCCAGTCAAGTGAAATTCCTCTGCAGTTATATTCATTTTTACCGTCCTCTATTTATTTGCATTAGCCACAAAAATGAGCGTTTATCTTTTGAGTCCCAAACAGCCTCAAATCTGGTTGGTCGATGGCTATTCAATACAGACGCGTTCTTGTTCTGTAAATTTCGATACAAACTGGAGACTCGTTAATACTTTAATCACATGCAGACAATATCAAACTTCGACAACGTCTAAGGCTGTGTCTGAACTTTTCTAATAACGATGCCTTATTCAAATTTCCATCAACAGTGCGAACACAAAAATAAAATTCGGAAATAACGCTCTTACACTGAGGTAACGGAGAGACAGGCAATCTAGCCATGTTACCTTCTTATAATACGCATGTTATGTACTATACTGTAAATAAATCAAGTTACTCTTATTAATGTTTGTGCAATATTATATTTAAGCTTTGTAACATGTATATTTTTAAATAAAGAATTCATTCATTCGCGAATATGTCTCAAACGAACTTTCTTCGCCGTTTTTGGCAATTTTTTTTACAGTGTCCTCTGTCTTCACGTTGGCTTTTAGAGTAGCCACAGGGTTGTATTTTTCGTTTTTCTTCAATTTCTAAGATTTTAAAGTTATGAAGTGTTGCTTCCTCTGAAGATTTATGCGTGTTGTCATGGCAACGAGCTCGCCCTTCCGCCTTTGAGCATGAAGTATGCAAAACAACCGATCCTTAGAACAGTAAAACTGTACGGAATATTTTGTGGATTTTTAAGAATTCAGTTTCTTAAATTGAGAACGGGTCTGTATTGAATAGCAATCGACCACACAGACTGTTCTGGGCTCAAAAGATATAAACGCTCATCTTTGTGGCTAATGCACATAAATTGACGAAGGTGAAGATGAATGTAATTACAGATATTTCGTGGAAATATGTTATTTTATTTTGTGATCTGATCCTTCTCCCGATTATTAAGTACAGTCCAAAAAATGGTAATGTGTGGCCAGAAAATACCGTCGGACCGAATTTTAAGGTCTGTTTACGGAACTCGTTTTGCAAATTTCGATGCAAACTGGTGACTTGTTGGAGGTCCTCCACATACAGTTAAAACTAGAAGTCCTGTCATGAAATGCGCGCAAATAGTACTTCGATCTGCGCGTTAATCTACGTGTTATGACCATAGTAAGGCTATCAAATTCTGTACACATGGCCTGTGCACCATCAATGTTTCAGCCAATGGACCTCCGGGTAACCCAGAGGTCCACTGGCAGAAACATTGTCATACGCTTGCAATGAGTAACCAGGAGTACCTTCCATGCTTTGGATGCCATTCGATATGGAATTTCGCGCAATTCCTACGCGCAATTAAGCCTAGATAAGCACACACTTCGTGACAGGACTTCTAGTTTTAACTTTTTGAAGCCTGATGCCACAATAGTTTGTGGATGGAATTTGTTTTTTTCATCTGAATACTCCTTCAGTTGGCTTCAATTCAATGTGACGATGCTAGAAAGCCATTATAATTTCTTCTTTGCAACTTGTAATTCGAACGCGTTGTGATATTTGTATTTTCACCTCATCGTGGAGCAAAGACAATAATGACGACAGCGAGCAAAGAGAAATGAGCAATTATTGATTATAGTTTGTACGGCACAGATTTAATTGAAAACCATTAACCAAAGCTTTGATTATCCATTTTAAGCATTTCATTACAAAGTTTGGGTTATTTTCGGGGTTGGAGTTTCACCCTCGTGTATTTAGGCAATAAAGTATAAGTGGACAGTAATAGAAAATTTTACTTTCTGGGAATACTTTCGTAGTCAGATACCAATTTGCGGCCTTCTAAAACGAAACATGTCCTTTTGAGGCGACGTTAGGCTTAGGTGAACCAGACACACACCTGTCTGCCCCAGTATCTCTTTTTTCAAAATTTATAAGAATATGTCGGCATAATCAAGTATTTTATTTCTGTTTATTTGTTAAATAAATTACGTCATCATAACCGGGCATTTATGTACATGTAACTCGATCCCCGTCCGAGACGACCCGCGTTGTGTCCGTGACAGTTGCTCGTCGATGCTCGGTGGTTCTCTCCGGGTACTCCGGCTTCCTCCACCCGAAAAGCTGTCACGGTCACGATTAGCCATTGTGCATAAGTATGTGGCCTTAAACACCAATAAATAAATAAATAAGTACATGTAACATCATTTTGGAGGAATATGTTGTGCATTCATCATCTATCTTCCAATGAAAGAACACCATAAAGCACATTGTATTGTCAAAATACCCCGTGGTATCAGGCTAATACCTTGGTATACCATGGTATTTGATGGTAAATATATAGAATATACCCATAGTAGCTTGGTGTACCAAATGTTCACCACGAGTGGTGAACATTTGGTACACCAAGCTACTTTGGGTATATTTTATTCATACCATGATCGTCAGATTATTAAGAGTCGCTATTATATTTTCTCGATTTTACTGAGCAGCAGACGTGCGAATTTGTTTTTGTTTATATGAGCATCGGTGGGCGGTACTTCCGTTGTCAATTTTATCACCGAAACGAAATGGAAAAAGAAACGGGGATTTTTCATTTTAATAACATAATAACATACCATTTCGAGTTATGGATGCTTTATTAACACGAGGCAGTGCATGTTTGTTAATTTTGGTGTCTTGTGGGGTAAACTCATTTAAGAACGTAATAAGTAATTGTCACTTTCATTTCACTCTTCGCGAGGCGATGTGCGTTAAATTTAGACAAGTTCGCCTTCAGGTCGACGTCACCAAAGGTCAACTTGGATGCAGCTCCATTGAAGGAGTAAATTTTAACCACTGAAATCCCATTGTAGCCGTGTTCACCAAAGTTGGTGTGTAAAGATATAAGTTATGTCTGAGGCTTTTCATATATAGTAGAATAGGTAATCATTGTATAAATCATGGTTTATCATGGTACCTTTCTATGAACGGCACAATTACCCCTCCCCTTTCTCCCATGGCTCCTGGGGCACATTGACGGTGACTGACCTCTTGACAATTTGGTTAGAAGTTCTCGCCCCACGATCTCCACTTCATTCACAATTCCTGGATCCTCCCGGGCCCAACAAATCACCAAAGTTGGTGTGTAAAGATATAATTTATGTCTGAGGCTTTTCATATATAGTAGAATAGGTAATCATTGTATAAATCATGGTTTATCATGGTACCTTTCTATGAACGGCACAATTACCCCTCCCCTTTCTCCCATGGCTCCTGGGGCACATTGACGGTGACTGACCTCTTGACAATTTGGTTAGAAGTTCTCGCCCCACGATCTCCACTTCATTCACAATTCCTGGATCCTCCCGGGCCCAACAAATCGCTGTTCCTAATAACTGTCAACAGTGGCCGTACATGGGACAGGATTGATATTTTTCTTCCGTCGTTTTGTGTTGATGAGATAGGATCGTCTAATCCATCACGTATGAACGTTCTTGTAGAATGGAGTCTCTTCCGTAATTGGTACGAAAGTGCCTTCTGACCTCAGCGCACTAGCGTAATACACACACCGGTTTCTAATGAATGGTTTGACAGTTTGTGAGCAATGATTATTGTCATATCGTGATGTTGGGGAAAGTTTATTTGCTATGACCCTATGCCACTTGCATCGATTGCTTAGTTCAACATAGAAAATTTGGCACCAACCTTCACATGACGAGAGATTACTATTGAGTTGTTCTGGATAGGACACAAATTTTATCTGCGCGTCTGTGAATGACATACTTCCTTTCTAATCCAGCACTTCTTTTGCACGTGGTGATCGTGATGTGTGCATGGTGTGTTGTTCTACGCGTGCAGTATGTCCGCCGTGGACTGGTCACATTTCGCGGGTGGGCAATATTTCCACGGACGCAGTAATTTTACATTACAACATTAATTATAGGAATAATCATCAAAAATTTAATTAATGAAGCACCGGGTACAACCCGGTGCTTCATTAATTAATTTTGATGATCGTAATTTTTATACGCCCGTTTTCAAAAAACGGGTCGTATTATGGTATACCGCTGTCCGTCTGTCCGTCCGGTCATATGTCGTTCGAGAACGCTTTGAGAGATTTTCGTGATTTTTGGGTAGGTGGTGTATATCGATGGAGGGAAGCTCCCTTTCGTTTAGTGTCGCCGTTCGATTAGTCATTCCAGAGTTATGGGACTTTATTACTTAGAAAATTGTCAAGTTTTTACACGTCGTACGATAACTCGAGAACGCTTCGAGAGATTTTCACGATTTTTTGGTAGGTGGTTTATGTTGATGGAAGGAAGCTCTCTTTCGGTTGGCGTCGCCGTTCGATTAGTCATTCCAGAGTTATGGGACTTTATTTTTCACATGTCGAACAATAACTTGAAAATGCTTAGAGCAATTTTCATGATTTTGGGGTTGCAAGTATATGTTGATAGAGGAATCTCCCTTTCGATTTGTGTAGCTGTCCGATTTGTCATTCCAGAGTTATGGGACTTTATTCATCAAAACATAGGCAATTTTCCACATGTTGGACTTTGAGCAATTTTCATGATTTTTTGGTGGCAAGTATATGCAACCTGACAAGTACACATGTATACTCATATTGTATGGTTCCCTCTTGTAATTAATAACGGGCGTATCATGCGCTCATGGCGCAGCTGTTTATTATTACCTCGTAAACGCATGCGTGGATATCAGGGACCAAACTTGAATTACGACCAGTCCACGGCGACTCGACTGCATGTGATCAGGTTTTGTTGATTTTCGAAGTTGTATTACAAAATGCAACTGCAAGGGGTGGGGAAATGTAAGGGCGTCATGCTTGGGAAAAATCTGGAGGGGGGGGGGGGCAGACACCATCTAAGCGGAGCGCCACTATCAGTTGGCGCGTAGCGTGCACCAAAATTTTGGCAAAAAATGCCTTCCCAGGCCTTCATCGAAAATATTTCCTTCCTGTGTACCGTTGGCACGACGCCATTGGGAAACGTTGCAAAAGGTAAAATATTATAAAATGAAACGGAATAGACCCGACAAGAGTTGCGTTATGTAATAAACGTTTTTTTTTCAAACAGGACAATCGGGACATTATTTATTTATCTTATTATACAAATACTAAAAGAACTTCAAGTCTGTATTTCTCAACTAAATGCTGTTAGTGTGTGATTGTATTGCATAAGCTAATCATTTTCAAAGAATTTTAACAAAAATTGAAGCAATGTGCCGAGCGCCCGCTATGGTCAGTTGGCATGGCTAAATACTTTTATTAAACAGAATGAAGAATGATTTACACATGTTACTTCACATAAAAATACAGCTGTTTAGAATACATTCAGAAACCAACTCTACCGCCCAGGAAAAACCAGAGATAAAAAACTAATTTTACATAGAAAAAACTCTGGAAACCTGCGGTCGGCGCATTGTAAAATTGGTCTGTATTCTCGAGGCGCCGACCTCCGCCTCACACATCATAACCTACTATTCGTAAAAATTGTGTCCAACCGACACGAAAGCGCTGGCTAGAATGACCTTCCAGTCAATTCACAAACCAATTGAGGTCACTTCCCATCACTAAGAAACCAAATACCCCGTGCACAACTCATCCAACGATTAATCAGTAACAAATAACCCTTTACTTCTCCAACCACCCACCACCGAAAAAGAAATACTTTCACGTACCTACAATACAACTTTTTCTCGCTATACTTCGAAACTCGAGAAAATAATATTATATGCGAATCTACTTGCGTGTGTGAAGTGTTTGGTTGTAGCATTTTGTATTGTCTTTGGAAATATTTTTTTCACTTTGAACGGATTCCTTTCCTTTATTTATTTATTTATTTATTTATTTATTTATTTATTTATTTATTTATTTATTTATTTATTTATTTATTTATTTACAAAATGCTACAAAAGACCTTTATTGCATAACTCAACTCTTGTCGATTCTATTTCGTTACATTTTGTAATATTGATTAAGTTTTGCAACATTTTTCCAGTCCATGTAGTTGCATTTTGTAATAAAACTTCAAAAATCAACCAAAACTGCTCACATATGCTCAGAACAACACGCAATATACACTACGTGGAGAGTGTATTATCACTAAATCACCCGCAGAATGGAGATTCCACACAAGCAATAATTGCAAATTTGTTGCAAAGCATAACATGCACAAGAAAAGTAACAAGCACAAGAAAATTGTCAAGTTTTTACACGTCGTACGATAACTCGAGAACGCTTCGAGAGATTTTCACGATTTTTTGATAGGTGGTCTATGTTGATGGAAGGAAGCTCCCTTTTGGTTGGCGTCGCCGTTCGATTAGTCATTCCGGAGTTATGTGACTTTATTTATCACATGTCGAACAATAACTTGAAAATGCTTTGAGCAATTTTCATGATTTTTTGGTTGCAAGTATATGTTGATAGAAGGAATCTCCCTTTCGATTTGTGTAGCTGTCCGCTTTGTCATTCCAGAGTTATGGGACTTCATTCATCAAAACATGGGCAATTTTCCACATGTTGGACTTTGAGCAACATGGTTAAGCCAGGAGGTCCATTGGCTGAAACATTGCTTGTGTTTTTAGAAGACATGTACAAAATTTGAAAGTTATAGCTTGGGTGATAACTCCACTCCACGGGTGATTTAGTTACAATCCACTCTCCGCGTACTGTACTTCCAAACAGTCGAACGAACATTTACGACACTAGTCCAAACTAATTTGCATAACTCATGTTTAATTAATATCATTTGTATTGGTAGAATCGAGTTCTTGAAGTTGTTGTTGATACAAAAAAAATGACTTTCTCAGAAACTGTTTTTCTACCCTTGACGTGTTGCAGAATGAATCCACAAAATACTGGTGTTAACTCTTTGTACTCGAGAGGCCTCTTTTCCGATCCAGGAACATCATACGTCATAATTTCATTAAGTAGCATGGCTGCTAAGTGAATATGAGGGGTAGACCAATCAATATTTTCAACGTGCAGCCCTAAGGCTGCACGTTGAAAATATTGATTGGTCAACCCTCAAATATTGAATACAGACTCTACCTTTGCTGTCACTGAACTGATATGAAAGATACCACATGAGTTCAAAAGGTTAATGGATTCTTGCTGTTCGTTTATCTATTGGGGTTCAACGACACTTTTGACAGCCAGGATGACCTCGTGTCTGACAGTTTTACGGATGTGGGAAGCCGGAGTACGCCGAGAGAGCCACCGAGCAGCGACTCCCCGACCCACTAACTCCGCACGTGCAGTGTTAGCATTGGTTGAAGGCAATTAGCTTTGTTTCTATCAATCAAACCGTGTTTTCTGACTTACCAACAGCACAGATTTTTTCTGGTCTTATTAAAGCTTTCAAATGAGAAGTGCTTTCAAAGTAACATGACTGGATTGATAGAGGATTAAAGCTTTCAAATGAGAAGTGTTGAGCTTTCAAAGTAGCAACATAACTGGATTGATGGAGGGTAAATATGTGATGGCAACAAAGGGAACACAGGTTCCCAATGAATGATACCTGCATTATTAGAACTCTACGACGGTACAGTGTGCATACACTGAAATTGTGTCGAAAGAGCTTACCAAAGTTGAGATACTACAGTTGGAAACTACGTGATAAATACTGCCTCTCATAACCATAAACCTGAAGAATTGAAGAAAATATAAAAAAGATGGATTAAGCGTGCTTCTGCTCTTGCACTTTTGCAAAACGTTGATGTACCACTCACGTGGGTTTGAGCAGTGGAGGCTACACGAATGTGGAAACGATGAATGTTTATATTGTGACTAACTAGGTTGATTATGTTCGATTTCCGCTTAACCCTTCACCTAACATGAAAAACTGACGGCACTTGCAAAAATAATTCTTGAATAACTATATTTTTTTCATTTTTTGCCTCAAAAACAAAGATTATGGCCGATTGTCGCATTATTGTAGGGTTCTGCGAATATTCGAGATTCGATTCGATATCGATACCATACGTATGCTTCGAGATCGATCCCGAATCAGTCTAAGGATTCGATTTTTTCGAATCTCTCGTACTAACTTCAATTTGTTACATTTCCAACAAAAATAGGATAAAACTGTCATTAGAAAATTCATTCATGTAGGCTCAATTCCTATTTATTTGAGTAATTGACAATGTTTAATTGTTAGGTAAGGTGTGAATTTGGCCCAGGACATTATCCACAGTTTTGGTTTTAGAAGGCTTAACTTGTTACTATTCACGTTCTTAAGAACGTGAATAGTAACAAGTTAGGCCTTCAAAAACTAAAGCTATGGACAATAGGCCTAGCTGTTTCAGCGACGGTGCTACAGAGAATATTTAGTTATTGGTGTTTAGGGTGTTCACTCCGTCGCGTAAGGGTCATCACAGTGTTCCGTAACTTCCGTTTGATGCAATATGAAATAACTTGTCTTTTAAGATTCGATTCGGGATTCGATTCGATGTCGATATCAGAGACGCGATTCGATTCGAGATTCGATTCGAAAAGAAATTTGTGATTCGCAGATCCCTACATTATTGCTATAAGAATTTCGCGATATTCAAGTAAAAATGTGGCAGAAATATCACGCAAATACGGCGCTTATGGCACGTGCTGGCATGGACGTGGCTAGAGGTTTCCGATTGAAGGGGTGTGACGTGTCGAGAAAACATTTGAAAATGAATCCATGAAAACGGGCATAAAATTATTCTAGTAACTGATATGCCAACACATTTATGATAGAATTATCAGGTTATTATTATTTGGTATTATTCTGAGAATTGAATATGTGCTAAACAAATGCTCAAGCTGAGAACTTTGAGCAATTCACACTGTCCTAACATTAAATTAGACCTTTTGCAGAAATGATCAGTTTTCGATGTTTCATCATTTTGTAACTGTGAAAGATGGAATTAACTCAGGTTAATGATTTTACATGTTGTAGAATTGAGATTCGAGGATTTTTTTTATTACGATAAGTAAATGTACTCTAGAAATCTCGTACCGACTGACATCATGCATACTTATGAAGTTCAATATTGCGTGCACTCGGTCATGATTAGCCATTGTGCATAAATATGTGACCTTAAACATCAATAAATAAATAAATAAATTGCGTGCACTGTTGTTGAAAATAGTAACATTTAGAATTTTTGCCGATTTGAAACCGAGCTGGAACTTTGGGAAGTAAAGGAGACATCAGCATCACTAAAGAAGCTCTAAAATCCAGATAGATGGAATTTTCAACTACTCATGACTTGCCCTCCGAATGTCCAACTATTGGAAATTTTTGCCCCCCCCCCCTCCCACACACACACATACACACACCCCTCTCGCCACGTCCCACCTTGCTGGTTTCCACTTGGCTGTAGGATGTAGGCTACATTGTAGTTATGGCGCGTGCTGGTTTCCACTAGGCTGTAGGCTGTGTTGTAATTATGGCGCGTGCTGGTATCCACTAGGCTATAGGCTGTATTATGGTTATTATGGCGCGTGCTGGTTTCCAGTAGGCTGTGGGCTGTATTGTAATTATTATGACGCCTGCTGGTTTCCACTAGGCTGTAGGCTGTATTGTAGTTATTATGGCGCCTGATGGCTTCCACTATGCTGTAGGCTGTATTGTAGTTATTATGACGCCCGCTGGTTTCCACTAGGCTGTAGGCTGTCTTGTTGTTATTATGGCGTGTGTTGGTTTCCACTAGGCTGTAGGCTTTATTGTAGTTATTATGACGCCTGCTGGTTTCCACTAGGCTGTAGGCTGTGTTGTAGTTATTATGGCGCCTGCTGGTTTCCACTAGGCTGTAGGCTGTATTGTGGTTATTATGGCTCCTGTTGGTTTCCACTAGGCTGTAGGCTGTATTGTAGTTATTATGGCTCCTGTTGGTTTCCACTAGGCTGTAGGCTGTATTGTAGTTATTATGGCGCCTGTTGGTTTCCTCTAGGCTGTAGGTTGTATTGTAGTTATTATGGCTCCTGTTGGTTTCCACTAGGCTGTAGGTTGTATTGTAATTACTATGGCGCGTGCTGGTTTCCACTAGGCTGTAGGCTGTATTGTAGTTATGACGTGTGCTGGTTTCCACTAGGCTGTAGGCTGTATTGTAGTTATAATGACGCCTGCCGGTTTCCACTAGGCTGTAGGCTGTATTGTGGTTATTATGGCACGTGCTGGTTTCCACTAGGCTGTAGGCTGTGTTGTAATTATGGTGCGTGCTGGTTTCCACTAGGCTGTAGGCTGTATTGTAGTTATTATGGCACGTGCTGGTTTCCACTGGGCTGTAGGCTGCATTGTAGTTATTATGGCGCATGCTGGTTTCCACTAGGCTGTAGGCTGTATAGTGGTTATTATGTCGCGTGCTGGTTTCCATTAGGCTGTAGGCTGTATTGTAATTATTATGGTGCGCGCTGGTTTCCACTAGACTGTAGGCTGTATTGTAATTATTATGGCTCCTGTTGGTTTCCACTAGGCTGTATTGTAGTTATTCTGGCTCCTGTTGGTTTCCACTAGGCTGTAGGCTGTATTGTAGTTATTATTGTTCCTGTTGGTTTCCACTAGGCTGTAGGCTGTATTGTAGTTATTATGGCTCCTGTTGGTTTCCACTAGACTGTAGGCTGTATTATAATTATTATGGCTCCTGTTGGTTTCCACTAGACTGTAGGCTGTATTGTAATTATTATGGCTCCTGTTGGTTTCCACTAGGCTGTACGCTGTATTGTAATTATTATGGTGCGCGCTGGTTTCCACTAGACTGTAGGCTGTATTGTAATTATTAAGGCTCCTGTTGGTTTCCACTAGGCTGTAGGCTGTATTGTAGTTATTATGGCTCCTGTTGGTTTCCACTAGGCTGTAGGCTGTATTGTAGTTATTATGGCTCCTGTTGGTTTCCACTAGGCTGTAGGCCGTATTGTAATTATTATGGCTCCTGTTGGTTTCCACTAGGCTGTAGGCTGTATTGTAGTTATTCTGGCTCCTGTTGGTTTCCACTAGGCTGTAGGCTGTATTGTAATTATTATGACTCCTGTTGGTTTCCACTAGGCTGTAGGCTGTATTGTAATTATTATGGCTCCTGTTGGTTTCCACTAGGCTGTAGGCTGTATTGTAGTTATTCTGGCTCCTGTTGGTTTCCACTAGGCTGTAGGCTGTATTGTAGTTATTATGGCTCCTGTTGGTTTCCACTAGGCTGTAGGCTGTATTGTAGTTATTCTGGCTCCTGTTGGTTTCCACTAGGCTGTAGGCTGTATTGTAGTTATTATGACGCCTGCTGGTTTCCACTTGGCTGTAGGCTGTATTGTAATTATTATGGCTCCTGTTGGTTTCCACTAGGCTGTAGGCTGTATTGTAGTTATTCTGGCTCCTGTTGGTTTCCACTAGGCTGTAGGCTGTATTGTAGTTAATATGGCGCCTGCTGGTTTCCACTAGGCTGTGGGCTGTATTGTAGTTATTATGGCGCCTGTTGGTTTCCACTAGGCTGTAGGCTGCATTGTAGTTATTATGGTGCGTGTTGGTTTCTACTAGGCTGTAGGCTGTATTGTAGTTATTATGTGAGCTGGATTTTTTGGTTGGAATTTGACGACATTTTCGACAGCCAGGATCGCCTCGTGTGGGTTTACGGGTGGAGGAAGCCGGAGTACCCGGCGACGACCACGACCAGCGAGGAACAACTCTCAGATTTCCCAACGTAATAATTGCCAAAGCAGAATTAGCAGCGGTTAAAGGCAAGTGCAACATCGACGTGTAGTACGCCGTAGTACACACTGACACAGAGTTGAACCGGTTAACCGATTAATTGATTAACCAGTGATCAACCTCTTCATCGATCAAAAAAAGTAATTAATCGATTAACCGTTACTTTTGAACTACTGTATTTTCTGGGTTAACAAAGGAACAAAAACAGGCAAACATTGTCACACTGACTCACATCAATTATATGAGACAGAGTAAAGCATGCAAGTTACTTGCTGACATACTTGTTTACTTGCATGATCACACTGTATCAGTAGCTGGAAATGGCCATTCTTAAGTTGGCATTTACCCAATGCGAGTAGCAGACGACATTTGCAAAATGGATTCTTGAATTACCAAAAATTTTCAATTTTTGTCTCAAAAACATAACTTATGATCCTTCATTGGAACGAGCTCAACGAGCTCGTTCCAATGAGGGATCATAAGCTATGTTTTTGAGGTTCAACCGACATCAGCCAAAGAGACCATCACGCCACAACCGGTGACACCTGCCGAGTACCTGAACCTGTTCCCCCTTCAACACGCCTAGACATGCGAAAATTGATCATCAACAGTCAGTGAGGGTCGAAAGAGGCCTGTTCCCCATACCGTCCCTGCGCGCCTTCGGTGCGTGAAACCATTCCTTACGACGCATTATTTATTTATTGGTGTTTAAGGTCATATACGTATGCACAATGGCTAATCATGACCATGGCAGTTTTTTTTCGGGTGGAGGAAGCCGGTGTAAAAGGAATGGAAGTCCGTAGGAACGTTAGTCCCTCTGGACTATTATTCCGCGGAATTATAGTCCTAGGTCTAACATTTCTAGGAATAGTAGTCCGGCGGACTACTATTCCTAGAAATGTTAGACCTAGGACTATAATTCCGCTGAATAATAGTCCAGAGGGACTAATTTTTCTACGGACTTCCATTCCTGTCACACCAGAGTACCCGGAGAGAACCACCGAGCAACGACGAGCAGCTGCCAGCTCCCCAACGTCGTAACACCACAAAGCAGCACGATCTCGAAGCTTCGCAGGTCTCTAGATTGTGCAAATCGGGGAACCGTCATTCGGCCTTCAGTGGTATCAGAATTAAACAATCGCCCTCAAAATAAACGTAGATTGTTTTCTGACTTTGGTCTCCACAGCTTTGTTTGTTTTGGGAACGCTTGGGCGTCTTCTCTTCTCCTCCGATTGATATTAATTTAATTTAGAAGTTCAGACCTGTGTGACATCACCACTTCCGTATGTATTAACTTAAGAAATGTTTCTATTCTCTTCTGAATAATTACCATAAACACGAACAAGAATGTTGCGCCATCTGTGGCGAATACTCCAGCTTGATACAATTTAGCATTGCAGATTGTGCTTTTTTTTGCACTCAAGGGACAAAGCGAACATCACCTGAATGTAAACGTCGCCTCTCTCTCATCCATATTCATTCCCCTACTTTCACAAGAGTGTGTGTGTGTGGATTTTCACATAAAAACGTAGCAGTCGGAAAAAAGATGGCATTACTATGCACGAAAATCACTGTGTGGATCAGAAACAGTCTAATAGATTCCAACCTTATTTATTTAATCTTGTTTGTTTTACAAGGATTGGCGAACAAGTTATGAAACTTATATTAACGCCTCTCCTTGGCCCAATGGCGCAGGTGTGTGGGATGACCTTCATAGCGGCAACTTCGTGGCCTAGCTCTTCTCGAATACTACGAAGGGATCTTTAGCCTGCACGGATTGTGTCTCTCTCCGCACAGAGGACAGCCACTTTAAGTCCCCACCCGATGGGACGGTACGCTGTGACAGCATCAACCCCACAATTGATGCTGACAGAGAGTGTTCGGAAACCTCGAGAACTTTCCCCGACCGGGGATCGATCCCAGGACCTCTGGCATGAGAGACCAGCGCACTTATCCACTCGGCCACCACTCTCTTCCAACCTTATGATGTTACAAGAACGCATTTTACCCAATCCATGTTCCTTGTTTAATGAGAATGTTCTGTATCCGTAGTTGGAACTGCTCATTCTTAAGTTAACCTTTACCCAATGCGGGTAAGCAGACGACACTTGCAAAATAGATTCTTGAATTACTAAACATTTTCAGTTTTTGTCTCAAAAACATAACGTATTATCCCCCATTGGGACGAGCTCAAAATAGATTTTTGTATGTGAAGCGGGACGATTTTGTTCTTTACATTTGGTAATTGGTTAATGCTATAAATCATCAACGGTACGGCGATTATTCAGCTACCTATAAGAGCAAGTGATTAATCGATTAACCAAGGTTACCCAATGCGAGTAGCAGACGACGACACTTGCAAAATAGATTCTTGAATTACTAAAAATTTTCAATTTTTGTCTCAAAAACATAGCTTATGATCCCTCATTGGAACGAGCTCAAAGAGCTCGTTCCAATGCGGGATCATAAGCTATGTTTTTGAGACAAAAATTGAAAACATAAAATCTGAATGGAGATTTTTGTATGGAGAGCTGGTAGATTTTGTTCTTTACGTTGGGTAAAGGGTTGATGTTACATCATCAACGGTACGGCTACCTATAAGGGGAAGTGATTAATCGGTTAACCAAGGTTTATCCGTGTGATCAATCGATCAAGAAAACCCTTTAACCGTTTCAGCCCGTGCCCCCACATGGGAATCGGGATTAATTGCTTGCCCAAGGACACAACGCAGTTGCTCCTTGTGGGGATCAAATCTTGGACCTTTCGGTTTGAAATTCAATGCCGTAAGCCGTAACCACTTAAGGCGGTGTATTTAGCCCCCCCCCCCCCCCCCCCCCGCCTCCCGCCACACCAACTGGTCAGTCTCTGTGTTGAGTACGAGGATATGTTCTTAGAATTGGACTTTTGGTGTAACAATAGGCTGGATAATATAGACGGGCCATTATCACCTGGGGAGGGGGCGGTTGGGGGCGAGAAGCTGTATTGCAGTAGAGATTTTGCCTCTGGGCGTATATCAACGAGTATCACAATACCCACTTAACCCTTTACCCATCGTAACGACCAAAACCGGCCAGCGCTATTCTCAAACATCGCCAATTAATTTTCATAATTTTTTCATTTATTGTCTCAAAAACATAGGCTATGACCCCTCATTTGAACGAGCTCGTCGAACTCGTTCCAATGAGGGGTCACAACTTATGTTTTTGAGACAATAAATGAAAAAAATTAAGTTATTCAAGAATGTTTTTGCAAGTGTCGTCTGCTTTTCGTGTTAGGTGAAGGGTTAAAGAGGTCAAGTCTTCATTTAAACAAGTAACTATTTTTTGTGCGCAAACAGTGTTCACGTTGCCGGATGCCAATGGTGTCAGCTGCACTAAAAATAGTTCGCTTGGCGCCAGAAATACAGCATTTTACACCTACATTAGATACCCAAAACATACTCTTGGAAGGTCTCGGAGGCTTTGCGGTTTAACATTTCAGTGCATCGTTTTCGAAAGAAATGCTGTCTGACGACACAGGCGAGACAAAATTCACGCCTGTCAATTCATCTATATTTAAACCAGTGTTGGCGCCCGTCGGAGAGATCCAGCCCCAGCCACCCCCCCCCCCTCTCCCCGTCGGAGATTTTTAGTCAGTCCGTCGGAGTTTCTCGTAAAGCCGACTTCACGAGAAACTTCCGACAATCGAATGTAGATATCTCGTCTTGTCAGTCTCGAACCTGTGCAGCACTGGAACTTTGATAGAGAATAGTGATTCTCACGAAATTCCTTAATGTCGTTCGTCAAACTGGCTTTATAGATGAAATATTTCCCGACCTTATTATAATATGTTTACTTTAACCCTTTACCTAAGGTAACGGCCAAACCGGCCAGCGCTATTCTCAAAAATCGCCAATTAATTTTCATTATTTTTTTCATTTTTTTGTCTCAAAAACATAGGTTATGACCCCTCGTTGGAACGAGCTCGTCGAGCTCGTTCAAACGAGGGGTCATAACCTATGTTTCTGAGACAAAAAATAAAAAAAAAATTAGTTATTCAAGAATTTTTGCAAGTGTCGTCTGCTTTTCAGGTTAGGTAAAGGGTTTATGTCTTTTTATCTTACTTCATCTGTATAATCCTTATGGAGACCGCGGTGGCTCAGTTGTAGGCTATTGGACTTCTATGCTTGAGGTCCCGAGTTCGATCCCCGTCCTGGGACGACCCGCGTTGTGTCCTTGGGCAAGGCACTTTATCCCGGTTGCTTACACGGGGGCACGATGACGCCGTGTACTAAGGCGTACTGCACGTTGATGGTGCACATGTCTTCAACCGCTGTAACCCTGCTTGAGCGGAGCTTGAACAGAGTTAGGATGTTGAGGAACTGACAGTTGCTCGTCGACGCTCGGTGGTTTTCTCCGGGTACTCCGGCTTACTCCACCCGTAAAACTGTCACGGCCACGATTAAGTATGTGACCTCAAGCACCAATAAATAAATAAATAAATAAATAAATAAATAAATAAATAAATAAATAAATAAATAAATAAATAAATCCTTCTGGAAAATATAAACGCTGTTTTAGTGAATATCGTGAATTATCTCATGAGTGTGGAGATGAAAGTTTTATTTTTCACGTGACATTTTTTCTGCTCAATATTCAGCCCAATTCAACTTCAAACAGTTTCAAGACAATAACAAAAACCTGCTGATCGTTCCTTCAAGGCGACGCCATGCACCGAAGCGTAACATTAGGAAGCTGCTGAAAAAATGCATCGTGTGGACCTAAAAATATTATTTTTCACTCGCGTAAGCGCAGGTGAAAAATAAAACTTTCAGGGCCAAACTGGTGAGATAATTCCAGATATTGACTAAATTAGAGTAGATTTTCTTTTCTATTATCTGCTACTAGACATTTTATTGCACAATATTCAGCCCAATTCGACCCCAAATGCGTACGTTTCAGAACAATAACAAAAGATCAGCTGATCGTTCCTTCAAGGCGACGTGATTCGTGAAGCAACTGAGGGATATTTCTCGGTATTTATCGAGTCGGTGAATATCGAGAAATATCTTTTTGATAATTTGCGATAATTCACAGGCTCGCACATAATAAAATAAATTATTTGCTGCTACATGTAGTTTATTTGGAAGAAAAAGTAAGTAAATCATAATTCTGGGATTATTTGCAATCTCTTATAATAGCCTTTTAATTTTTTTATTATCTATATTTTAATCATTAGTGAGACTAAATTAAAATATTTGATTTCTTTCCAAAGTGTGATTTACTGGGATTTCCGGGTTTGATTATAAACGGTAACTTCACAAGTGAATTATGCAATCAACAATTGTGTCATGTATCCGTGCGCGCAAACGAAGAGATGCTTTGCCGTGGATGTAATGGGGACTTCATTGGTTTTGTTTTTGTTTTTTTTTACCCTTCACCTAATATGAAAATCAGACGACACTTGCAAAAAAAATTCTTGAATAGCTATTATTTTCATTTTTTTTTTGTCTCAAAAACATAGGTTATGACCCCTCATTGGAACGAGCTCGACGAGGTCGTTCCAATGAGGGGTCATAACCTATGTTTTAGAGACAAACAATGAAAAAATAATGAAAATTCATTGGCGAGTTTTTAGAATAGCGCTGGCCGTTACCTTAGGTAAAGAGTTAAATAATATAATTATCGTCATTAATGAAAAGTAATAACAGTGGCGGAGATAGCTTTTCGCTGGCGGAGGGGCAAGCCCAAAATTTTCCGACAGACCGAAACTTTTCCGACAGTGTAACAACAACAAAAACTCAAACAAACAGAAAGAATCTGTTGTTTACTGCAAATGTACTGAAAATTGGTCTTTTTTACCCAAAATTTACCCAAAATGGCATGTTTTTATCCCCAAAGCCAGCATTTTAATGTTATTAGGCATAAATTCGCCTAAAAATGGCCCCAACAAATTTCCGACAAAACTTGTGGTGGGGGGGGGGGCTCCTCCCCCCCCCCCCCCTTTATCTACGCCACTGAGTAATAAACAGAGTAATCGCTTGACTGGACTGGTTACGTGAAATAATTCATTCGAGGCGAGGCACTACATTGTAAAACATTCGTGCGCGCTCGTGTTTGTACAACGAGTCCCTCACCTCTCATGAATTATTGCACGTAACAAGTTCAGTCAAGCGATTACTCTCTGTGTACTTTGAGTGAAACAAGGCACCATTTGAATTTAGAGCGCAGTATAAATACGATACTACTATTCTGCACACCTTCAATCTGAACCGGAAGAAAATGAGAGCATGGTTTTCCGAACCCATATCTCATCCTTTCAAACAAGGCTATCAAATTATTACGTCTTCCCTCGGAAACCCACCCTCAATCATTCTTGCACCCATCAAATACAACAACACAACATGTGGATTGGTGGGTGCCACGCGGTGTTATGTTTTATTCCAATACAAAATTCTGAATTCTAAGACATCTCCAATTATACATACAATCTCATTACAGGCTTGGCAATTTCAGGAGAGCGATTTTTTAGCTCTCCTTACTGCCCTCCTGAAAGAATTGAAGAGCGCGAAAAATTGCCCTCCTAAATATTTTGGTCTGGGATGATTGAGATTACATGTATTATTCTCACATTAAATTTTTGTTGTAAAGCAAAAATGTAATTTAACTTCGAAGTCACATAACATCACGTAATTTCATTTTGAAAGTGGTTTAGTGGTAAAAGGTAATGGCTGCAACCATACACAAACACAGTTGCAATCATTTGAAGCAAAATGGGTCACAGCAATATTTTTTTCTGTCAGTTTCAAGTTCAACAACTGACATCACAGTTTGAGGGGTAATTATTCAAGGAATATTGACACTATAATATACTACCATTACTACTATCCTGTCACTTGAAGCACTTGCACCAGGATGTGACTGTAGATTCAAGCAGACCTGTTGTCCAAGAAAGTCATACGCCTACCACTACCACCAACCCCCCTTGGGGGTTGAAGGTGGTAGTGGCAGGCGTATGACTTTCTTGGACAACAGGTCTGGGTACACACACAGGTCTTGTCAAGTGTGTCTTCGGTTGTTGAGTGAGACATCTAGATGTCTAAGAGATTCCGCTTTACCTTAGTAAAGTTAATAAAATCACTGATGTAATAGTCTGTTGGTTTCAGTTTTAATGAGTTCGTTCAACTGCATACTTAAAATGCTGTGTATAGCTAATTGCTCTCCTAAGCTGATTGTGGAGAGCGATGTTTTGCCCTCCTGCATTTTTCAGAATGCCAGGCCTGTCATTAGGACGACAAAAAAACACACAAGATTTCAATAATGGCGACAAAACCCGACTTCTTGTTTCTAAACGCAAAGACCCTACATTTTATTGAACGAAAAAGCGGAGATTTGATGGTATCACGGAAATAAATATTTTCCCATAGGCGACCATTATAACGTTCAGGCAAAAACAAAATATGATCGCATCACTTTAATTTTGGCATTCAACTATCTTTGTCAAATATAACCCTTCAGACAACTTTTTCTGATCCCAAAACAGAGGGGCAGGCAACAAATAAGAGAGAAAAATTAACAGCAAGGGAAGTACCGGTCACGTGCGCGTATTTTCAAGGGAATTTCCCACAAAAACACACCAAATGTAAATTGTATTTTTCAAGTCCAAAAGTCATCAAATCACCCTCTTTTTTATCTGGAGTATTCATCAAGAGAGAAGTGACGCTGAGAGTGAATAATTTGACATCACAACTTTAAAAATTGCGGTGATTGCGTTACTCATTCTTTGTAAGAGTGCACAACAATATAGTTCCATAAAATATGTTGGGTTTTTTTCTTTTTCTCGCCCAACATTATGTCTCAAAACTGTATTGATAATTTAAGATTTAATCTATTTATGTGACAGAATTGTTAGATAAATGAATTATCATGATAATGTGCATGTCCCGTGATTTGCTTCAGATTCTCGGTGGTGTCCAAAAATGGGATCACAACTCGCCGGCAAAGCCGGCTCGTTGAGATCCCATTTTGGACACCACCTCGAATCTGATACAAATCACAGGACATGCACATTATCATGATAATCTGTATATATCAGTCTAGACGTTTTCGCTTCTATCGGGGGAGGGGGGGGGGGGGGGTCTCGATTGACTGTAGGATAAATATATGTAATAAGTATTATGTTGGTCTTAATAAAGCTCAATCAACACAGGAAAAAAGTCAAGCTTCGTCTAGTTTTCGGTCTGATGAAGACCTTCTTCAGGGTACAGACACAGCAGGAAAAAATACACACAGGTGGCGGAAGAAATAAAATGTGGCTATAAAAGTTCTCTTAAACCAAGCTCTGACCGAATGGGTGTGTAATACAACCCGAAAAGAAAAGAAACCGGGGTAAAAGTAGAAAGCAAAAGGTAAAAAAATACTGTTAGACAAATTCTGAAACGTATTCTAGCAAGACCTTACTCCCGGTAAAACCTGATTTTAATATACCCTTCGAAAATTAAAAGAAACTGGAATTTTAGAGATGTCAAGATACATCCATGTATTACATGAAAGTTTGATAACTGGATGATTTTAAAAAAAACATTGCAGTCCGTCGCATTAAAATGCACCAAGTACATGTAGCCCGCAAGGAGAAACTTTTGGAGAGTAGTGTTTTTCTAGCTGGTGCGAAACGACGTGGGGATGTGCTGAGACTCTCCCCGTAATGGGGTAGTGCCACTAAAGGTTTGTTATTCACTGTTACTGATCCAGGGAAGCGACTAAGTAAAACTTGCATCTACCTTTTGCTTTCTACTTTTAGCCCGATTTCTTTTCTTTTCGGGTTGTATTACACACCCATTCGGTCAGAGCTTGGTTTACGAGAACTTTTATCGCCACATTTCATTTCTTTCGTTTTCTGTGTGTATTTTATATTTGGTCTTGCTTTTCTCCTGTGCTGTTTGAGGTTGCAGACGAATTTCCTTCGCTTCAGGCTCTTGCATCTCTCAGATACAGCAACTTTAAATAGATTTGTTTTATCAGAATACAGTCTTTTTTCTTTCTTTTTGTATAAGTATTATGTTTATTTACAAAATGTATCAGGGTCGAGTTTTTGTTTGTTTGTTTATTTCTCTTGCCATATCTCGACGAGCAGAAGATGATATAGCCTTGGAAAAAAGAGACTCTCAAGCAATAATATCTTCTTAATAATAATAGTGATGATAGATTTATTAATCAATTCTCAACCGTTGTGCCAGTAACTTGATTAGCAAACCTTGTCGTTTCCATAGAACAGATTTACGGCTGCCTGCAAGTTTTCCTATCCCCAGATAAACTTAATGAGCGCGTTTGTTCAACAATTTTGGAGTGAATTGTGTGAATGAGAATAAGATAGAGAGTAATCGCTTGACTGGACTGGTGACGTGAAATAATTCATGACAGGTGAGATACGTTGTACAAACACGAGTGAATGCGCACGAGTGTTTTAAAATATAGTCCCTCGCCTCGAATGAATTATTTCACGTAACTAGTCCAGTCAAGCGATTACTCTGTTTGTTACTTTTCATTATTAACGATAATTATATTATTTAACCCTTTACCTAACGTAACGACCAAAACCGGCCAGCGTTTTTTTCAAAAATCGCCAATCAATTTTCATTATTTTTTTCATTTTTTTTTGTCTCTAAAACATAGGTTATGACCCCTCATTGGAACGAGCTCGTTGAGCTCGTTCCAATGAGAGGTCATAACTTATGTTTTTGAGACAAAAAAATGAAAATAATAGTTATTGAAGAATTTTTTTTGCAAGTGTCGTCTGCTTTTCATGGTAGGTAAAGGGTTAAAAAAAACCAAAATACAATGAAGTCCCCATTACATCCACGGCAAAGCGTCTTCGATTGCGCGCATGGATACATGACACAATTGTTGATTGCATAATTCACTTGTGAAGTTATCGTTTATAATCAAACCTGGAAATCCCAGTAAATCACACTTTGGAAAGTAATATGAATGAATAAACATTGAGTGGGTAATAATGATGAAATTATTTTGTAAACGTTATTAATAGCCATTTAGTTCTTATCAACTATATTTTTAGTCGAGTTGTGTAAACAACCGAGGTCTGTGGTTTGCTTACGGCCAGTGTAAGGACGGACGGGCGGGCGGGCGGGCGTCCGGGCTTCCTCGCTCAGTTAGCGCAATAACTTGAACAAACGTTCTCCGATTTGACTACTATTCGCCATACAGGTCTTTTGCAATAATATCTCGAACTGCTTCAAAAACTGGTCGGGTCCGATTGTTTATTACAGAGTTATGGGCCTTAATTAGTCAATTTTTACGAATTTTGAGTTCGTTAGCGCAAAAGCTTCAACAAACGTTCTCCGATTTGACTAATATTTGCCATACAAGTCATTTGCAATAGTATCTCAATCGAGTTCGGAAACTGGCCCGGTCCACATTTTTACGAATTTTGATCTCGGCGCGATGACATTTCTGATTTCAGTAGAGAGTCCACGAAGAAAGTAGCAACAACTCGACGCTTGTATCTCCGATGCGCACCTCTACCAAGAGTTTTATCATTTGAGTGTGTTGTTTTTGGCAACAAAAATACTTAAAAGAACCAAGTGCAGCTAAATTAAAAATATCGCACTTCGAGTGAAACAAGGCGCCATCTGCAATGCTTTAGCATTGCATATGGCGCCTTGTTGCACCCAAGGGAAGATACATGGTTAATTTCTTCTTAATTACGACTCTGTTTGGCACTATAATCTTTCATTTGGCACCACAAAAATTCATTTGGCACCGAATAAAATTCCGAAAAAACTGCGCTGTAACTGCGCAATGTTTCAATTTGAATGCCTCTGGCGTTTCAGATACAGAAACCTTAAAAACAATGTGATTTCAGTATCTAATAATTCTCCTTCTGAAATAAACTGCTTGGGGGCACGGTGGCGTTATGTACTAAGGTGTACTGCACGTTCATTGTGCACCTGTCTTCAACCAATGCTAAACCCGATTGTGTGAAGTTAGTATGTTGGGGAGCTGGCAGTTTCTCGCCGTTGCTCGGTGGTTCTCTCCGGGTACTCCAGCTTCCTCCACTCGTAAAACTGTCGTGGTCATGATTAGCCGTTGTGAAGAAATATGTGACCTTAAACACTAGTAAACAAATAAACTGTTCGACACGAGGTAATCCTGGCTGTCGAAAGTGTCGTTAAACCCCAATAAATATACGGATGGAGAATGTCGGAGTACCCGGAGAGAACCAATGAGCAGCGGCGAGCAACTGTCTGACACCTCAGTGTACTAACTCCACACAAGCAGGGTTAACATTGGTTAAAGACAAGTGCACCATGAGAGTGAAGTACGCATTAGTACACGGCGCCATAGTGCCCTCTACGTAGGCAATCGAGATGAAGTGCCTTGCTCAATGACACAATACAGTTACTCCTGTTGACCTTTCGCTTTGAATTCAAATGCCGTAACCACTGAGTCACGGCGCTTCTGTTCTATAAATAGTAACGCAACAAATTGTAAGTAAGCAAGCGGCTTATGTATTTCAGTTGCAGGATACAGAATTTGTATCATAGGCCCCTCAGCTATATTTATTTATTTATTTATTGGTGTTTAAGGTCACATACTTATGCACAATGGCTAATCGTGACCGTGACAGTTTTACGGGTGGAGGAAGCCGGAGTACCCGGAGAGAACCACCGAGCAACGACGAGCAGCTGTCAGCTCTCCAACATCGTAACTCTGAACTCTGCACCGCAGCACCAGCACAGGCAGGGTTAGATTGGTTGAAGACATGCGCACCATCGACGTGCAGTACGCCTCAGTACACAGCGTCATCGTGCCCCCATGTAGGCAATCGGGGTGAAGTGTCTTGCCCAAGGACACAACGCGGTTGCCGCAGGTGGGATTCGAACCGAGGACATCTCGGCTTGCAGCCTGCACCTCTACCAACTGTGCCACCGCGCCCCCGGCCCCTCAGCTACGAACTCAATACAAACGTTAGATAAAGGACGGTAATTTCGCTCCTCCGTCATTCCCTTGTCTGTCTGACCGACGTCGCCATTTCGTCATATATTTAATGTTTAAGGTCATATACTTATGCACAATGACTAATCGTGACCGTGACAGTTTTACGGGTGGGGGAAGCCGGAGTACCCGGAGAGAACCACCGAGCAACTGTCAGCTCCTCAACATTCTAACTCTGTTCAGTCTCCGCTCAAGCAGGGTTACAGCGGTTGAAGACATGTGCACCATCGACGTGCAATCCGCCTTAGTACACGGCGTCATCGTGCCCCCATGTAGGCAACCGGGATAAAGTGCCTTGCCTAAGGACACAACGCGGGTCGTCCCGGACGGGGATCGAACTCGGGACCTCTAACATAGAAGTCCATCAGTCTACCACTGAGCCACCGCGCTCCCATTTTGTCATATAATTAATTTTGAGTAAACCAAACAAAAAATATGTCGATTTGCACCTGTTGGCGAACATTTCTATTCGGTAAAAACAAAATCCCCCCCTCCCCCTTCCCCTATTTGCCTCAGACACCGTTGGAATTAATATAGTATTGTTTCTTTGTTACATCTACTCAGCGAGACTCCGGTAATCAGTTACGAAAAAACTTTCTCGGGCCAAAACGAGCAACGAGCAGGATAGATCCACTGCCCGTCGTTTGTATCCGCGTTTCGTCCCTAGGCATATAAATACATTTGACTTGGCTGTCTGAGAGTCATTTCTAAACACAAAAATTTTAGCCCACGTTGCAATTGAATTGATTTCTCAAATGTTATCTGCAGGCAAATCATTTGTCATACTCAGGAGATATGTTTGTTCAATCTGGATATTTGTAAAGACAGTTGAGGCATGATGTTTTTTTTAGACACGGAAGATATATTTGAAAATGAAAACCGGAAATAAATCAAATATGAACATATTCCATCTTCCCAGTTCAAAACCAATTTAACTGAGCATTAAACTTTGTGAATGTTACGAGGGGATGTCAAAAAGTTTTGAGTGTAACATAAATAAAACTGAAATATCGGTACAGAACATATTTATTTTTCAACATATTCCCCTTGTAATTCAATACACTTATTCCACATGGTCTGCCAGTCGTTGATGCCGCGTCTGTAGAAGTCCATATCTTGGTCCTGTAACCAAGCCTCCACGGCAGCAGTAAGTTCTTCATCATTTTGAAATCTTTGACCACGTAAGTGTTTCTTCAAATTCGGAAAGAGATGGTAGTCACTTTGACCACGTAAGTGTTTCTTCAGGGAGCGCGGTGGCTCAGTAGGTAGACGTGCAGGCTGCAAGCCGAGAGGTCCTCGGTTCGAATCCCACCTGCGGCAAACAGCGTTGTGTCCTTGGGCAAGACACTTCATCTCCACTGCCCGCGTGGGGGCACGGTGGCGTTGTGTATTAAGGCGTACTGCACGTCGATGGTGCTTTTGTCTTCAACCAATGCTAACCCTGCTTGTGTGGAGTTAGTATGTTGGGGAGCTGACAGTTGCTCGGTGGGTGGTTCTCTCCGGGTACTCCGGCTTCCTCCACCCGTAAAACTGCCACGGTCATGATTAGCCAATGTGCATAAATATGTGACCTTAAACACCAATGAATAAATAAATAAATAGTGTTTCTTCAAATTTGGAAAGAGATGGTAGTCACTTAGTGACTACCATCTCTTTCCAAATTTGAAGAAGCACTTGAGTGGTCAAAAATTTCAAGATCATGAGGAACTTACTGCTGCTGTGAAGGCTTGGCTACAGGACCAAGATATAGACTTCTACAGACGCGGCATCAACGACTGGAAGACCAGGTGGAACAAGTGTATTTAATTACAAGGGGACTATGTGGAAAAATAAATATGTTCTGTACCGATATTTCAGCTTTATTTATGTTAGGCTCAAAACTTTTTGACATCCCCTCGTACGTGGCGCGTTCTGTATTTTATGCTGGAAATTGAATGAAGTTGATTTGAATTCTTGATGGTAGGACCTCCGTAGCTCAAAAGCAAATATAATATAAATGTTGCCGTACCAGTTTTCCATTATTGTCGTGTATGAGAAAAACTCCGTGCGGGAAATCAAAAAGGCATAAGCGAATTTAAATCGCCCCTAAAACGCTTAAAGGCGCCACCTACAATGACTTAGCATTAAAAGGTGGCGCCTTTATGCTTTGAAGAGACGAAATATTCAATGAGAGTTGTTCCACTTGGGAACTGATAAGGATGAACTGTCAGAAGCTGGAGACGTAATGATGCAGTTTTTTGATTGAACGTGGTGAAAACCGGTTGAAGTATTTTATTCAGTTTTGCGCCCATGGAGAATATTTCTAAAGAAATCTGATAGCCTGATGTATCCTGGCCCCTAAAAATGAAATAGATTTTTTTTTTCTGTTTTTTGTGCTGGAGATTTCCAGAAGCATACGATTCCAAGACCCACTCTCCACTTTCTGAAACAAATTCCGGCTGGTAAGGAGAACTCGAGAAGTTTTATGTACTTACTGATCATGTTTGAATGCACAAATTTAAAAGGTATTGTCATATATTTGTATACCCCCACAAAACGGAGTTCGGGGGGAGGGGGTGCTATATAGTAGTCGGTCGGCCGGTCTGTCGTCGTCGTCGGTCCGTTGCACACGTAAAATTATGGAGCGAACTACTTCCACAGTTTTAGCCGCATTTTCATGAAACTTCACAAAAATGATAACATGATGAGGGGACATAATTTTTTCCCCGCTCGGTTTCAAGATGGTCAACTGTCGGCCATAGTGGATTTTGCAAAATACTTGTGGAGCAAGCTACTTCCACAGTTTTTACTGCATTGTCATGAAACTCAATATAAATGATCAACACGATGAGGAGCAGTGCATGACATACTTTTTTCCCCGATCGGATTCAAGATAGCCGACTGGCAGCCATATTGGATTTTGCAAAATACTTGTGGAGCGAACTACTTATACAGTTTATGCTGCATTGTCATGAAACTCAATATAAATGATTGACATGACGAGGAGTAGTGCGTGACATAATGTTTTTCCCGATCGGATTCAAGATGGCCGACTGGCGGCCATGTTGGATTGTTTTTACTTACAAAATGTGAATGCCTCTTTCAGTCACCCACACTTGGTGGTATGCCACGGTGGGGGTATAGCGGGCGACAGATCATCTCCAGTTTCCAGAGGTTTTAACGGTCGCGAATGGACGAATCTCTAATGCGTTATATCCTGAAGGAAAATGTTTGAGTCGTGTGTACAGTTGAAACTAAAAGTCCAGTCACAATTAGCGCAGAAAATGCTTTTTAGTTAACGCGCTTTTTATATACAAGCGCGTTTGCGCTATGCAATGCGAAATATAATGCGCTATTAGCGAGGTTGGTAATGAAATCACGAACTCAAACAGAAAGAAAATATTCAGACTACAGTATGCGGAAAGTAGTTTACTACTACAACGCCGTATAATAGATTTTTCACTTAGATATTCTTTACAACATCTGAGGACAAAACACAAGCAACACTTGCAAACTTTAATCACATGGACCGCCGGGCTGCACCCGGTGGTCCATGTGATGAAAGTTTGCAAGTATTGTTTGTGCTGTTATGAACAATTATAAATACTTTCCGAGTGGAGGGGAGCGCGGTGGCTCAGTGGTAGACTGTTGGACTTATATGCTAGAGGTCCCGAGTTTGATCCCCGTCCCGGACGACCCGCGTTGTGTCCATGGGCAAGGCCCTTTACCCCTGTTGCCAACATGGGGGCACGATGAGGCCGTGTACTAAGGCGTACTGCACGTCGATGGTGCACATGTCTTTAACCACTGTAACCCTGCTTGAGCGGAGTTGATCAGAGTTAGAATGTTGAGGAGCTGACAGGTGCTTGTCGTTGCTCGGTGGTTCTCTCCGGGTACTCCGGCTTCCTCCACCCGTAAAACTGTCACGGTCACGATCAGCCATTGTGCATAAGTATGTGACATTAAACCCCAATAAATAAATAATAAATGCTTTTCGAGTGGAGAATATTTTGAGCTCTGTGATTAAGTAGTAATCCACTCTCTTCATTCTGTATATACAGTCGAATTATGTCTCCCCTTCCCAGAAGGCAGACATATTGTTTTAGTGCATATTCTTCTTCTTCTTCTTCGCATACAAACTTTGTCCGGGGCATAACTTTTTTGTCTTTTGACCTAGACCTTAGATATTTGGCATGTGGATGTATCACCATGAGCCGGTGTGTCGCGTACCATAGTAACCTTCATGTGACTTTGACCTTTGACCTGAAGGTCAGATTTAAGTGCTTTTTAAGGGAAACTTTGTTCGGGGCATAACTTTTTTGTCTTTTGACCTTGACCTTAGATATTTGGCATGTGGATGTATCACCATGAGCCGGTGTGTCGCGTACCATAGTAACCTTCATGTCACCTTGACCTTTGACCTGAAGGTCAGATTTATGTGCTTTTAAGGGAAACTTTGTCCGGGCAATAATTTTTTTGTCTTTTGACCTAGACCTTAGATATTTGGCATGATTGTCAATATTATTCATGTATATATAATTTGCAGTGCATTAACTAGAAAGGAAGGGGAGACATATGTTTTAGTGTGCTAAATCAGTTTCTAGTTTTAATATGTATTTACGTCATTACATGTACCTGTATCGCAGTAGAGTGGTGCTAATGAGCTCTGTTTACTTGTATAGAATTGTACAGAATTGGGCACGCTGTTTTTCTACAGGAATTGAGTTACGCTAATGATGCGGTTTGATATGGACAAACGTGCACTTATTTTGCTCGCTATTGCTTCAAAATAGTGCACAATAGAGTTACAGGACTTCTATTTTCAACTGTAATGACATTTTTGTTGGAACACTTTCGTGTCAAGACACTTTGCAAGTCCGTAATATACAGGTTTGAAAATGTTTAAAAGACACATTTCCACATGAATGTCACATATGATTCCGTCGGAAAAATTCAAAGAAACGGCAGTGTATAATTTAGTGGTGTCTACTGTCCAATTTGCATGCTTCTGATTGGATGAGGTGAGTCTTTCATAACTCGAATGTTTTTCCTTTCGTTTGAATGTGCTTGCTTTTTCCCCGCCCGTTTGTCAAAAACTGCCCTTGCTGCAGGTAGGCTGTTGAATCCTTGAATTTCGAATGACTGTGTCACCGAATCAATTATTCGAAACTGTTTTTTGAAATGTGAATCGGCGCTGAAACTGGACAAGGCTACATTAATTAGCATACTTATCAATTACTTCGCAAGTTAGTACTCCTGTAATTTGTTCAGTCTAGTTTTCTCCTGTGCATTTGGGACCGCGTGTATTGACCTATCTATCTTCAAAATAATAAACCCTGTGAACAAATGTTGATACAACTGTAACGGTATTAATTTCGGTGACATTGACTGCATCGGGGTACATCAAGTATAAGCAGTCACTCTAAATTAAGTTATAAGAATTGAAATGAATTATCTGTCGCTTTGGAGTGTATGAATCAGGGATGGGCGTGTTATGGTGTATGAAGTGCGTACACTTCATACAAGTGAATACACCTGTCCCACATTCATATTCCACTGTATCAACAGATAAATCATGTCAATTCTTTTTTGAACAACCCTCAATAATTATGCGTAAACGATTTTCAAATAATTAAAAAGGATGATATTACATGTAATTTAATGATGCCATAAATAATTCCACGCCAGCACCGTGGATGGTATCTTTTCACGGCGAAGTGGACGACTCGGCTCTGCATTTATGGAAATGTTCTGCACTAATTTAATCCCACAGCTCTAGAGAGCTGTGGAATTAAATTATTATCGAGCCTTACCACCAATTTATTGTTCTTTGTCGTCTGCGCGTCCACTGACAACTTTTTCTTTACTCAAAAATTCATGCATACAAAGTTTGAAGGGCTAAGCTGTTAGTAAGTTTTATGAAACGAATTGAGGTAAGATGCACTGGCAACTCAGCATCACTTACTTGATAACCACGTCATGGAAAGCAGACTTTCGTTTTTAATTGATACGAAAGAGAGGTTGAAAACGGAAACTTGTAACATGTCACTTGCGTATAATTTCATTGTAGCGTCATAGGTCATGTGACAGCTTGCACATTAGCATACAAGTTAATGAGAATGTATGTTTGATATCCAGCCCACCTTGGGGCATAATATACAAATTTCGACGACAGATGCTTTCTGACTAATGCAACAAGTATCTAACTGAACGGAGTTGTCGCCTGGTGTATGCGCCCAAGCTCCGAGGACCACCACTAAACTTTTGTATGGAATCTGACGATGATATGGGCCGTTTGTTTGCCCACTTTTTATGGAGTTTGCGCACATTTTACCGCTGATTAAAGACGACGTCCTTTTATTCACAACGATATACATATATTCTTTAATGTCACAATTATAGATATTCCAGTCAATGAGTATCTAATTCACATGAAAACATCAATATATTAAAACTGCTGGTGAAAATGTGTGGCGTAATCATAAAATCTCTGCTATGGAGTCTCTCCATTCATAGTTATTTAGTAAACAAACTTATCTTATAGTATAGATTTATTTATTTTTTATTTATTGGTGTTTAAGGTCACATGCTTATGCGCAATGGCTAATCGTGACCGTGACAGTTTTACGGGTGGAGGAAGCCGGCGTACCCGGAGACAACCATCGAGCATCGACGACCAACTGTCAGCTCCTCAACATTCTAACTCAGTTCAAGCTCCGCTCAAGCAGGGTTACATCGGTTAAAGACATGTGCACCATCGTACGCGCAGTACGCCTTAGTACACGGTGTCATCGTGCTCCCGTGTAGGCAACCGGGATAAAGTACCCTGCCAAAGTACACAACGCGGGTCGTCCCGGACGGGGATCGAACTCTGGACCTCTAGATAGAAGACCAACAGTCTACCACTGAGCCACCGCGCTCCCATAATAGTATAGATAAAATCATTAAAGATTCGCTCGAATCAGATCTTGATTGAGAAACAGTTCTTGTTCATTCATAGAAAATGAATGCTTTATGATATTATTGGATTCAATCGGATGGAATATTTCAATTGGTCAGAAAAGGGAACCATAGGTTCGCTTTTCCGACCAACTGAAATATTACAGACGATTGAATCAAACCCTGGGCAATGGACTAATTAATGGCTAGACTGCTTTCACGTCATAACAGAGTCGAATTCCTCACAGAATGTGGCGTCTTGAGAGTTTGGTGTGACCTCACACACGGTGAATGACGATGCAGCTAAGCCGTTATCGAGACATAAGTTATACAATACAAGTCTTCGTCCCTCAACTTGTCTTCTGTCACCAAACATTTAGTGTTGTCCAAGATGAAAACGGCTTGCGATTTCACATTGTTTTTGTTTTTTCGTTTGTTTTTAATGGATGAGGTTTAACAACACTCTTGATAGCCAAGGTCACCTCGGTTCGGACAGTTTTACGGGTGGAGGAAGCCAGAGAGAACCACTGAGCGTCGGTGAGCAACTATCTGTCTCCTTTACGTACTAACTCCACACAAGCAGCGTTAGCATTGATTGAAGACAAGTGCTCTATCGAAGCGCACCACGCCTTAGTTCACAGCACCACCGTGCCCCCACATGAGTGATCGGGATTAAGTGCCTTGTTCAAGGACACATCGCAGTTACCCCTAATGCGAATCGAACCGTGGAGTTTTCGGTTTGAAGTCCAATGCTGAAACCACTGAGCGGCCGCGTTCCATTTTCACATTGTTTCGGGCTGCTGATTACCACTATGTTCGTTACAAATACAACGTTTCAACATTACTGTTTAACTCAAAAAGGTGAACTATACCATGTGTTGACTAACCCACTCCAACAAAGGTAAGATTGTTTGTCATCAGCATTGATGTGTTGACATAATTATTAGAACAGTGAAATTATTTCTTGTCCCATCTGCTGTATTTATTTTCCTCATTTATTCATTTACTTGCTCTTTCGGAGTTGTTTCCAATAATAATAACACTTCGACCAGCCGTTAATTTGTCGTGGGTCTCAGATGAGAAGGCCTTCATTATCCCTAAACTCTAACACGAGCAACTATTTTATCCCATTGGTAAGCATGCTCTAAAATCAGGGAACGCGCCAACCGTTACTTATTCCCAGTTCCTTATTCGACATTCGTTATCAACCGCTAAAAGCGGTTGATAACGAACGTCGAATGAGGAACTGGGAATAAGTAACAGTTATCACGTCCATGAAAATCAGAGTCGTGCAGAGGTTAAAATTTACTGTAGCGCTATTTCGAGAAAATAAAGTGAAGATAAAAAAAAAATTATTTTTGAAAAAGCCGGACATTCATTCAAGTCTATAATAAATGCTTTCCAGTGATGTATAATTGAACCCCGGTACCCAAGAAACCTGATGATATCTTCCATTCCAGTTCAATGTCATCAATTGGAAGAGTCCATGTTCGTTGTTTGGGGGTGGAACAATTAATGTTTTCAACGTGCAGCCTTAGGGCTGCACGTTGAAAATATTAATTGGTCTACCGTACAAATTCTCAAAGAAGTTATCGACTATATAAATCCGGGTCGTATCAGGATCCTAGAATGGAAACTGCCACTCGGGTTCAAATCTCGAGTGTCACAGTGGAGTGATGTTTTATACTTCCATTTTCATGTGAAATTTAGCTCTCCTCTTCCTATAGAACTGTCGACAGGCAGCAATTTCAACGAAAACGACCCACTGAAATAACAAACGACAGAGTCTTTGAGACCTTCCAAAGTTACTGTTCAACCGATTACCAAAAATGGCCTCTGACCGATTCCCCCTTATCTGAGCTCACACACTCTGCCGATTCCGATTGTAATACTGTGCACCAACAGACGAGTCGAGGCTTAAAAGAACAATATTAAACTGAACATATTTCACCGTGTTAAACGTCATTGTCTCAGGTCGCAGTAAAATGACCAGACGCACACACTTGGGTGGTATACGTGGCTCTCAGAGTGCGTGTGGCTGGTCATTGCCCCAAGTACGCCCAATTGTAAGGGTTACATGTCGTTTAACTTGTATATCCCGTAAAGGGGCGTCTGGAGAAATTAAGAAGACACATTGTTGTTGTTTCTCAACTTTAATGAATGGTATCATTAAAATTATTTTACATTAACAATTGAACAATTGCAGAAGATAATAAAATGTGGTTAATTAATCATCACAAAAATAATGCTAGGCAACAATCGGTTGAACTCATGTTCTAGGAGCTGTTGCTGTTGTCATCCGATTACCCACAATCGACCGATTGGGGATGTCCGATTCCGGTCATCGGTTGAACACTACGACCAAAGTTTGCTTTGGGTGTCAAATATAGGTGCCAAATCGGGGGGGGGGGGGGGGGGGCACCAAAAATTTGCAAGACGTGACGTGGGGGTGGGTGGGTCTCTTGAGTGCGCCAAAAATGTGCATTTCCAACTTGTGCAATTTTTTGAATTTTTTAAAAATATATCGATATATCAGCTAATATATACCATCATTTGTGTTTCAAACCTTAAAGATGATGTTGTACATCACACTCTTAACATAATTACAACATCAGGAGGCTTTATTTGCGAGAATATTGGGCTTAATCTGGGAAAATGTCACACGTTAGTAGGGGGTTGGTGTCTTGTTCGAAATGTAGAAAATGTGCAGACAATATTTTGGGAACAGTTGAAATGAAAATTTGTTCCCGTATATGTACGCCTGCTTTGGCCAAGCCTGATTATGAACAGCTTGTGATTTGTAGATTTGGGCCCACAGCAGCCCACAGAGGTTTGAATTGGTGGTACCAGTTTAAGAACATTATGAAAAACCCCTAAAGACAACTGTGCCTACTAAGTTTATAAGTTTATTTTGGATTTTAATGGGAGAGTGGGGGTGGGTGTCTGAGAACGGTTGTAGAAAATTTGCACGTCGTCTCTGGGTGGGTGTAAAAGGAGCCGAATAAAAAATAGGACGTCACGTCTTGCAAATTTTTTGTGCCCCCCCACCCCCCCCCCCCCCCCCCCCCGGCCAAATGCTATATTTTTGGGTTTCCAAACGAAATATTTTAGTGAAATTTTCACTCGACAACGGAAGCACTGCGCGTAACAGTCGGAAATGTAACACACGGCGGAGAAACATAAAAGCAGTGAAGATATCGTATTGAATTAATAATATAAGAATACCAGACACTTCTCTAATACCTGACATAGATTTCTCGAGTGCTGCTAAGTGTTATTTTGAAAATGTGTGGTGAAGATTTACGACATAAGAAGTACTTCTGCGGTTCTGTTTTAAATAAAAGTTCATCGATTTGACATTAATCGACATTAATCGATTCTGAAGCAAATTGACCAGCTGTTGCGTTTATAGAACAACCATTTTACCCTGTCCCCACAAATATACAGTTAAAACTAGAAGTCCTGCCACGAACTGTGCGCTTGTCTAGGCTTAATTGTGCGTAGGAATTGAATGCAATTGCCATATTGAATGTCACCCAAACCACGGCAGGTTCTCCTGGTTACTCATAGCAAACACAGGCAATGTTTCTGCCAATGGACCTCCGGGTTACCCGGAGGTCCATTGGCTGAAACATTGCTTATGCACAGGTCGTATGTACAAAATTTTATAGACTTACTATGATCATAACGAGTAGATTAACGCGCAGATTGACGTGCTATTTGTGCACATTTCATGACAGAACTTCTAGTTTTAACTGTATATAAAATAAATTCTCATTCACTGGTCTGGAGCCGGGCTGTATTGAAATTCCAGACTCGGTGTTGGTATCGGCATTTTGGGTTGGTTTTATCGGCGTTGTATGGACTTATTAGACGGTATGAGCACGATTCTGATATCAGTATCAATATCGAACCGCGGGGGGGGGGGGGGGGGGAGGGGCTGCCTGAGAAACAGATTTTTAACCTTTTAGGCCTATTCAGTGTCGGTTTATTTTCGCAATATCAACTTTAAATACCGTCGCCCATCACTTTGATAGACATGTATCCAGCATTTACATTAAAAAAGATATGTCATAAAAGGGACTGAATTGTAGTGAAGCTGTTCGAGGAAACCCAAGAAAGTGAAGAAGTGCTTGTTCATTGTGGTACACAAGCACTTTTTTACTGGTTAAATAGGACCCGGCAGCCAATTCCTGGGGTGGAAGTCCTCTAAAATGGTCAAGATTGGTATGAACGATTGGCTGGACTTGACTTTATATCCAGGTTGTGGTCACGACTAGCCGTTATGCAAAAAAAATGTGTGACCCTTTAACCCTTTGAACCCTCATTTCCTGGAATGGTATCGTCTTTGTGTTCACTCACAGTGAGATGGGTCAGTCCAATATCATTATACAGACTGGATAAAATAATAACTGCAGCCGTCTGGCTGCAGACTGCAGTTATTATTTTATCATCAATGTCCCGTGTATGGACCTCTTATCTAATATATAAATGCGAATGTCTGTATGTCTCACTATCTCTATCTCTCTATCTGTCTTTGTTCTGGGTGAACTCCTCCGTTTCTCGACCGATCGATCTCAAATTTTGTACACGGGGGTAATTCGTCCCTGCGAGGTAACATGGGATGGGTGCCCGTGCGGGGTGACCTTGATCTTGAAATTGATGACCTTGACCTTTTATTTCGAAAACGGTTGGACCGATCGGGCTAAAATTAAATATATGTGCGGGTATATTGACCCATCGATCATTTTGTCTATATCGGGGTGCCCGTGCGGGTTGACCTTGAAATTGGTGACTTTGACCTTTTATTTCGAAAACGGCTGGGCCGATCGGGCTAAAATTTCACATGCGTGGGTATATTGACCCATCGATCATTTTGACGTTATCGGGTGCCCGCGCGGGGTGACCTTGACCTTGAAATTGGTGTCCTTGACCTTTTATTTCGAAAACGGCTGATATAACCATCTTCTCCCGTGCAATGCCGGGTAACACCCGCTAGTAATAAGATAAAAATGCAACGAAATTATGTCTTGGTCCGAAAAGTCGGTCTTACGTGTTTAAAGGGTTAAACACCAAACAGATAATTAAATGAATAAATACAAATTTACATACTGGAAAACGAACGGAATTCTCACAGTGGTTGCTAATGGAACTCGGTGGGGTGGGTGTCCACCTCTAGATTCCCAACCACCATCCCCACCCTATCTTGGGTCAAACTTTTCCAACTACAGGTGTTAAAATGCAGAATCCATTTGTACACTCCCTTGACAGTAAATTATCTGACTGGGCTCCCGGGGGTCACAAATTACAACTCCAAATCAATATTGGTGGTGGTGGGGGGGGGGGGGGGGGTTGATTTACTACTTTCCAGTCAATATTTGAAGAACTTTCAACACTTTTCAGTCTAAAACATATTTGGGCTAAATTTTAGACATGTTTGGAAAAATTGCGCACTCTTTCTCTTCGAAATTTCTAACTTTTTTCCAATTAAGGGATTCAAAGTTCCAACAGTTGTAAATCTGATGAATGATGAGGGACACCATCGTTCATTTCTCCCGTAAAAATTTTTCGGGGGACTATTAAAATAGCCGGTGTCCGTCCGTGTGTCCCTGCGTCCATCCCACTTTGGTTTCCCGATGATAACTTTTGTTATAGTTGACCAAATCAAATGAAATTTGATATGTAGGTGTATCGACATAAAATACAGGCCAAGTTCGAATCAGGTGCGGTCTGACAATTTTTGCCACAGTTATGCCCTTTTTTCGACTTCAAAAATTCATTATTTTTTTTTGTTTCCCAATGATAACTTTACTGATAGTTGGCCAAATCAAATGAAATTCGGTATATAGGTGCATCAATGTACGATACAGGTTTGGTTCGAATCGGGATGCAGTTTGACAATTTTGGCCACAATTATGCACCTTTTTCGACTTCAAAAATTCATTTTATTTTTGTTTTCCCGAACATAACTTCAATTATAGTTGGTCCAATCAAATGAAAATTGGTATGTAGGTGTATCAACATAACATACAGGACAGGTTTGATTAAGGGTGTGGTCTGACAAGTTTTTCCAGAGTTGTGCCCCTTTTTCGACTTAGAAAATGTTTTTTCTTTGGTTTCCCGATGATAACTTTAGTTGCTGTTGACCGATTCAAATAAAATTTGATATGTAGGTGTATCAACATAAACATACAGGCCAGCTTCAAAGCAGGGTTTGGTCCGACGTTTTTTTTTGCCAGAGTTATGGCCCTTTTTCGACTTCGAAAAATCCATTTTTTTTTCAAATCTCGAATTGCACACTTTTTTCGGGGGACGTATGGCCGGGCGTTGTGTCCTTGGGCAAGACACTTCATCTCCTTTGCCCGCGTGGGGGCACGGTGGCGTTGTGCACTAAGGCGTACTGCACGTCGATGGTGCACTTGTCTTCAACCAATGCTAACCCTGCTTGTGTGGAGTTAGTATGTTGGGGAGCTGACAGTTGCTCGCCGTTGCTCGGTGGTTCTCTCCGGGTACTCCGGCTTTCTCCACCCGTAAAACTGTCACGGTCATGATTAGCCATTGTGCATAAATATGTGACCTTAAACACCATTAAATAAATAAATATTTCTCAGGAACGGATGCGAGACATACCAGCACGAAGCACTGCACAGGACTACACTCTAGCAACAGCTCATCGTCAACATTGTTTGGAAACTTTAACTTGGTTTTCAACAGTGGTTGAGACAAGTGAGACTGGAATTACCATGGGAGGTGGCTTGGGTCAGATGCTATTTATGTTAATTTTCATATTGAACTATTTCTCCTCCTCAGGAAGGGCGAGAATTTCGAGTTATCTCCTGTCATTTTTCACGGATCAAAGCCATGCGGTCATATTTAATTGTCTCCAAGGAGGTGAGGTATTATCTGTGAAAGGTCATCAAATAGAAAAAAAGACCACTTTTCAAAGTTAAATGGAACCTTTAAAACAATAGCATATCCCAAATATGTTTATAGAACAAAAAAAAAAAATAATTTTTGCTTTAATCAAATCTATGTCCGTCCAGATTTTCTCATAAGGATTTCGTACATGTCTAGGCCTTTCAAGTTACCCGCCTCAGACTTTTCTAACAAATTAAAAAGGGGATGTACTGGGATAAAAAAGTGAAAATTTTAAACAAAAATGGAACCATTAAAAACTAATTTTAACGAAACGTATTTGATACATTTTAAAAGGTATGTTATAAAATATTTGATCACATGTCCGTCCATTATGTAAAAAAATGATTTTTTTTCATTCTTCTCCCATAGATCGCTACAGTAATTTAGATTGTCATCTTTACCACTGTTCACACGCATGCGCATTGAGGGGAGTAAAAATAGTTCAATATGATTGAAATTGCACGCGTTAGTTTCAGCAATTTTAACGTACAAATTCCATCTGAACTATACGTTTTGTGAGACGTCAGTGACTAGTACCAAGCTATATTCCCGTGTAAGGGGGCGCGGTGACTCAGTAGGTAGAGGTGCAGGCTGCAAGCCGAGAGGTCCTAGGTTCGAATCCCACCTGCGGCAACCGCGTTGTGTCCTTGGGCAAGACACTTCACCCCTATTGCCCATCTGGGGGCACGGTGACGTCGTGGATTAAGGCGTACTGCACGTCGATGATGCACTTGTCTTCAACCAATGTTAACCCTGTTGGTGTGGAGTTAGTATGTTGGGGAGCTGACAGTTGCTCGCCGTTGCTCGGTGGTTCTCTCCGGGTACTCCGGTTTCCTCCAAGCGTAAAACTGCCATGGCCATGATTAGCTGCAATGCAGAAATATATGACCTTAAACCCCAATAAATAAATAAATAAATAAATAAATAAATAAATAAATAAATAAATAAATAAATAAATAAATATTCCCGTGTAAAGATTCGAAAGGAAACGAATCTGACAACGGATTTCGAATCGAATCGATTATAAACTTATGATTCGAAATCGAATCGAATATCGAATCTTCGTAGGGTCCTACGTAAGAGATGGATGAAAAACATACAGAAAGCACATCAAACTCCAATGGGAAATCAAGATAAGTTAATAACTGATGCATAAAATCATTTCTATTTGAATGTATCTAAAACTGAAGAATCATGGATTGTCATATTATTGCTGCGCTACTGAAGTTCAATAATCTATATAACCACGTCTTAAAGTTCATTAAGGTCATAGGTAAAATTCAGAAAGAGCACTCAGGACGCCGGAAGCACAGGGACAAGGGAGCAGCTGCCCTCCCTACTTTCCGACCAAGGGGGCGAGAGGGTGCAGACAATGCTCTTCGCCGGTTTGTCACTCAATTGTTTTCAATGATTTATTCTCGAAGTAAGACTAAAATACACCCAAATCCGTTCTGGCAGCTTTCAAAATTCAATGGGGGAGTTTGGGGGAGGTCCACCCCTCCCGAAAGGAGGGGGCACCTCAGCTCAAACTCCAGCATCTCAGGCTTTTCCCTTCGAGACATGCATGCTTCGGCATATCGTCGTGTGAGAACCATAGGTTCTATCTTCCACTGGAAGATAGAACCTTATGTTTCTCACGCGACGATATCATGTCTGGGCGGCTAGTGCGAATAAATGCTCTTTCCCCTGGGGTCGGGGGGGGGGAGGGGTTCAGGCAAAAAATTACGAATACAAGGTGGAAATTTTTACGTTTTTAATTTTTGGGACCCACCAACCCCGGAATGCAAATTTTTGCCATTCATGTCTTGGACACCCACCCCTCCCGCACAGTTTTTCCTCAAAGACAATTGGGGACCCACCCCCAATTTATAAAATCTGTTTAACGCAAATTACCTAAATCAAAAAAAATAAATAAATAAATAAATACTTTTCCCAAACATGAAAGGTGCCGCAAACCAACTTGTCCGATATAACATCCCTGCTCTTGGGCATCCAAGGCATCCCTAGCCACAGATTGCCCCAAAACAATCTCCCTGCATATAAAACCACAACGAAAATGCAGCATCAGACCCCCAGGTAACCACTGGAACCCGCCTCCACCAACTGATTTGCAGATATACATCCATTCATGTTCCAAGCAACACAACCCTTACCCCGATGTACAACATGTCTATGCTGTTCAGACACCAGTTGAATCCCACCACCAAGAAGCCCTGCCCAAAATATATTGTTCCCACCTGGATATCGTCAACTGTCCACAAGAAATAGTTGTTTTTTATTTCATTACTTTTCGGTTAAATGTTTAGTTTGTACAGCTGGTATGAGAGAGACGTAATACTGAAGTTCTTTGACCCATGCCAGGGTGGCTTGTCTGAGATTAATTGCTTCTTATTTATTTTTTTATGTTAGTGTCACAGGAATCATATTTACCTTGAAATTATACACGTTTTCCACAATCAAGATTTTTATTCTATCAATCTTTCCAATTATTCCATACATGGAAGCACACTAGACCAATGGCATGGGGCACCCCGAGGCTTACAGAAGAATCAAATAATAGAAGCCACAAAGCACTAATAAGAGGCAGACTGCCTTAGTAGAAATATAAAGAAGTGAAAATCATGACCAAATAGCTGAGAATCACTTTTTTGTTTTGCAAATTTTTGCCAGACCCAGAACAGGACCCACCCCCTAAAGAAGTGTAAAACATGGGGAAAAAATTCTAATATGGAGCCCCCAACACATTATCAATGCTCTATTCTGTTCTAAGTTATGAATCTAAGCACTTGAATTTACTTTGGTTATAATTACTTGTCTGTAAAATTATATTTGGCAAAAAATTGCATGACACCGGCAAAAACTGCACTTTGGGGCTCGGACTCCCCCCCCCCCCTCCCCACCCACCCACCCACGCACCCACCTGGACCTTGTATCCTGGCATTTTTTGCGACCCCCACCCCCCCCCCCCGTTTTCCCGGGGTCTGAGCCCCCCCCCCCCCCCCTCCCTGAAGTGCTTCCTGTGCCACTGAGTGCACTCGCACTATTGTCAGTTCTCTCTGAGAAGGTAGTGCATAATTTTTTACTGTTGATCCGTAGACTTCATTAACCTTCAAGCAGGAAATAAGTGAAATGATTAACGTGATAGCAGGTTGTTATCTTAATTATAGCAATTATGCGAGCAACTATAAATTACACGCTTAACATAATACACACTTATCTGCACAATTAATATTACGCTGCTCAAGTTTGACAATGTCACGTCAAAGTGCATGAAGCAACATAAATTCTTCCTTCCTCTTCGGTAATTTCTTTTATTTTGCCTCAAAGTTAGTTTGTCCAACCACACGCTAAAAACTAAAGTGTTAAAAACTACACTTGAAGTGCTGTATTTAACACTTACTAAGTGCTGAACTAGCACTTTGTTCAGGAGTTGATATCCCAGAACTTGACAGGTGTTACAATAATATCACGTGACAAGTGTAATGTCGCGACACTTAAAAGGACACAACGCAGATGACGCGGATCAGGCTCGAACTCTCGAGCCTGATCCGCGTCATCTGCGTTGTGTCCTTTTAATTATGTACCCACCAAGCGCAAATTAAATTATGGACGATTCTGGAAGAACCACCAATGCTAGACACATGGGAAGTGCCATCCATTCAAGTTTCAGATGTCTGACGATTGTAATGTCCAAGTGCTTAAAGCATTGCACTTTGAGTGTTAAAATCCAACCCAAAGAGTTAGAATGGGTTTAACACATTGAAAGTGTCAGTTTTAACCCGTTAGTTTTTAGTGTGCAGAACACCGAGTACCATCTACGGGTTCCGCCGTATTGAGTAACTCATCTGATATTATTTGCTATCTGTTGAGTTGGAGTCATTACTATTTTTATCAAATTGATGCATTTCCACTCGCTTCGAAGTTTCAGAATTTGAACTAAAACAAAATAACAGAGTTTAAGTACCAAAATTATTTTCAAGGTACTGTATTTATTGACTTAAAAGATTATTTATTTATTTATTTATTTATTTATTTATTTATTTATTTATTTATTTATTTATTTATTTATTAGTGTTTGAGGTCACATATTTTTGCACAATGGCTAATCATGACCACAACATAAGTATCAACTCAAGACCAGGGGTGAGCGTTAATAACTATGTTGCCCATTTTGGAGAGGGTTTGCACGTCCCAAGCATTGGTGACTGGGTCCTATTTTACCAGTAAAACAGAGCCTGTGTACCGCAGTGAACAGGCACTGCTTCACGTCCCGGGGTTCCCGCAGTGAGATTAAATATTTAAAAAATGGACAGAAAATATTATTTGTAACTTGTTGTCCCAGAAGTTCTTTGTTGTTTTTACCTCTCTATACCGACTGTACTGTACTATTGTCCATCGACGTTTTATGCTGAAGTGAACATTTTCTTTATACGTTATTCAACAGATTAAAAGTGATTTTTGGAACATTTGAAAGTGTTTTGTTCACCCTTTTCAGGTGGTAATGACAATAAATGTATGTAAGGGTATTTCAGGTATGCTTTCAGCAATACGTTTTATTTTGTAAACAAATAACGCACTTTGAACGGCGAAGATTGTTTACTGTCACCATGGATACACAGTTACTGTTGATGATTCGATGCGCAGCTGTCAATGGCGGTGTCTAAAAAATAAACGTCCGGTCGTTCTTTGTTTCTCGCGAAGATTTATTAATCCCTTGATTTACACGGACTTTCGACACAATAAATATGTTACATGGCGTGTAGCTGGATAATACATTTCCATACAAGGCGATGAGAGTTAATATCAGGTTCGGCTTCGCCTCACCTGATATGAACTCTCATCGCCTTGTATGGAAATGTATCAGCCAGTTACACGCCATGTAAGTTTTATTGTTATACCCTCGGTTATATATTATAGAGGGAATAATGAAGAGGTCTACAGATACGTGATGAAATTATCCAGACCATCACCTATTATAATTTGAAAAAAGTTCAATTTTAGTCGAAAATGTGGTTATACACTGTCAAATATTGCTGCTAAAATTATGGTAGAAGTACTGGCAACCCGATGCTGTTATGTCTACCGCAACGTTTACGATAATGACTGTCACTGCTTAAAGTGACAATAAGCCGCAATTTTTAAGAAACAAATTGACCATTTAATAAAACCACAATGTCCGTTATGCAATAGTACCCTCATATTTTTTATATCTTTCGTGTGAAAGCATCCGATTCGATTAAATAAATTAACTTCTAGGCGAGAATTTATCGGATTTTTGAAAAACACTGCCATAGTTTTTCAGTCCGAACAGGTTAGCCGAAAATTTTCGGAAAATGTCGAGGCAATATCATTTTCCATATTCGCCAAGAACAAATGTGAAGTTTCTGTTCACGCGAGTCTATTTACTCGTCAAGGAAATTTCAGATTGCCGTCGTCGACGTGCATGCTGTGGGATTTATTGGATCTGTAACGCCAATTTATTTGAAATAATATTAAGTTTTTTTCTTGTCAAATTAGTGCTAAAATAATGCACAGTTCTAGTGGCTAATCGTGACCGTGACAGTTTTATGGGTGGAGGAAGCCAGAGTACCCAGAGCGAACCACCGAGCATCGACGAGCAACTGTCCTCTCCTCAACATTCTAACTCTGTTCAAGCTCCGTTCAAACAGGGTTACAGCGGTTGAAGACATGTGCATCATCGACGTGCAGTACGTCTTAGTACACGGCGTCATCGTGCACCCATTTAGGCAACCGGAATAAAGTGCCTTGTCCAATCCAAGGACACAACGCGGGTCGTCCCGGGCGTGGGTCGAACTCGGGACCTCCAGCATAGAAGTCCAACAGTCTACCACTGAGCCACCGCGCTTCCCACTCTACCAGTTAAAAATGCTAATCCTTTTTAGGGGTTAAACACGTTTTAGGGAGTACAAAATGGCATGATCATGTCGATAGGTATTCTAAATATAACACTGACAATTTTGAGAAAATGAGTCCAGCAGTTTGGCCAGAGTTATCTATCAATGGACGGTACTGTTATTCCAGCATGAGATACTCTAGTCGTTCGAGTGAAAGGGAGCGATCTGAGACGCGTTGTCCAGCGGCTTGGTACGTTAAAAGGCGACAGACACCTTTCCCTCGTTGTTGGGGGCTTCGGCATTGGTCGTGCTTCGTTGAATGACCACTGGAAGTCTGCGTTGCGATTTCAAAACCATCCAGTTGTTAACTGCTTTCTGAAATTTGGGGGTCTCGTGATACTGAGCGAAACAAGGGATTTTTGGGTTCAAAAGCGTAAAACTGACGAAAAAAAGTGACGCGCGAAACGGCCAAAACCGGCCAGCGCCATTCTCAAAAATCGCCAATTAATTTTCATTATTTTTTCATTTTTTGTCTCATAAACATAGGTTATGACACCTCATTGGAACGAGCTCGTCGAGCTCGTTCCAGTGAGGGGTCATAACCTATGTTTTTGAGACAAAAAATGAAAAAAGTTAGTTATTCAAGAATTATTTTTACAAGTGTCGTCTGCTTTTCATGTTAGGTAAAGGCCCGGAACATTGTACCATTCTTCGTGCAACGGATAATGTCTACAAAAATGCCATGTTTGTTTTGAAAATAATTGCGTTATAAAATGCTCTAAATCTGTTGCTGCAACTATGTCAATACTCGTAATCGAATGTATTTATATAAATGTTCAATCACTTACAAAACGGTAACTCCTCAAAGAGATAACGATTATCCCAAATCGAACGTGTACATTATAACTGCCGAGGAAGAGTGCATTTCTTTGCAGAAGCCATTTGAAAAGACTTCGAAAAGGTCACTGATCAATAAATCTCGTTTGTGACAACACATCGCTAAGACTGCTACTCGGGCGCGTAGTCAGAATTCTATAATAGGGGTAGGGTCCTGCGAATATTCGAGATTCGATTCGATATCGATACCATACGTATGCTTCGAGATCGATCCCGAATCAGTCTCAGGATTCGATTTTTTCGAATCTCTCGTACTAACTTCAATTTGTTACATTTCCAACAAAAATAGGATAAAACTGTCATTAGAAAATTCATTCATGTAGGCTCAATTTCTATTTATTTGAGTAATTGACAATGTTTAATTGTTAGGTAAGGTGTGAATTTGGCCCAGAACATTATCCATAGTTTTGGTTTTTGAAGGCTTAACTTGTTACTATTCACGTTCTTAAGAACGTGAATAGTAACAAGTGAGGCCTTCAAAAACTAAAACTATGGACAATAGGCCTAGCTGTTTTAGCGACGGTGCTTCAGAGAATATTTAGTTATTGGTGTTTAAGGTGTTCACTCCGTCACGTAAGGGTCATCACAGTGTTCCGTAACTTCCGTTTGATGCAATATGAAATAACTTGTCTTTTAAGATTCGATTCGGGATTCGATTCGATGTCGATATCAGAGACACGATTCGATTCGAGATTCGATTCGAAAAGAAATTTGTGATTCGCAGATCCCTAAATAGGGGGTGCCCTTTTTTGGGGGGGGGGCGAGGCGAGGATAATATATGTATTTGATGGAAAGGCCGTTGCATGGTGGTTTTGTGGGGGGGGGGGGGGCACTCCCAGTCCTAACTAGGATCACCCGGTCGTTGAACCTCCTCATACTTCCCTTTATGAAGTTGAGGAGTGGTAACCACCGGAGGGTCCTAGTTAGGACAAGCCCCCCCCCCCCCTTCCATACACACACACACTCATCTGAGAAAATTTAGTCCTCCAAGAGCAAATTTGAGGCACTTGTATCGTATGTAGCCCCTATATTGGCGACCATTTTGTGGTCGCCAATATATGGGCTACACACTATACAAGTGCTTCGTTGAACCAATATTGGTGTTTCAACATCTGGCACTGTGAGGGTCGAACGTATATTTATCAATCCATAATTCTCTGCTGCCACAAAACACCGTATCCGATTTATTGGATTCGATTCGTCAGATGAATTTAATCTCACAAAGTGAACAAATTGGCATTATTCTTTTAGTCAAACAAGCCCGTGTGTGTAACTTAAGATGTTAGCTTAGAATCAGCCGCTATTAAGTTCAATTAATCAATCATTTTCTCTGATGTACACTTCTGTTGAACAACGCAGCTGCTTTCAAGAATCACTAAAGACCAAGAAAAAGATCGACAATCACATTGGAAAAGTACTCATTCTTTTATCATAAGTTTCATGTCGCACTGGATTGAGTTTCTTGCAGATTGCCTCTTTATTGGGGGGTTTCACTACGCCTTCAACTACCAGGATCACTTTGTTGTGGATAGCTTTACCGGTGTGAAAACACTAACTACCCGGAGAGAACCACGTAGCAATGGCGAGCGGCAGTTAGACTCTCCAACTTCCTTACCCGCCGCAGGGGCGGACTGGGCAAAAAAAAAGGTTGCCAGGAAACGGACCAGGGGGGCATTGGACTCGGACAAAATTTTGATTTTTTGGACCAAAACCAAAGGAACGCTACTTCCTTGCATCCGAGGGATCAATGACAGTCCACATAAAGGGCATTTTTAACAGCATTTTTGTATCATCTTTGTGCTCGTTTGGCAAAAACTGCTCATCAGGCCGACCTTTGTTCGGCGCAATGAGAGGAGATTTTGATTTTTCGAACCGACGGAACGCTGTTTCCTAGTACCTGACCGATCAGTGGGAGACTAGACTTCTGGTATATCGAAATGCCTTCTATGTGGACTGCCATTGGCAGTCCACATAGATGGCATTTCCGTATACCAACAATCTATGCAGTCAGATCGATTTCGCCATTTGGTAATTTTCACGATATATCATGCGCCAACATGTGTTGGGCTACCTAAATTTTGGGGACTCCGGGGGAGGCTCCCAATAGGTGCGGGGGCATACCCAGTGGACGCTACGACCAGTCCGCCTCTGACCCTATGCAAGCAAAGTTATAAGCAAGTGTACCGTTGACGTGCAGGACGCCTTAGTACACAGCGCCCCCAAGCGAGAAATCGTGTGTCTTTCCCGAGGACGCAGCGCAGATAACGCGTGTTGGAATCAAATGGTCATCCTTTCGGCTCCACAATCCATTGCTTTAATCATTGAGCCACCGAGGTCCCGTTTTTACCATGTCTCGTTTTACCTATACAGTAAGTATAATAAGGAGCATCTATGGGTTTGGGTGTATTACGGTAAGATGTGGTACTGAAACACTCAGTCGATAACCGATCCGTAACCGGTTTCGTCCTAACCGGTTGGAAAAAGCTTTTGACCGTTATCCGTAATATCGTCAGCGATTGTCATTCCGTTGTACAAATAAACTGCGTCCAGTTGTTGGTTCCCCGACTTTTTATTCCTCAATCCAGCTCACAAAACCGCATGGAAATTCGGCCGAACTGCGCAGTGTACCCAATGTCGTGTGAAATACACAAGCCCAAGCTGGATCCCTTTACTACATGGCCCTGTTCGCGGCTTTGCCTCAAAGAGTTTTCAGGCCTGTGAATAAAGAGCTTACATCGTTACCTGGGAGCGCGTTGGCTCAGTGGTAACGGCATTGGGCTTCAAACCCAAAGGTCCATGGTTCGACTCCCTTGCTCGTTGTGTTCTTGGGCAAGGCACTTAATCCCAGTTTCCCACGTGGGGGCACTCTGGCGATGTGTGCTAAGGCGCACTACATGTCTATGGTTCACCTGTCTTCATCCAATGATAACTTTGCTTGTGCGGAGATGGGGAGTCTGACAGTTGCTCCGTTGCTCGGTGGTACTGTCCGGGTACTCCGGCTTCTTCCTCCACCCGTAAAACTGTTTATTTTTTTCAACTGCTCAGTTTGCAAATTAAGCGGGCGGATTCGGGCGATTCGTTAGGTGAAGGGTTAAGTTGTATTATTTGGTCGTGACCTGTAGTTCGTTCCCGTATTTTACGATTGAAGTAACCCCACGTAACCCAAAGTTCGTTCCTCGCGGGTTATTTACAGGCCTAAGTTTTTGACGCCTTTTCTTTTCTTTGACGAACTGTGCGGTACCATTGTGTTCACATAAACTATTCCAATGTCCGACCAAGAACGAGCTTTAACGAGTACTACTCGGCAATTTCCGTTTGTATACCGAATCCTGTGTGCCCACTACCACTTCGATCCCATAATCTTTGTAAGAACGACCGAGGATAACCGATTATTACTGTCCTGTTTTAGCCGGTTACGAAAATAAGTCTTTGCTCACGTCGGATGTACAAGCGTTTTCAACCGTTTGTCGAACAAATCGGATGTATATACCTTAAATAGACCGTTTGAGGATAATTTTATTTGATATTAAGCCATTAACTCCGGGAAGTGAAGCAGTGCTTGTTTATCGTGGTAAACAAACTACACAAACTCTCTTTTACTAACAAAAACGGAACCAGTCACCAATGCTTGGCTAGGTGGAATTCTTCTAAAATGGGCAACATGGGTATAAACGATTGGGCAGCGTGGGTATAAACGATTGGGCAACATGGGTATAAACGATTGGGCAACATGTTATAAACGATTGACTAAACTTGACTTTGTCTCCATGTTTCGGTCACGATTTGCCATTGAGTAGAAATATGTGATCTTGAAGATAATAAATAAATACATTTTATATTAAACATGTAAACAAAGATTGGAGGATATACGCTTTCCACTCCAACTTCCTCCACTCCGTTTCCTGAACAATACTGAATGCCTAACGTGCCGGGGTAGAGGTGACCACCCCCACACAAATTCCACGCACGCACGCACGCACACACACACTCACGCACGCACGCACGCACGCACGCGCGCGCGCGCACAAATCTCTGAAATATTGAAAGACCTCAGACAGGTGCGTCGCAGACATAGGAGGACGTTGTGTGACGCATGTTACGATCTATATAATTGTCCGTGCGCACTTTGCATAGTTTAATATGTTATTAAGCGAATTGTCCAAATATGTACACAACTAACACTATATATACAAAATATTTCTCTATTTAAAAATTGAGAAAATTATTAAAGTAAATTAGTAAAGAGGATTAGAAAAATATTGTTCTTATTAAACGTTCAGCAAAGTCCTATTCCTGTAGAGAAGCTAAAGTTTTACATACACCTCTGGGTGGATTAGATTGATTTGTGCGAGGATGGATTACTTTAAAAAAAAACATTTCTGCATACAAAGATTTTGTCGAAAATACATGACGACCTGAAATTTGGTATTACATGGTTAGAGATGCTGTTTCAAACTTATTTTCGACATACACTACGTGGAGGGTGGATTGTAACTAAATCACCTATGGAATGGCATTATCACCCAAAGTATCTCGTTCGAATTCTGTACATATGGACAGAAAACACAAGCAATGTTTCAGGCAATGGACCTCCGGGTTTAACTCGGAGGTTCATTGGCTGGAACTTTGCATGTGATTGTTATGCTTTGCAATAAATTTGCAATTATTACTTGGGTAGAATCTCCATTCTGTGGGTGATTTAGTGATGATACACTCTCCGTGTACTGTGCCAATCAACTGGTTGAGAATGGAAAACCCATATTTGGGCTCCATTCAGAAGTAATGGAACCGCAGCTAAAAGGCTTCAGAGCCTGCGGATTTGCTTCATAGTTCCCAGGTTATTTTGTCTGTTTGGTTTGTCTTCTTGCAATTTATTGGAGAGTTCCCACAGGCACTCTCCAATAAATTGCCGCAAAACAAAGCCATATAAAAATTCTGACACCAAAAGTTTATTTATTTATTTATTTATTTATTTATTTATTTACTTATTTATTTATTTACCCTTTGAACCCTAGCGGCCGCTTTTCCGGCCAGGAACAAAATACGTCATAACGTCATTATATAGGATGGATATTCAATAAATGTGTGGGGTAGACCAATCAATATTTTCAACCTGCAGCCCGAGGCTGCAGGTTGAAAATATTCATTGGTCAACTTCAAATAATGAATATGAACTCTTCTAATTGCTGCCATTGAACTGGCGTGGAAGATACCACTAGTGTTCAAAGGGTTACGGTTTAACGACACATTAACAGCAAAGGTCATATCGTGTCGGTGACAGTTTTACGGGTGGGGGAAGCCGGAGTATCCGGAGAGAACCACCGAGCAACGACAAGCAGTTGCTAGCTCCACAACATCGTAACTCCGCACTGCAGCACAGTCAGGGTCAGATGCGCCTTAGTACTCGGCGTCGTCGTACACCCATGTGGACAATCGGTGTTAAGTGCTTTGCTCAAGGACACAACGCGGGAGTCCGAATCGATCGCTTAGACGGTCACCCATCCAATGACAAAGTTCATTTATTTATTTATTTATTGATGTTTAAGGTCACATATTTATGCACAATGGCTAATCATGACCGTGACAGTTTTACGGGTGGAGGAAGCCGGGGTACCCGGAGAGAATCACCGAGCAACGACGAGCAGCTGCCAGCTCCCCAACATCATAACTCCGCACTACAGCACAGGCAGGGTTAGATTGGTTGAAGACATGTGTACCATCGACGTGCAGTAGAAGACATGCGTACCATCGACGTGCAGTACACCTTAGTACACGGCGTCATCGTGCCCCCACGCCGGCAATGGAGATGAAGTGTCTTGCCCAAGGACACAACGCAGTTGCCGCAGGTGGGATTCGAACCGAGGACCTCTCGGCTTGCAGCCTGCACCTCTACCTACTGAACCACCGCGCTCCCACAAAGTTAATTTAGCAACCAACTTGTAAGAAGGCTTTGAAAAGAAGGAATAAACACTATATATATATCCGCAATCGTAGTCTTGAACAACTATCTTAACTGTGTCAGCAGCACCATCAAATGTGGAAACGCTTTGCAAAAGTCGATTTCTGAGGTTTCGCTGATTGCGCTAGCTTAATCATTTAGCTTGGTTGGATTTCGTCCCTGGCGATTGGAATATGTTGAGGTGTCATCTAATGTCACAAAAGTCTCATAATTTCTCATTTATAGTCACTGTGCGTGTTAGTATAAAATAATTCACAAATTCGCCAACTAACAAATCACCAATATCCGACCAAAGTGATAAAGAATGATGACTGAGAGTTGGGACGTAAACATCTGTGGAAGGAATCCGAAAACTATTGGCAGAGACTTGGAGTTTCTTGTGCATTTTCACAGACTTCTAATAATGATCAGATCGGAAGCCAGTGACTAGGTGCTATGTGGGGGAGGGGGGTATAGCCCTTGGTGCTGGTAGTGACCGTAAATATCGATAAGGGGCGCGGTGGCCCAGTAGGTAGAGGTGCAGGCTGCAAGCCGAGAGGTCTTCGGTTCGAATCCCACCTGCGGCAACCGCGTTGTGTCCTTGGGCAAGACACTTCACCCCCATTGCCCACGTGGGGGCACAGTGACTTTGTGTACTAAGGCGTGCTGCACGTCGATGGTGCACTTGTCTTCAACCAATGCTAACCCTGCTGGTGTGGAGTTAGTATGTTGGGGAGCTGACAGTTGCTCGCCGTTGCTCGGTGGTTCTCTCCGGGTACTCCGGCTTCCTCCACCCGTAAAACTGTCACGGTCATGATTAGCCATTGTGCATAAATATGTGACCTTAAACATCAATAAATAAATAAATAAATGAACTTTGTCATTGGATGGGTGACCGTCTAAGCGATCCGGACCACCCGGACAACTGTCACGGTCATGATTAACCACAGTGCAGAAATATATGACCTTAAACCCCAATAAATAAATAAATAAATAAATAAATAAATAAATAAATAAATAAATAAATAAATAAATAAACAGAGTGAAGCATTTTTAAAACTATTTAGAGAGGGCATTTCTGTATACCGACAGTCTATGCAACCAAGATCCATTTTGCCTTTTGGTCATTTTCACGCTATATAATGCGCCAACAGCTGTTGGGCTGCATACATTTTGGATATTTTAAAAACTATTTGGGTGTTTTGCACCCACGACCCCCCGTCCCAAACACACCCACACTACTTCAGATGTTGATGATAAGTTTAACCCTTAGATACTTTTGTACGTCTTATGACGTAAGAAATCAAACAGTGCGTTGATACTTGAAGGTTTCCTATTTTCTCCCGAATAGTGCCCAGTGACAACGTTGAGCCAAATGTTATCCCAGCTTAAAATTCTTTAAATTTGTTTTATTACAAATTATTGGAGAGTGCCTATGGGCACTCTCCAATAATTGGTAATAAAACAAGTTTTAAATAACAAATCCAGACCACCAAAAATAATCTAGCCCTCAAACAGTTAATCACTAATGTGAAAAATATCTTGTTATTTGTACTTTCCGACGTTTGACGTCGCATTTTGAAAAACGTTGAAGAAAATGACTTCCCATTGACGTTTGAATGTCAGGATAATTAAATTCTCAAAAGGTTAATTAACATGGCATTTAAGGCAGCTTCATCTTGTGTTATAATCCCAACAAGGGAGGATGCGTCAGACATTTGACCTGACTAAAGGGAGGTGTAACGACTGGAGGAGCTTTGCTCATGTAAAATGGTATGCGCTTTGTCCAAACATCATTAAACCAAAATGAGAGATATAGAATATACCCATAGTAGCTTGGTGTACCAAATTTTCACCACGAGTGGTGAAGTGGTTAACACCACTTCACCACGCGTGGTGAACATTTGGTACACCAAGCTACTTTGGGTATATTTTATTTATACCATGATCGTCGGATTATTAAGAGTAGCTATTATTTTTTTCCCGATTTTATTGAGCACAGACGTACATACGAGCGAATCTGTTTTTGTTTACACCAGCATCGGTGGGCGGGACTTCCGCTGTCAATTTTATCGCCGAAACGAAATGAAAAACGAAACTGAGCCTTTTTCGTTTTAATAACATAACATACTATTTCGAGCTATGCATGCTTTATTAACATGAGACAATGCACGTTTGTTAATTTTTGACATCTTATGAGGTAAACCCATTTAAAAACGTAATAAATAATTGCCACTTCCATTTCACTCTTCGCGAGGCGACGTACGATAAATTGAGACAAGTTCGCATTCATGTCAACGTCACCAAAGGTCAACGGGGATGTAGTTCTATTGTAGGTGTAATTTTTTACTATTGAAATCCCATTGCTGGCGTGTTCATCACGGTTGGTGTGTAAAGCTAAAATTTATGTCATAGGCTTTTCATATATAGTAGAATAGGTAATCATGGTATAAGGAAGTGCTTGTTTGTTGTGAATAGTAAGTTGTGTTTACCAGTAAATTGAGACACAGCAACTAATGGCAAGGATGGAAGTCCTCTACACTGTTAAGCACAGAAATAAACGCTTGGCTACACTTTATGTCACACTTGTTTTGTGGTCATGGTGCAGCCATATATATACATTCTGACTGTGACGTTATGGGGGCGCGGTGGCGTCGCGGTAACCGTTTCTCGTCAGATCACTGAAGTTAAGCAACGTCGAGCGCGGTTAGTGGTTGGATGGGTGAACATTTCAGCGACTGATTCGCACTCCCGCGTTGTGTCCTTGGGCAAGGCACTTCACCCCGATTGCCTAAATGGGGGCACGATGACGCTGTGTACTAAGGCGTACTGCACGTCGATGGTGCGCATGTCTTCAAACAATCTAACCCTGCCCGTGCCGCGGTGCAGAGTTCAGAGTTACGATGTTGGAGAGCTGACAGCTGCTCGTCGTTGCTCGGTGGTTCTCTCCGGGTATTCCGGCTTCCTCCACCCGTAAAACTGTCACCGACATGATATGACCCTGGCTGTTAATGTGTCGTTAAACCCTAATAATAATATAAAAATACTGTGACGTTAAACACCTATAAATGAGAGAGAGAGAGAGAGAGAGAGAGAGGAGGGAAGGAAATGAGAGGGAGGAGATAGGTTGGAGAGAGAAGAAGGAGGAGCGAGAGGAGATAGTGAGGTGAAGATAAAGAGTGGAGGACAGAGAGGAGGAAGAGACAGAAAAGGAGAGAGAGAGAGGAAGGAGGGGAGTGAGGATGCGAGGTAGAGAGGGAGAGAGAACGTTTGTATGCCTGATATCTAAGGCCAAGTGTGATCGCTATAAGGGCTCTCTCATTAACCCTTGACCCAACGCAGACGATATCAAAATTTATTATTTTAAATATCATGTTTTCAGTTTTTCAAAAAATTTCAACAAAACCATATCATGTGACCCCTCGTTGGAACGAGCTCGTCAAGCTCGTTCCAACGAGGGGTCACATGATATGGTTTTGTTGAAATTGTTTGAAAAATAATATTTTTTCAACTGCTGAATTTGCATATTACGCGTGCGGATGTGGGCGATTCGTTGGTTAAAGTGTTAACCTTTCTGCACGAGTTTCTGTTTATGATTACAACATGCAATAGGCTATAATTTAAGCTAGCAGCCCTGCTTGTTGTTACTGTTGGGTTAAATGAGAACTTGCTCTCCGTATTTATTACGTGTCCATTGAGTTGTCCGCTAACCGACCACAGAATTTTCTTTTATGCAAAACTTCATGCATGCGTATCGGGTTGAAAGTGTTGAAATGAAATTGTTCATCCATCAAGGATTTGATTTGATCAGAAACTTGTAGTTCTATCGGATGTAATCATCTTCAAGATGTTCCATTCGTAATGAAATAATTGCCAATTATCACACACAGTCATCACTATTACGCTGCATTCCGTGGAGTAAATACTTTTTTCAAAAAGGGATCGAGACCTTAAAATTTCTGTTAAAAGTCAGCGAGGCAATACAGAGAGACTGTCGCCATTAGCTTAAAATAAACTGAGGCACTCATGCCTAGAAGGTGTAATTTTCTTGACATTGATAAGTACCCATTTATTCACCACGAGAATGGGCAATCTTGTAATTTAAAAACTCGAAATTTTACACAAAATTCATGAGTGGCCCGCCGACTTTGAACGCACAGACCGTCCACTTTACAACCGTGACTTATGTCATCATGAAAATCGATAAAGTTATCTCCCTTGAAATTTTGAGACGCGTGAGAAAGGTCAAATTTAGAAGCAAGAAGTTGTTGAGAAAAAATGGGATTCCCTCTGTGTGGTAAATCGATCCTGGCATGATACCGCTACCGAACGGTATTTGCGGTATTACCACCCATATCTAATAACTCATTCTCCAATCCTTGTAAAACGAATAACCTAAAACCCCAAAAACACTTTTTGAGAGACCATGACAATCTTTTTTCCTTAAATGATATTATTCAGAACTCCCGTGAATTTCAGATGGTAAGTCAATGAGTTAAAATACTTGAACGTGATAAATAAAACTGATGAATTTTTTGTTTCTACAAACATCCAAAAAATCTTGGATTAATTAGTTTTCTATAACGAATAGCATTGAGGTCTTTTGAAGATTTGCTTCCGTGGTGTCTTCCCACTAGACCAGTTCTCTTTAGACCAATTCCCTTTAGGCCAATTCCCAAAAAGACCAATTCCCCTTAGACCAACTACATACTGTTATTGATTAAGGATCGATTAAGGATAATTAAGAAAACATTTATTTATTGATAATCACTTTATTTGATCAAAAAAAATAATAAAAAGAATCACAGCCTTTGAAAGTGTGTGATTATTGTAACAATTGTAATAAAAAATCTGCCCAACATCTATAAAATATCAACCAGCCAGAAAATAAGCAGACTATCATCTGAAAAATGAGGTCCCCAGAGGGTGAATTTGGTGATGCTACCCTGCACAGCAGGGTAGCATCACTAAATTTACCCTCTGTGAACCTCCACATGAATCAAGGTCTCAAACATAAACAGAAAGAGGTACCCAGAGGATAAACTGGCCACTGTATGGGAAAGCATCAGCAAATTCACCCTCTGGGGACCTCATTCTGCAAATGATAGACTGCTTATTTTCAGGCTTGGATATCAATAACATTAAATACATTTATAAATATTTATAAATATATCAAATTATTGATACAGAATTATTTTAAAAGCAGAAAATATCAGTTGGTCCAAGGGGAATTGGCCTTGTGGGAATTGGTCTAAAAGGAATTGGTCTAGTGGGAATGAACCTGGCTTTCTCGGACATTTTCTTGAGCATTGTTTGGTGTAAACACATTTATCTTTAACATTTGATTTACAGCCTTATTGCACGACACCGTGGTGAAGTAATTTCTCAGATTCCAAGATAGAAAGATAATTTTCCAATTATTTATCTTTTTATTGAATATGTTGTAATCACAACACATAAATAGTAATTAATTCATGACAGATATTCTTTCTCAAGGACATGGTGTGCGATCAAAACACGAAGATTGACACCCTGTCTGTGTAGCTGATAGAGATGGGCGGTGTGTTCTCAAAACGTCGAAAAATTAAAATTCACACCTCGGTAAGTTTGTTTTCGTAGTAATTATAGTTTATAGGAGCACGGTGGCTCAGTCAGTGGTAAACTGTTGGACTTCTATGGAGGAAGTCCCGAGTTCGATCCCAGTCCGGAACGACCCGCGTTGTGTTCTTGGGCAAGGCACTTTATCCCTGTTACCTACATGGCGGCACTATGGCGCCGTGTACCAAGGCGTACTGCACGCCGTTGGTGCACATGTCTTCAACCACTGTGACCCTTCTTGCGCGGAGCTTGAACAGAGTTAGAATGTTGAGGAGCTGATAGTTGCTCGTCGATGCTCGGTGTTCCTCTCCGGGTACTCCGGCGTCCTCCACCCGTAAAACTGTCACGGTCATGATTGTCGATTGTGACCTTAAACACCAATATATATATATATATATAATTATAGTTTATATCTAATTAGTGGCCACTCGTGAGATGTTTCTGCGTTCAAAGATCAATTAGAGATTCAGACGGTGGGTATTCTGTGTTCAGTGAACAATGAACAGAGTTTACTGAGTTGTGAAAGATATGTACAGTACGTGGAAAGTGGATTGTAACTAAATCACCCGGGGTGTAGAGTTATCACTCTAAATATCACTTTCAAATTCTGTACATGTAGATAAAAAATACAATCAATGTTTCAGCCAATGGACCTCCGGGTATAACCCGGAGGTCCATTGGCTGAAACTTTGCTTGTTCTTGTCATGCTTTGCAACATATCTGCAATTATTGCTTGGGTGGAATCGCCACTCTGCAGGTGATTTAGTGATAATACACTCCCCACGTACTGTATATACGTACAAGTCTTTGATATCCATATCAATTTTCTGAAGATAATCAGAGGTTAAAATTGGGGATCAAACAAAGACGCGCTTCTCAAGCTTTACAAATCATTCAAACGCCAGTGAGAATTACACAGCAGACACCCATTATTCCCCATGGTTATAGACCTGTCCCGCAAAAAAACCGATCCTAATTAGATATGGACTATAGCCTTAAGCCTATTGTTCTCTTGTGGAAACACTCCGGTACAGATCTTCATTTTTTCGACATTTTGAGATACAGCCAGATGGGCGAGAGAACGCGGCAGTTCATTTGTTACGTTATTGGACTTCAAACCGAAAGGCAAAAGGGTTGATCTCCGCCAGTGGCAACTGCGTTGTGTTCTTGGGGGCACGGTGGCGCTGCGTAAAGCGTACTGCACGTCGATGGTGCACCTGTCTTCATCCAATGCTAGCCCTGTTTGTGCGGAGTTGGTACGTGTACGTTGATGAGTCTATGCTTTATGGTTCTCCGGTTTCCTCCACCTGTAAAACAGTCCGACACGATGTGATCCTGGCTGTCGAAACTGCCGTTAAAATAAAATAAAATATAATAAATAAAATAAAATAAAATAAAATAAAATTTAAAATAAAATAAAATAAAATGGATTGAAATTAATCTAAATTAATTTAAATTAAAGATGGGCGGTATTGGACTTCGGTAACGGTTTTAAGGGGGTATACCTCGGTATCGGTTCAGTATTCGGTATCTGACTTGACGGGGGCGCGGTGGCTCAGTAGGTAGAGGTGCAGGCTGCAAGCCGAGAGGTCTTCGGTTCGAATCCCACCTGCGGCAACCGCGTTGTGTCCATGGGCAAGACACTTCACCCCCATTGCCCACGTGGGGGAACGGTGACGTTGTGTACTAAGGCGTACTGCACGTCGATGGTGCACCTGTCTTCAACCAATGCTAACCTGGTTGTGTGGAGTTAGTATGTTGGGGAACTGACAGTTGCCCGCCGTTGCTCGGTGGTTCTCTGCTGGTACTCCGGCTTCCTCCACCCGTAAAACTGTCGTGGTCATGATTGGCCATTGTACAGAAATATGTGACCTTAAACACCAATAAATAATAATAATATCTGACTTGACGCAGATTTGCTGATAGTACCAAAGGGGAATTCACATCAGGAAAATACAGAATAAGCTGTTCTTGTTTCATTCAACCACCGCGCCACAAATGCCACTGCCAATGAGTTCAACACAGACATTTCTTTACGATTACAAATCATATCTACAGTAATTTGGTGACTTCTTCTGAAGACAGACCTTTTGATCAGTCTAATTTGGGCACAACGGCAAATATGGATGTGACATGCATGGTTGGCGAAAAAGCACCGGTGTTTCTTTCGTCTTTGTGTCTGTTTTAGGTTTTCGGTCCCCGTCTTAAAATGATAGTTTACAACCCCTTGTTATAGGTCTTCACCATTATCACTGGTTCCCATCACCCTTTGACGTAAGTTTTCTCGACTAACTCGAGAACGTTTCTTAGTTTCAAAGTGTCGAGCCAAAGGCCTAATTGAAAGTACACTAAATTACGCGTGGCATTTACAGAGAACTGCCACAAACATGAATACAATTGATCTCAAGCTTTCAGTTCATGATCATATAGAATTCGCCACAGAAAAGCAATCGCCGTCGACAGTGTCGTATACGACACTGTCGACGGCGATTGCTTTTCTGTGGCGAACTCTGTGGGGTTTTTTTAAAGTTATTTATGTGTTGCACTGTTTAATTCGAAGGTAAGCTCTAAGCTATATTACAAACATCAGGGAAACCTTGCCAAACTACATGTTGCCGAAAAACTGCAAAACTTTAGATAAACTTTCAAACTCCTCATAATTTGGGCGCAATTATCTTATTTGGGCACAGCGTTTACCGTCGTTAGTTGGGAAGAATTTAAATGCCTGCCTTAACCTGTAAAGGCCTGTTTCGGGCGTTGCAATATCAGAGCATGTGCCTTGATCATGCTATCTTCACGAGGGCCTGCTGACAATAGACAAATCACCTTGGCAGTGAGGCAGCCAAGACCTGGCTAGAAATCCTTGCTAATATTCTGGCCATGTTCAAGTTGTAGTGTAGTGAGAATTCAGGACAAATACCTACGCCCCTTACGCCCCTGAGGATTATCAAAACTGATAAAAAAAACGCCACTTTTTTCATGAAAATGAACCTTTCACCTGTTGTCAAGCCTCAACAGTGCTTTATAAATTATGTAGGAAATTTTGAAATTCAGACAGTTTCGGTATTCAATGATTGGTTCGGATCGGTTTATCAGTAAGTTAACCCCATGGGTGCCATCCCAACAAAACGAATGCCAACAAGCCGAATCCCAACAAGCCGAATGGATAAAATACCCCAACAAGCCGATCCCAACAAGCCGAATCCCAAATAGAATGCAAATGGAAATATTCATTCAAAAAGGGTTGAAAATTCTGCTAAAGAGCGCACATTATATAAAATTTACTTCTCGTACTGAGCACTGTAATGTTTTATGATGAATTTTTCCGAGTTCATTCACAATAAAATATGAATTTCTGAAAACGTTTTATAATTCTTTTCCTTCAAAATACCCCATGATACACATTTTTGCACCTAAAAATAAATGGGTTACATAGTAATTTTAATAAAATTCGTCCTGTTGGGATTCGGCTTGTTGGGATGACCATTTTCGACATTCGTCTTGTTGGGATTCGGCCAGTTGGAAATAAACCTCCCCATGATATGGGTAACTGTTCAGTTTTTCGGTACATTACCCATCTGCCGTAGCTGACAATCTGAACTGTTGATATCCACTTTGTTAACTGGTTGAGTGCTTTCAGAGCTTTCAAAAAATGAGGGTATCAGAGGAAAACCCAACATTTTCCTTGCATATATTTCATATTTATTCAAAGGCAAACAATTTTTAGTTCATGTAAGTTTATTCTATTACAAATTATTGGAGAGTGCCTGTGGGCACTCTCCAGTAATTTGTAATAAAACAAATTTTGTATAACAAATTTAGATCACCAAAAATAATCTAGCCCTCAACCAGTTAATGATATACATTTTTGTTTGTGTCCCCCTGATAACTGTGCCTTGCCCCCAAAACATTCGGTTTGAAGTCCAATACCGCAAACAATGAGCCACCGCGATCCCTGGACGCTTTTGGGATTCTCGATAATAATATAATAATAACACTTTGGCCGGCCGCTGATTTGTCGCGGTTCTCGGATGAGAAGGCCTTGGTTACCCCTGTACACCCAACTGCCTCCGTATTCCCACGCTTCTCCTCTCCTCCCAACAATCGAAGACGAACTGTCTGATGACATCCCTTGCCCCATTCTTCCCAATCCCTCCGATTAGCATATTAACCCTCTCCTTTGAGTCTCCCCCTAACAACATGTCCTTCATTCTCCCATCCCACTCCCCAATTATACTCCCAGTGAATCTTATTCTTTTAGACTGGTACTTTGGGCATTCTAGCTGTGTTCCAGGGTCTCCACCATGCCCAGATTACACATCTGGCACTCTTTTCAACTGTTTTTCCCAATTTTTCCCCTCAGCTCCAGGGATCGCGACCTCAGCTTGAACAATATATCACCCTTTGGTCTTTCAATATACTGGCTTGTCTCCTAATTGAAATTCTTCTATGGACCTGAATGATTCAGTGGAAAGATAAATAAGTGAAGATCGTTATTTTTCTTACATCATGTCCTGTTCACATACTGCTGCGCGACTGTTGATTGGCATTATTGACACCTTTAACCGACAGGAAGACAGCGCTGAATAACTCCACGTCGTCTCTAGTGGTTCTGTAGAAATGTTTGTTAACCCTTTGACCACTAGCGACCGTTTTTTTCGTCCAGGAACATGATACGTCATAATTTCATTAAATAGGATGGATGCTAAGTGCATGTGTGTGTAGACCCATCAATATTTTCAACGTGCAGCCCCAAGGCTGCACGTTGAAAATATTAATTGGTCTACCCATAAATAGTGGACATGGACTCTTCCAGTTGCTGTCATTGAACTAATATGGAAGATACCACCAGGGTTCAAAGGGTTAAAACAAAAAAGACTTAGAACACTTCATATGCTCGTAATTCTATCAGAGAAACATATTGATCCGACGTAATACAACATTTTGTTTTGAACAGTTGCGTCGATGTTATAATTAACCCCCTGAAGACGTCTGGGGAATCAAACGTATTTATTTAGGCCAAACAAAATTAAATAATTGATTCTCCGGCATTTTTTTTTTTAAACGAATGAGGGAGGACGGTTTTTATTTTTATTTTTTATTCCTTATGGAATGGGCGCCGATGCCTAAAATCCAGTTGTGAGAGCATAAAATTAAATACTAGAGCTTCCACGTTGTTTTCACTGACAGTGTTTTTGTAACAGTCATCATACAATACAAAAACAATTTAGAATAACTAAAATGGAGATAAAAAATAATGAGTTTTTTTTTTTAACTGGTTGAATACAATCAGATCTTTAAAAAAATGTATTTCTGTGAACTGTTTTAGGGATGGTGTTAAATAGGTGTCTTCCCACTGGACCAATTCCCTTTTAGACCAATTCCCTTTAGGCCAATTCCCAAAATACTAATTCCCCCTTGACCAACTACATACTGTCATTGATTAAGGGTTGATTAAGGATAATTAAGAAAACATTTATTTATTGATAAGCACTTTATTTGATATTATATTTATTTATTTATTTATTTATTTTATTTATTTATTTATTTATTTATTTATTTATTGGTGTTTAAGGTCACATATTTCTGCACAATGGCTAATCATGACCACGACAGTTTTACGGGTGGAGGAAACCGGAGTACCCGGAGAGAACCACCGAGCAACGGCGAGCAACTGTCAGCTCCCCAACATACTAACTCCACACAAGCAGGGTTAGCATTGGTTGAAGACAGGTGCACCATCGACGTGCAGTACGCCTTAGTACACAGCGTCACCGTGCCCCCACGTGGGCAATGGGGGTGAAGTGTCTTGCCCAAGGACACAACGCGGTTGCCGCAGGTGGGATTCGAACCGAGGACCTCTCGGCTTGCAGCCTGCACCTCTACCAACTGAGCCACCGCGCCCCCCTTTATTTGATAAAAACAAATATTAAAAAGAATCACAGCCTTTGAAAGTGTGTGATTACTATAACAATTGTTATGAAAAATCTGCCCCACACCTATAAAATATCAACAAGCCAGAAAATAAGCAGACTATCATCTGAAAAATGAGGTTCCCAGAGGGTGAATTTGGTGATGCTACCCTGCACAGCAGGGTAGCATCACTAATTTTACCCTCTGTGAATCTCAATCTGAATTAAGGTCTCAAACATAAACAGAAAGAGGTACCCAGAGAATAAACTGGCCCACTGTATGGGATGGCATCGGGAAATTCACCATCTGGGGACCTCATTCTGCAAATGACAGACTGCTTATTTTCAGGCTTGACTATCAGTAACATTAAATACATTTATAAATATTTATAAATATATCAAATTATTTATATAGAATTATTTTAAAAGTACACATCAGTTGGTCTAAGGGGAATTGGTCTTTTGGGAATTGGCCTCATGGGAATTGGTCTAAAGGGAATTGGTCTAGTGGGAATGAACCGTTAAATAAAAACTGCTAAAACAAATGTTGTTGTTCACGGTATTATGGAAACGGGGCATGACACAGCAATATTTTAGCGCACGGTGGGGTGGATTCATGTTATTGTGGGTATGGAAGGTGGGGACATGGGAATTGGGTGCCAGTGAAATTTTTAGTTTTTGTTTGTGGTTTTGACGGCGACATGTTTTCGTAACTTGTAAATCCTGTTCCGACTGTTGGAGGTTGGTTGGGACTCAGAAATCTCCACAGCTTGTGTCCGTGGCCACAAATTTGTTTTATTACAAATTATTGGAGAGGGCCTATGGGCACTCTCCAATAATTTGCAATAAAACAAGTTTTGAATAACAAATTCAGACCACCAAAAATAATCTAGCCCTCGACCAGATAATCACTAATGTGAAAAATATTTTGTTATTTGTACTTTCCGACGTTTGACGTCGCATTTTGACAACCGTTGAAGAAACTGAATTCCCATTGACGTTTGAACGTAGGGATAATTAAAGTCTCAAAGGGTTAATGACTCGACAGCCAGGTTCACCTCGTATTGGACAGCTGTACGGGTGAAGGAAGCCGGAGTGCCAGGAGAGAACCACCGAACAACTGTTAGACTCTTCAACATACTAACTCCACACAGGCAGGGTTAGCATTGACTGAAGAGAAATGCGCCATCGACGTGCAATACGCCTTAGTAAACAGAGCGACCATTCTCCCGCGTGGGCAGTCGGGATTAAGCATACTTCGCCGGAAGACACAACACAGTCACTCCTGGCGGATATCGAATCATGGATATTTCAGTTTGAAGTTCAATGCCGTAATAACTTCGCCACAGCATCTCGTTAGTGTATATTTCTATATTTTGGGAATCTGGGAGAGTTCGCTGGAACAAAACGTCGTTAACAAATGGTTTGGACTGTTTCCACAACAGCTGCAAATATACGACATAAACGAATGTTTTATAATTATACTTTACAAAAAGAATAGATAGATGCGCAAACTATGTTGAGTAATCGCCAAATTTTAAATGAACATTCATCGTTGAGTGATCAGAAGCAAATATATATTTACGTGATGACATTTTGTTGGTGTTTAACATTGTGTGAAGCGCTTGGATTATGGTACCAAGATCTACCGCAAATACAAGACATTTTCTGAAAATTGAATAGTAAATTTCTGACAAATCAGAAACGGTTCAGAAAAAATTTATTCAAGTACTACTGTATTCAGTGGCGGCGCCATGGAGGGGTATGTGGGGGTACATACCATACACTTTTTTTCCCAAGCGGAGTAAAACAATACTATCATTTTAATTTTTGTTGTATTGAACGTTGCGGTGTAATGGTCGGTATGCTTAATCCCATATTTCCAAGTGCACTAAATCAGAGAAGTTTTGAAATTATGTTTGCCCCCCCCCCCCCCCCCCGCCCCCCACACACACGCTAGCTGCAAACAAAAAACAAGAGTCGAGGGTCCAAATTGCAACAAGGCATGCCGCGTTTAAACGGACTGAAACATAGTGCTTAAGAGTATTCGACGAATGCTAGAATCAAGAGCGTGCAAGGCATCCGTTTGGAATTCAGCCTAAAGCAATTTTAAAAAATGAATAAAATTTAATATTTTAGAAAAATTCTCAAAGGAAAATAACTCAATGAAATCATGCAAATATGAATATCATTGGAACCGGCTTGTTCAGCCGGTTCCAATGATATCCATATTCGCATGATTTTGTTGCAAAACAGATAAAAATTTTCTCAACTTAGGGAGAGGGACCCCCCCCCCCCCGAAACCCACCCCAGCTCGGCGCTGCACAATCCCCAACTGTACCCCCTCACTTTTGCAACTCTGGCGCCGCCACTGATGGTATTCAAGAGATAACGTGTTAGAAAACACAAAACATCATTTCCCATGTTAGAAGGTTTTCCGACTTTCGTCACCACGTAACCCCCGCTATCGACAGGGCATTTCTTGTACAGGCCTGGAATTAAAGAGCTAAAATCTTAACCCGTTAGGCCCCACAAAGTAGATCTTCTGTTTCTCAGGCCCTTTTTGTAAAATTTCATGCGGGAGGGCTGTTTTGTATATTATTTTTTCCACTTTTGTAAGTATTTCTTTGCCATCAAACGTTCATGTTCTAGATTTGTTTTATGTTTTAGGCTTCATAACCTACATACAGAATAGCATGGGTGGTGCACACTAAAACCTAAAGTGTTAAAACTGACACTTTCAAGGTATTAAACCCATTCTAACTCTTAGGGTTTGATTTTAACACTCAAAGTGCAATGCTTTAAGCACTTAGACATTACAATCGTCAGACATCTGAAACTTGAATGGATGGAACTTCCCATGTGTCTAGCATTGGTGGTTCTTCCAGAATCGTCCATAATTTGATTTGCGCTTGGTGGGTACGTAATTAAAAGGACACAACGCAGATGACGCGGATCAGGCTCGAGAGTTCGAGCCTGATCCGCGTCATCTGCGCTGTTTCCTTTTAAGTGTCGCGACATTACACTTGTCAAGTGGTATTATTGTAACACCTGTAAAGTTCTGGGATATCTACACTTGAACAAAGTGCTAATTCAGCACTTAGTAAGTGTTAAATACAGCACTTCAAGTGTAGTTTTTAACACTTTAGTTTTTAGCGTTTGGTGGTGTATTTCGGCCTTTGAGTGCAACAAAGCTTTGCAATGCTAAACCATACCATTGCAAAGCCTCTTCGCACTCATGACCAATTTATACATTTTATTAACTTGGGTAAAAATGTCAGACATAAACCATTTAATTTTATTTTTTTTTAAGTTTGCATTGGTTATAAAAAGAGAGGATGCGGCTGCCAAAAGTACCATGCGCGAGGGCCCGTGAAACAGATTTTTTAACTTTTTAAGCCCAAGCAGGTTATACTATAAATATGGATGGAACCTATAGGAGAAAAGTGTTGTGATGTTTTTCTGCCTTCTGTGTTTTCATTACGCTAATCATGTTGTTTACGTCTTAGGTTCCGCTCTGCAATTTCGCACTATTGCATTGTGATAAAAATGCTATCCCCAGTAGCAGAGAGCAATGTGGTGGTTGAGGGGGTGTGGTGTGGTAGTGAAAATCAGGCGAAAACTGCCCGCAAACGCTATTCCTCTGACACAAAGACCATGCTGTATCTCTTCACGGGTTGAAAAAAGAGACGTGTGGTTCTTGTTCATTCAACTTAGGATAGACTCCAGATTCTTTTGCCTGAGTGAAATCCAGGGGGAGATTACTCTTGATTTCTCTTAAGGTTCCACTCTACAGTTTCGCACTATTGCACAGGGGTAAAATTCTAAACATAGAGCATATGTTGTAACAAATACCATATAAACTTGTGTTATTACAAATTATTGGACATATATATGTTAGTACCAAATATATGATTACATTAGGCTTATTGTTGGACAAGCGAATTTTAAGTTGAAGAAGTTTCCCCGACCGGGGATCGATCCCGGAACCTCGGTCGTGAGAGACCAATGCACTAATCCACTCGGCCACCACTCTCTTAATGTAACCCCTACGTAACCAAAATGGTCGTTCACGGGTTATTTCCAGGTTTGACCATAATCAATGTATGTTAGAGTCAGAAATACACGAAGCAGTCGTTTAATTAACCAGCCAATCTGGAAAAGGACATGATAGAATTCGTAAATGGTTTCCATCTTTCATGCTGTCTGATATTCATATAAGCAGGGACCGACCTGGACAGTCGCCAGTGCACATTTGACTCCCAAACACCATAATCTGGCTCTTAAATCTCAAATGTAGGCTTTTTAATTGGCTCTGAACATCTAAAACTTCATATCCATTTTCAACGTTTCTTTCTATGGATAGGGTTGCTCTTATAGTATATGGTTATCATTTACTGTTATTTAGGAGTGTCTTAGTACTTCAAGTCCTGGTTAAGTTAATCTTCACATTGGTTTCTGATCAAGTCTTGGCTGCCTAAATAGGCAGCCAAGACATGATCAGAAACCAATGTGAAGATTAATGTTTGCTGTGGTGTACCAAATTTAGCCCCATGGGTCAAAATTTGACGTGTAAATTTGCGTAATAGGCTCCAAGGCTGGTGTGTATTTTAAACAGTTCTGGTCGGTCCCTGTATAAGATTACATGGTTACATTATAGGGCCATGAGAAGCTTCGAGGTTCGATTCGATTTTGAATCTTAAGTTGATAATCGATTCGATTCGAAATCAGTTGCCCGATTCGTTTCCTTTCGATTTTTTTCACGAGAAGATAGCTTGGTATCAGTCACTGTCGTCGTCTCACAAAACGTATAGTTCAGATCGAAATTGTACATGAATAATGCTGAAAATTAAGACAGAGTGTAATTTTATCTACATAAATACAAATAAATCTGACCCATGCCACCTCCCATACTAATTCCGCTCTCACTAGCCACCTCCCATACTAATTCCACTCTCACTAGCCACCTCCCATACTAATTCCACTCTCACTAGTCACCTCCCATACTAATTCCACTCTCACTAGCCAGCTCCCATACTAATTCCACTCTCACCAGCCACCTCCCATACTAATTCCACTCTCACTAGCCACCTCCCATATGAATTCCACTCTCACTAGCCACCTCCCATACTAATTCCACTCTCACTAGCCACCTCCCATACTAATTCCACTCTCATTAGCCACCTCCCATACTAATTCCACTCTCACAATTAGTCCACGCTTTTGTCACTAGTCGTTTTGGTTATTGCAACTCACTGCTATACCGATGCAAAAAGGCGTCACTGGATAAGCTTCAGCATATCCAAAATTGTGCTGCTGGACGTGTAACTCGAAATATGAAGTCGTGTCACATGACACCTATCCCAGCTGACCTCCACTGGCTTCCTGTCCAACAAAGAATTCAATATAAAATAATCCTTCTGACAAATAAATGTATAAATGACCTGGCACCATCATATCTCACAGATCTGGTCACATACTGCACACCTGCCAGAGACCTCCGTTCTTCGGACTCGTACACCTTGGTCCAACCTGTTTCAAAATTAGCATCTGCAGGTGACCGGGCCTTTTTGATCGCCGCCCCTAACCTCTGGAACCTTTTACCGAGTCACCTGAGACTACCACAGGAAACTGAGTCGGGAAGCTGGTTTAAAAAGGCATCTCCCTTTTTTGTGTGTAAAGCTAAAGAGCACATTTTGTGGATTTTCTCTACCACTACCATTGAAAACAAAGTTTCCATTCAGTTTTCACGATGAGCTGTAGCCAGCGGCTAGTAATGTGCAGTGCCTAATGCTGGTAAGCTTCGCATCCATTCCTGGGTAATATTCCAACTACATCATCAAGGTATGCCTTCCAGAAAGGCATGCCCTGATGATGTAGCTGGGATAATTTATCATTCGGGACTTCAGCTGTCAACAGTCGGAACAATCAGGTTTACAGTCCCCTCTTCCCTTATCGGTCATCTTCAAGACGCCCAGAGTTCGATTCAATTCGATTTCGCATAATAGAGCCGATTCGATTCGAGATTCGATTCGAATCGAAAATGTGTGATTCGCAGGGCTCTAAGTTTCACGACAATTGAGCAGTGGTGGCGCCATGGGGGTATGGGGGGGGGGGGTACTTACCCTTCCACTTTTTAGCCAAGCGTAGTAAAAAAATACTATCATTTTAATTTTTGTATTGAACGTTGCGGTGTAATGGTGGGTATGCTTAATTCCATATTCCCAAGTGCACTAAATCAGAGAAGTTAGTTTAAATTATGTTTGTGTGTGCCCCCCCCCCCCCCCCCCACACACACACACACATTAGCAGCAAACAACAAACAAGAGTTGAGGACCCAAATTGCAACAAGGCGTGCCGAGTTCAAACGGTCTGAAACATACAGCTTAAGAGTATTCGAGGAATGCCAGAATCGAGAGCGTGCAACGCATCCGTTTGGAATGTAGCCTATTTTCATTTTCGATTTGAGTGTCCTTTTGGTGCTTTGTGCTCGCACTTTACAACAGCGTTCTTCCGTTAAAATGTCACCATGTACGACATTTTCTATAAATGAAAGACCCAACCAGTAAGTTTCAAAAGGATAAAACTGTTTTAATTTAATTGTCTGAGAATGCTACAGAGAACACCTTTTAAAACGTAAGTTTTAAAAATGTTTATTGTTAAAACTTACGCGCGGCGGCCAATACCCAACTGTACCCCCTCACTTTTGTAACTCTGGCGCCGCCACTTCTGTTGAGGTTACTTGTGGCCTGGGGATCAAACTGATGCGGCGTTGAAAATGCGAATTATAGAAAAGGTAAAAAATCTTTATATTTTTCTTTCCTGTTTGTACTTATTCTCCTCATTGTCAGTATTCACTTAATGTTTGTGAAAATTGAAAGCCATGTGGTAACTAAATACATTATCTCTTGATCGATGAGGCACTCTGTCATGACAGTTCTAATCTAAATGACGTAAAGTTCAAGGTTTGTAACTCGAGGACCAGCTCTCGTCTCAATCCCATTGTCATCCTCTTCAAGTCTCCGTTCTGTTGACATGCCGTTGGATGCATATCGAATTGATCCTTAGGTGTTGATTGGGTTGGAGATGCTCGGTCTCTAGGCAAAATTCATTGACAATTGACGAAGATCCATACAAGTCTGGTATCATAATTTCCTCTGAGAAATAGGGCTGAAACGGTTAGCTCATTTTCGTAACCGACTAATCAAGAGCTATGACCGGATAATATCCTGTTATCCGTGGCCATTATTTCACCGAATGTGGGATCAAAACTATAGGAATTGGAAAGCAGTATTCTCAAACTATTCCGCAGTGTGTGTACAAACGAACGTTGTCGAGTACTCGACAACGTTCGTTTGTATACACACTGCGGAATAGTTTCTGCGATTTATCATTACTCACGGAAACTGCCGACCATTAACGAAGTCTTGAACGCCAAAGTCGATTATTTTTCAATATATTCAACGCGGCTTCGATGGGTTATCTATCACAAAGGAGAAGCGGCAGATTTACTACGTTTTAAACGTGGAATGACGATCACTGTCGATACTTCGTATAACCGGTTGACGGTTTTTCTGATCGGTTAGGCAGCTAACTGGATTCAAACCGATTATCCGGTTAACCATTTCAGTACTACTGAGAAATATACTTCAATCAGATGACTTCTGAGAATTCATCCAATAATCTATACTACAGCCATCGTTTTATGACTGTGTACAATTGTCTAGTGGTTTAGGTGTTAAGACTCCCGATTGCCAGGCGGGATTGCCGTGAGTTCGATACCTGGCGGGGGATCAAAAACTAACATTCTTAATTCCTCCAAAACATTTTGTGTCTCCTTCAAAATACACACATAGGCCCGTGTCAGACTTTGCCTGAGGGTAACCATACCACTTTCATCGCACTGAAGCAAAACGCGTTCCATACTTTCATGCTGCTGCCGAAAGGAAAGTGAATCACCTAATCACGAAAGCGTCATCTTATAAGCTCAATTCAAGCCATCGTTTTTTTACAGTGTGCAAAATGTACTATTGGTTTAGGAGCTGGACCTCTGATAGCCAGGAGGGATTGTCGTGAGTTCGATTCCCGAGTGGGGATCAGAAACCAACATTCTAAATTCATCCACAACTTGTTTGTGTCCTTCAAAAGACACACACACGTCCATGCGTTTACGTTCTTATTATTGGGGACTACAGGAAGACAGCCAATCCAGCCATGCTGACTCCCAGCAGAATACCATTGCTTCAGTAAATTACTGTAAAATAGTTTGAAAACATGTATTTTATTTATTTATTTATTTATTTATTTATTTATTTATTTATTTATTTATTTATTTATTTAGTGGGGTTTACCGTCACTTTCGATAGCCAGGGCCACCTCGTGTCGGACAGTTTTACGGGCGGAGGAAGCTGGAGTATCCGGAGAGAACCCCCGTGCAACGTTGAGCAACTGCCAGACTCCCCAACGTACCAACTCCACATAAGCACGGTTAGCATTGGTTGAAGACAGTTGCACCATCGACGTGCAGTACGCCTTAGTACAGAGCGCCATCTTATCCCCACGTGGGCCATCGGGATTAAGTTCCTTGCCCATGGACACAATGCAGTTACCCCTGGCGGTTATCGAACCTTGGACCTTTAGGTTTAAAGTTCAATTCCGTAACCACTGAGCCACTGACCCCCCCCCCCCCTCCCCCCATTTTGTTGAATAACAATTACTTACTTACTTGATTGTCGCTGTGAAGCAACATTCTTTGAACCTACAATTCAGAAATGTGGACTTACTAGGAGCGCGCCGGCAAGATGGAGGTTTCATCTACACTCTTACGCTGAAGCTTTATCATTTCGTTTATGATCCCTCATCAGAACGAGCTCAGCGAGCTCGTTCTAATGAGGGATCAGAAGCAAAATGTTACCCTGTTCAAAAACGTAGCCTACGGCCCTCGCGAAATATGACTATTTATTTGTTATTATTTAATTATTTATTTTAAGGCCTCATACTTCTGCAGAATGGCTAATCGTGACCATGACAGTTTTACGGGTGGAGGAAGTCGGAGTACCCGGAGAGAACCACCGAGCATCGACGAGCAACTGTCAGCTCCTCAACATTTTAACTCTGTTCAAGCTCCGCTCAAGCAGTGTTACAGCGGTTGAAGACGTGCACAATCGACGTGCAGTACGCCTTAGTACACGGCGTCATCGTGCCCCCCTCCCCCCTTGTAGGCAACCGGATAAAGTGCCTTGCCCAAGGACACAACGCGGGTCGTCCCGGACGAGAAATATGACTACGCCATTCCAACTCGTTATGTAAAACACCCACCGATTCAAACACACATCGCGTTCTGTCTATTTATAATCAAACTTGGTGTGACAGAGGTGTATTTTTTAACGACCTCTTGAGGGAGTGCAGGGGTTTCCTCAGTTTTGAAGCCTTCTCCACAAAATTTGACATCAAAACGCCCTACACTGTCTTCCAAAGAGTAAGAAATGTGATTCCAAAAAGGTGGCAAAATGAAATTAACAAAACTCAGAGTCTGTCCGGAGTCCACTGATAGACAAATTAATATATAGAGGATATGGAATGAGTGTTTTTCTCATATAATATTTATCAAACGAGTCTAAGAATTTTCCGTTTTGGCGAGCCTCTGGCGAGCCCAAACGGAAAATTCGGACGAGTTTCATAAATATTATGAGAAAAACACTCATTTCATATTCTATTTATCACATGACACACACATACGCACAAATTAGCCACTTAGTATGACTTTTTAACCCATCACCTAACTTGAGTTGCAGACGGCACTTGGAAAAAACACCCTCGTATAACTAAAAATTTTCATTTTTTGCTTCCAAAACATAGGTTATGACCCCTCATTGGAACGAGCTCGTCGAGCTCGTTCCAATGAGGGCTCATAACCTATGTTTTGGAAGCAAAAAGCAAAAAGTGAAAATATAAAAAAAAATGAATGGCGTTTTTCTTGTAGGTAAAAGATTACTACAATATAACCCACCCTAAATAGGACAGATAACGTAAATTCTCCCTACTGAAATTATGCAAATGAGACCCAGTTGCATATTGTTTAGCCAATCAAATTGTCCAGTTTTGAAATTGACCAATGAAAGCTCCCAACTCTAATTATGCCAATTATGAAAATGTGGCCCAGTTGTATTTTGTTCAGCCAATCAAATTGTCTAGTTTTGAAATTGACGAACGAAATTGACGGAAGGCTTTATTTATCACTGATTAATATGAAAACAAAATATCAAATGTTTTAAAGTGAACAAAACGGACGAGTCATGTGATAAAAAACAGTATGATTAATAAAACATTTTATCCATTATTCCTTCAACAAATTGTTTCGCACCCAGTCCGGTCTCTGTGAAAAATGGAACTAACTTTCGCATATAGATGGCGAAGCTGGTGCTTGGAGTTCGATATATAAACGGTCAGACAGTAATACATGTCATTCGGAGGCGGTATCAGAATTCCAGATGTTATGGGAGAATAAATTTGTTTTCTATAATGGGTTTTACCACCTTTACACTCGGGTAGGAAATCCTCCGCCATTCCCTTGGTAATGAGAAGCGTCTCAGCTCATCGCGGTTTAGCCGACTCCGACACTTCATAACAAGATATTCATTTTACTTCATTTTGCAAATGAATAACATAACAGATTCGTGTGATTCTGTTTAGTACGAATGTCTGGCTCAAATATCCTATAGCACTCCGCGATGTGTGATTATTTACGCCGCTTCATGGGTGAATGGAACCGGGGCACTATTTATTTATTTATTTATTTATTTATTTATTTATTTATTTAATATGGTTTAACTGCACTTTCGATAGCCACAGTCACATTTTTACTGGTGGAGGAAGCCGAAGTACCCGGAGAGAACCACCGAGCATCGGCGAGCAACTGTCAGCAGGCTCCCCAACGTACTAACTCCACACAAGCAGGGTTAGCATTCATTGACAAGTTCACCATCGACGTGGAGTACTCCTTAGTACACAGCGCCACCGTACCAACATACGGGCAATCGGGATGCAATGCTTTGTCTAGAGACACTACACAGCTACCCCTGACGGTGACTGAACCATGGCCCTTTCGGTTTGAAGTCCAATGCTGTTACCACAGAGCCACTACTCTCCCAAGCCGCAGCACTGCTAAAACGCGTAACAGTTTTAAACCCTCTACACACCGATGTCACAATTTCAACCAGCACTTCTCATAATGCAACTCTAAATTTACTCAATTCAATCTTATTTGACAGAGCTCATTGAGCTCTGTCAAACAAGATTGAATTGGTTAAATTCCTGTTGCATTATGGGAAACATTTTATGCTTGAAAGAACGGTATTCTAACAGCAGTGTTCAGAGGGTTAAGCCTGCCAAAGTCAGAAACGAACGTAGTAGTACATGAACCCCTTCGCCCCTGAAGTATATTGTCAAAAAAATCGACTTTCGATAAAGTTATCTCCCTTGAAAACATTCGATGAGCGAGAACGGTCCAATTAAGAAGCAAGTAATTGTTGAGGAAACACCCATGGCATCAGTAAGGGAGTGCGGTGTCTCAGTGGTTACGGCATTGGATTTTAAACCGAAAGGTCTGCGGTTCGATCCCCACCAGGGGTAACTGCGTTGTGGGCTATTGGGATGAAGTGCTTTGCCCAAGGACAAAACGGGTTTTCCCTGGCGGGGATCGAACAGTGGACCTTTCGGTTTGAAGTTCCGTGCCGTAACCACGGAGTCGCCACACTGAGTCGCCGCGCTCCCTACATGGGTATACAAACAACAGGCTGTTGATGGTTGCCTCGAGACGAAATGAACTCAACGGTGGAATTAAAACAATGCATTATCAATGATGGGATGTATGACACATTTTGATTAATTTAATAATAATGGATGTGACATCATTCAATTGTTTTTAATTTAATGTCAATCACCGTTTTAATACCGTCACAAAAGTCACACAAACAATCGTACAACAACTCCATTCTTTTAATGCTTAGGATTCCCAGTGTAGCTAGAAAAATGGCTTGTTCAAACTTCACGTCAACCTCCTGCATTCCCCCGTGAGAACCCTAGGAAGTGGTGCAGTGCTCGTTTACCACAGTAAACAAGCCCTGTTTTATTGGTATAATGGGATTCGGCAACTAATGCCTGGGGGGGGGGGGGGGGGTCCCTCTGAAATAGGAAATACTGGTATAAACGATTGACTGGACTTTATTTCCATGTTGCTGTCACGATTAGCCTGCACACTGATGTCAAAATATTTAAATTGTAGACTGCAAATTTCTCCATAATGTAATTAAAAATTTAAGCAATATATTGGAAAATCGCTACTTGAAATTCGGACATTTTGGCATCAGTGCACATGAGGTTAGTCGGCGTGAATTCCACATATGGCACAAATTCTGACATGTCTCACAGTGTCTTGGACTTGTATTTATTTATTTATTTATTGGTGTTTAATGTCACATATTTCTGCACAATGGCTAATCATGACCTCGACAGTTTTACGGGTGGAGGAAGCCGGAGTACCCGGAGAGAACCACGGAGCAACGGCGAGCAACTGTCAGCTCCCCAACATACTAACTCCACTCAAGCAGGGTTAGCATTGGTTGAAGACAGGTGCACCATCGACGTGCAGTACGCCTTAGTGCACAGCGTCACCGTGCCTTCACGTGGGCAATGGGGGTAAAGTGTCTTGCCCAAGGACACAACGCGATTGCCGCGGGTGGGATTCGAACCAAGGACCTCTCGGCTTGCAGCCTGCACCTCTACCTACTGAGCCACCGCGCCCCCACTTGGACTTGTATAATTAAATATTAAAACTTACAAATAAAACTTCAGTTCACAAATGTTAATTTTATAAAGATGCATGCGTAGTGTTCAACCAATGATCGGAATTGGCCACTCCAACCGGCCGATTGTAGACAATCAGATGACAACAGCAACGGCTTCTACAACATCGATTCAACCGATTGTTGCCAAGCATTTTTTTGTGATGATTCATTAACCACATTTTAGTATGTTCTGAAATTCGTCCCCTGAGTTCCAATGTGTTCTATGTGCCTACTGGCACATAGAACATATTGGAACTCAGGAGACGAATTGTTCAATTGTTAATGTAAAATGATGTCAATGATACCATTCAATAAAGTTGAGAAACAACCACAATGTGTATTCTTAATTTCTCTTGACGCCCTTTTACGGGAAATACAAGTTAAAAAACATATAAAGCTTTCAATTGAGCGTACTTGCGGCAATCGCCAGTTCATACCGAAACAAAGTGAAGGTTGCCCTCCATTGTCTCAGCTCGCTGTAAAATGACCAGTCGCGCGCACTTGGGTGGTACACATGACTCCGAGTGCCACGTATACCGCCCAAGTGCGCGCGTCTGGTCATTTTACTTCGACCTGAGTTTATGACGTTAATACTGTGAAATGTGTTAAATTTAATGTAGTTCTTTCAAGCCTCGGCTCGTCTAGTAGTGCACAGTGTTATAGTCGGAATTGGCGGAATGTGTGCTCAGATAACCGGTAATCGATCAACGGCCATTTTTGGTAATGCATGTGACGGGCTCACACTTGGCTTGCTTTCAATCATTTTATACTGACGTTGAACACTGGTATAGTTCAAGAAGGCTGATTCAATTTTTAAACAAATCCAAGGAAGACAGTGTTACAGTGCGAACATGACATCAGCGCCTCATTGCCAGATACACCAGGTCACAAGAGTCCACTTTATTTTTGATCGAAAACTGTCCTTTTCATACGCCCGTCTTGAAAAACGGTCGTATTATGGTATACCTCTGTCCGTCCGACCGTCCACACGTCGTACAGTAACTTGAAAGCGCTTCGAGCAATTTTTGTGATTTTTTGATGGAAAATATATGTTGATGGAAGGAAGCTCCCTTTCGATTTGTGTCGCTGCCCGGTTTGTCATTCCAGAGTTATGGGACTTTATTCGTCAAAATATAAGCAATTTTCCACATGTCGGACAATAACTTGAAAATGCTTGGAAACTTAAAAAATTCTTAGTACACATGTGTACTCATATTGTGTGCTTCCCTCTTGTAATTAATAACGGGCGTATCATGCGCTCATGGCGCAGCTGTTTATTTAACATGTAACTTGTAAATGTATCTACATGTACATGTGTATTCTTAATCCTAAGTTTATTTAAAGCTACTCTATAGTCCTTAATAATGGCTTGAAAGGACCAGTGTCCTTGAATTAACCTCGTCATTGAGGCTGTGAGCCATGGTATGGGTTTAATCCCCAAATACAGGGCTGGGAATTTTTTCATTTTTCTTGACACTACCGGTACATGATGAATCGGTGATATGATATCACACCATCAGGCCTGAAAATAAGCAGTCTGACATTTGCAGAATGAGGTCCCAGAGGGGGAATTTGATGATGCTGTCCCATAAAATGGGCCAATTTATTCTCTGGATACCTCTTTCTGTTTAGTTTTGAGACCCTTATTTAGATTGAGGTTCACAGAGGGTAAATGTAGTGATGCTACCCTGCTGTGCAGGGTAGCATCACTAAATTCACCCACTGTGGACCTCATTTTGCAGATTTATTTATTTATTTGTGTTGAAGGTCACATATTTCTGCACAATGGCTAATCATGACCGCGATAGTTTTACGGGTGGAGGAGGAGTACCTGGAGAGAACCACCGAGCAACGGCAAGTAACTGTCAGCTCTCCAACATACTAACTCCACACAAGCAGGGTTAGCATTGTTTGAAGGCAAATGCACCATAGACGTGCAGTAAGCCTTAGTACACAACACCACCGTGCCCCCACGTGGACAATGGGGGTGTAGTGTCTTGCCCAAGGACACAACGCGATTGCCGCAGGTGGGATTCGAAACGAGGACCTCTCGGCTTGCAGCCTGCACCTCTGCCTACTGAGCCACCGTGCCCCCCATTTTGCAGATGACAGTCTACTTATTTTCTAGCTTGCATACCATTGTCATTCTATGGGTAACATGTACCAAAAATTTCACTCGATTACATTTGCACTGTGGCGAAATAAAAACAATATGATTGTTCGCATAAATATTGTGAGTTATTCATTGGGACCTAGTGATGGGCGGTATTGGAATTTTGAGTTCGGTATCGGTTTCGGTATTTTTGTGTGGGCATACCGCGGTATCGGTTCGGTATTCGGTATGTGACTTCAGATTCACTGATAGTACCAAAGGGGAATCCATGTCAGAAAAATACAGAATAAGTTGTTCTTGTATCATTCTATCACAGTGCTACACATGTCATTGTTGATGGGCTCAACATTGTCATTCTTTTGTCAGCACAGATCATATCTACAGTAATTTGGTGACTTGTTCTAAATACGCCTTAACTTTTCAAGCTCCACTTAAGGCGTCTGTAATCATAGAATGTGTGTCCTGAAGATGTCATCTTTACGTGGGCCTGATGACAGTAGTAAAATTATCTGGTCAGTGATTTCTAGCCAAGTCTTGGCTGCCTTAACAGGCAGCCAAGACTTGGCTAGAAATCACTGCTAAGCAACTGGACATGTACAGGTCGTAGACTATTGATAATTTAGTACAACTGCCCTGGTCCTTAAGGCTTAACAAAACTGAAAAATAAAATCAGTCACTTCTTTGATGAAAATGAACACTTCAACTGCTATCAATCCTCATCAATAGCGAATGCACAGGGAAAATTGAAAATACCGTTGGTTTCGGTATTCAAAGATTGGGTCGGTTCGGTTTTTCGGTGTCCCCATGATATCGGTATCGGTTCGGTTTTTCGGTATATTGCCCATCTCTAATGGGACCCTGCTACCCTCACACTGTATACAGTAAAACAACAAATCGCCCGGTTTCACAATTCTAATATACAAATTCCGCAGGCGGAAAACAATTATTTTTCAAAAACTTTCAACAAAACTATATCACTGGAAAGAGCACATTCCATTGAGGGGTCTCATAACATGATTTTGTTGACATTTATGGGAAAAATATGAAAAAAGATTTAAAATAATAAATTTTGCTATTGTCTGCATTGGGTAAAGGGGCAATCATTTACAACCAGCTTTATTTAAAAGATGGCTGCTCAGATGTGTTGCAAGTGTAGGTCCTCCTCTTGTGTTCGGTAAAGGGTTGATTTTATAGGTCCACCTAGAGCTCTGTCAAACAAAAGTGAATTGGTTAAATATCCAAAATTGCACGATGGGGAAAATTTGCTTCTTCAAATTTTGGTATTTTGACTTCAGTGCGTAGAGGGCAGGGGCGGTGGAGCCGGGAGAGGGGGGGGGGACACAGGGGGCACGTGCCCCCCCCCCCCCCCCACACACTCTTGTTTCACCAATTATGGGTACCCTAACAGGACATATTCTGACATAACGTACACAACCCCTATGGCCATATTGACTGTGGGAGATAGTAATATAGTTCTATCAAAATTAGCAACATAATACTATCGGTGTCACTGTCCATTTTATATATTGAGATATTGCACATCGCAAGTTCGCAACTGGCCATAATAAGCACTAGACTACATGTATAGTAATAGTAAAACTAGTCCAAACTTGGACCCAAAGTCTGTAATGTAATTTGTTTGGTTTGGTACGTCCAAAGGACGTACCAAACCAAAAAATTACATTACGGACTTTGGGTCCAAGTTTGGACTATGGTAAAACATGCGCATGTGTACACCCCTGCAGTTACCTAGAAAAAAATTGTGCCCCCCCCACCCCCTCTTTTTTGGAGCTTCCGCCGCCCCTGGTAGAGGGTTAAAGTTACCAGCCAACTGCGACCAAGATTTCACAGCCTATGTAATATAATTACAAATGACTTGAAATTGTGTTTTCCTATACGATGTCTTGATTGTAGAATTCCATTATATGCCTACCACACGACTCTTATAGAAAACCAACAAGTTATTTCTTTCCCAATTGCATTCACTGAAGCTCCGTTCATATCAATGTTGAGAAACCATTACATCGAATCTGTATATTTACGTTCTCAAACACTTCTGTCTGTACCTATTTACCTCAATCAAAGCCGTTCACATTAATGATGGAAACGATCCAGTGTCAATATTTCAATTTCAGAACCTGATATATTGAAGTCGCTTATCTACAACTGTTCAAGAACGTTACAGGAAGTTGGTTACGCAATTACGAGTTATTTTATTTTATTGCAATAAATATAATGGGTTCGCATCGATCAATGTGATTGCCTTGGCCTGTTCAAAGGGATCAGACATTGTTACAAACCGCTGGACCACCGAGATGTGGTATTATTACACAGAGAACTACAATAAGAAAGGTTTGTGCGCAAAGCCTTTCAATTTAACGTAAAGTTCAACGTCAGTTATAGTTAAGCTTATTAATTACAGAACAAGAACGTTCCGAGACTTCTAACTTCAGAAAAAGATCATATCCTCTTCCAGAATAATGGATGGGTAACCACTGTGTTATTGATTCGGGTGCTTCCACTGTGGTGGTTGGTGTACCATCAGCGAAGTTGGAGTGTGTGACTCTGCGACGTTGAATCTTTTGCCAGCTATGAACGTTGGGAGTGTTCACTAGTACTACGCAATCCTCACCGTACTTTGGGGTAAAATAGGAACCTGTTGAGGTGCTTGCCTTGCGTGCCCGTCTGTTGAGCACCGGGAGTATGCTCTGTAGAGTTGTCTCGTGCCAGCTATGAACGTTGGGAGTGTTCACCAGTACTACGCAATCCTCACCGTACTTTGGGGTAAAATAGGAACCTGTTGAGGTGCTTGCCTTGCGTGCCCGTCTGTTGAGCACCGAGAGTATGCTCCGTAGAGTTGTCTCGTGCCAGCTATGAACGTTGGGAATGTTCACTAGTACTACGCAATCCTCGCCGTACTTAGGGATAAAATGGGAACCTGTTGAGGTGCTTGTCTTGCGTGCCCGTCTGTTGAGCACCGAAAGTATGCTCTGTAGAGTTGTCTCGTGCCAGCTATGAACGTTGGGAATGTTCACCAGTGTTACGCAGTTCTCACCGTACCTAGGGGTAAAATAGGAACCTGTTGAGGTTCTTGCCTTGCGTGCCCGTCTGTTGAGCACCGGGAGTATGCTCCGCAGAGTTGTCTCGTGCCAGCTATGAACGTTGGGAATGTTCACTAGTGCTACGCAATTCTCACCTTACCGAGGGGTAAAATAGGGACCTGTTGAGGTTCTTGTCTTGCGTGCCCGTCTGTTGAGCACCGGGAGTATGCTCCGCAGAGTTGTCTCGTGCCAGCTATGAACGTTGGGAATGTTCACTAGTGCTACGCAATTCTCACCGTACCTAGGGGTAAAATAGGAACCTGTTGAGGTGCTTGCCTTGCGTGCCCGTCTGTTGAGCACCGGGAATATGCTCCATAGAGTTGTGCTGAGAATGTCATGGAATGAACAAAGCGTGTGTACGCTTAGAATGTGGGGTAATAACATAAGTCAGAGAGCACTGCGGTAAATTCTAGATGTTAACATTGCTTTATTATTATTATTATTATTATTATTATTATTATTATTATTATTATTATTATTATTATTATTATTACTGCACTCAACATAAATGTATGTCTTTTAATAATCGGGTGTATTATTTTAGAAAAAACACTTTTTTTCTTTTGACGACGTATCCATTAGCTGTGATTCGATTCGAAGTTCGATTCGAAATTCGATTCGTTTTCTCCAATTCGATTCAATCAAAATGGGCAATTCACAGGTCCCTACCGTCCCTATATTCAACTCGTGCAATAGAAAATAATTTTTTTAAAAATTCAACAAAACCATATCACGTGACCACTCGTTGAGCGTCACGTGATTTGGTATTGTCGAAATTGTTTTTAGAATTGAGGAAAAAATTAAAATAACAAATTTTGATATCACGTGTTTTCTGTATATGGTTAAATCTCTTCTTGGGAAACCGGCCAAATAATAAAATGCGTGCATGTAAATGTGAATACACCGTGAATTATAAACTATAGCATTCCAAGACTTCAAATTTATCAAACTTCATTTTCTAAGAAGTCACTGCAGTCCTGGTAATTCATCCTTGTTTCCTCGGCAAAAAAAAATTGCCGCGGAAAACGGGTGCTTCTAAAGCAATTGCTGTGAAACCTGTTTGATTGTGTAAAAATCATTAGGGGGTCAGGGCATAGTCTCAGTTGCCATGTACATGTAGTATGCGGTGAAGTGAAAACTTTCAAGTAACTTTAACATGTGAAAGTAGTTCGAGACGCATGTGTATATAATCACAATCAATGTGCAGAATCTTTCACTCAATTAGATCATGCCAATATCATGAACCATGTGACTGCCGAGACAAAATCTTCGATGTAAGCAGGGGGACTTGTTCAATATGTACAGTATGAATGAAAATAAGATGCAGCATAAACACAAACTAAGTATCTCACTGCTTCTATGTTGATAACATCAGAATCTGACATCAGTTTCTGGAAAACTCTGTAAGAGCTTTCCAGAAACTGATGTGAGAATCTGGTGTTATCAACATAGAAAAAGCAGATCGCATAGTTTCTAGTGGTTATGCTGCAACTTCTGTAAATTGTAAGATTAGCTTTACAGCGTAGTACAACCCACTTGGTTTGATTCATTGTGTAACCTGGAAGTTGTGCAGTTTCTGCCACCACAAGGGGTTGTGGAGAAGCCATCCTCGGCAGTATTTGTGCTATGGGTATTTTTCGTTTCTTCGGGGCATTTTCCTCTGCACTATTACCAGGGCAGAGAAGTGGTACGTTAACAACATAATCCTACATACTTCGAAGGCAGTAAAGCTACTCCATGTCTTTTCGTTCGCGCAGTCTGTGTAGAATCATTTGATTACTTATGATTGCTCCATTGAAGTTGCCTTTCATGTTTTATACAGAACTCAAATAAATTTATTACAGCTGCGAAAAGCTTTTTCGAAAAATCGAGTAATATTTTTGGAATTCCCACTTACTGTGCACCAGTGGAGTGAACGGTGTGCAGATGTTCGTTGGAATGGACTCTTTTAAGAATTGCTGGCACTGAACTGACATGGAAGATACCACCAGAGCTCAAAGAGTTGAGGTGATGTGCCTTTACTAAAAAATCAACTGTTTAAGGGGTAGATTGGTTCTTGACCATAGCGTCGTGGACTTCCTTATAAAATTTGACTTGGGAGCTTTAATCCAAGTATGCTCGAAGTTTGCCAGTGCTAACTTTGCTTTAAACAAGTAATATATGTATGATCTCGCCTATAAAAACACTATATTTGTCACTGATACATGGCCATCTCTTCTATTACACATCCATTAATCTAGAAACCCTTGTATTTAATTGAACCTTGTTTTGGGTTCCATCTGTGGTTCTTTCATTGAACCATTGCTCTTGGGTTCCATTATTTAATGAGCCACAGAACCAATTTTGGTTCTATAATGGAACCAATTAAATTTGGTTCTAATTTGGGTTCTATTTTTGGTTCCATATACGTGACGAGGCATGGAACCAATTTTAGTTCTATAATAGAACCATTTAAATTGGATTCCATAATAGAACCATTTAAATTGGGTTCTATAATGGAACCATTTAAATTGGGTTCTATAATGGAACCACTTACATTTGGTTCTATTTTTGGCTCTATAATAGAACCATTTAAATTGGGTTCTATAATGGAACCATTTAAATTGGGTTCTATAATGGAACCACTTACATTTGGTTCTATTTTTAGCTCTATAATAGAACCATTTAAATTGGGTTCTATAATGGAACCATTTAAATTGGGTTCTATAATGGAACAACTTACATTTGGTTCTATTTTTGGCTCTATAATAGAACCATTTAAATTGGGTTCTATAATGGAACCATTTAAATTGGGTTCTATAATGGAACCACTTACATTTGGTTCTATTTTTGGCTCTATAATAGAACCATTTAAATTGGATTCCATAATAGAACCACTTAAATTGGGTTCTATAATGGAACCATTTAAATTGGGTTCTATAATGGAACCACTTACATTTGGTTCTATTTTTGGCTCTATAATAGAACCATTTAAATTGGGTTCTATAATGGAACCATTTAAATTGGGTTCTATAATGGAACCACTTACATTTGGTTCTATTTTTGGCTCTATAATAGAACCATTTAAATTGGGTTCTATAATGGAACCATTTAAATTGGGTTCTATAATGGAACCACTTACATTTGGTTCTATTTTTGGCTCTATAATAGAACCATTTAAATTGGATTCCATAATAGAACCACTTAAATTGGGTTCTATAATGGAACCACTTACATTTGGTTCTATTTTTGGCTCTATAATAGAACCATTTAAATTGGGTTCTATAATGGAACCATTTAAATTGGGTTCTATAATGGAACCATTTTATATTGGTTCTATAATGGAACCATTTAAATTGGGTTCTATTTTGGGTTCTATAATGGAACCATTTATATTTGGTTCTATTATGGGTTCCATGTTTGGTTCCATATACGTGACAAGGTATGGAACCAATTTTGGTTCCATATAGAACCTACATTTTTTCAGTGTATGATCTCGCCTATAAAAACACTATATTTGTCACTTATACATGGTCATCTCTTCTATTACACATCCATTAAACTTTAAACCCTTGTATTTAACGGAATCGCCGCTATGACATAAATGTTTTTGTGTTTAACGGGTGATGTACAAGCCGGAACTTTTTCCCCGCGCCGTTTAGACTAGCTCCTGTCCCGTAGAGTCGAAAAGTTTCCAAATTTCGTTATACAGTTATCGATCCTCTGTGTTTCTCCCAACTGGTTTGCAACTGGTAAAAAACATCGCTGACAGTTCTCGTTATTGGAAGAGATTTACAGGAAAGTTAGCGCCCCTTAACCCTTTACCTAACATGAAAAGCAGACGACACTTGCAAAAAAATTCTTGAATAACTAAATTTTTTCATTTTTTGTCTCAAAAACATAGGTTATGACCCCTCGTTGGAACGAGCTCGACGAGCTCGTTCCAACGAGGGGTCATAACCTATGTTTTTGAGACAAAAAATGAAAATATTTTGAAAATTAATTGGCGATTTTTGAGAATAGCGCTGGCCGGTTTTGGCCGTTACGTTGGGTAAAGGGTTAATTTCCTAAAGATGTTAGTAAATTGAATGTTTTACTTAATTTCCCAAACAACATTGAACGAGGGTGTTGCACCCTTGGCGATCTCCCTTTTCATATTGGTCTGCTGCGTGGATTCGAGTACTTCAGTACTAACATTATTAACATAAATATATTTGAGAGGGTTCTGCACTTAATATAGGACCCGGTCAACAACGAATACGGTAGAAGTCTTCGATAGTGGACCGTTCAGCTATAAACTATTGACTATAAAGTTGACTTTAAAATTATGATGTGGTTATGATGTAGCCATGTATGCTGGCATTGACCTTGAACACCATTTAATAATCGTCCAAAATATACATTGGCTTGGCTTAAGAACAGATTCGTTGTAGACGGTCTTCGTACAATATGGGCGATGCATTTGTGCAAACAACATCAACCCATTCAAGTCGGTACCCATAATTTTTGGCGCAAAAGAAAACTCGATGGTCTGTTAGCAACTACAAATCGGACAACCAAAATTTAAGGAGGATCGGTACTAATTAAATCCTACAAGGCCGTAGAATTAAATTATTACTGAACTCCCCTTTAATTACAAAATTGATCCGTCCTGTCGTTCTAGCTAGTTTCGTATACGGCATTCCCATTCAAGGATTCGGTGCTATTTATTTATTTATTTATTTTATTTATTTATTTATTTATTTATTTATTTATTTATTTATTTATTTATTTATTTATTTATTTATTTATTGGTGTTTTTAAGGTCACATATTGCTGCACAATGGCTAATCATGACCGTGACAGTTTTACGGGTGGAGGAAGCCGGAGTACCCGGAGAGAACCATCGAGCAACGGCGAGCAACTGTGGGCTCCCCAACATATCCACTCCACACAAGCAAGGTTAGCATTGGTTGAAGACACGTGTACCATCGACGTGTAGTACACGTCACCGTGCCCCCTCGTGGGCAATGGGGGTGAAGTGTCTTACCCAAGGACACAACGCGGTTACCGAAGGTGTGATTCGAACCGGGGACCTCTCGGCTTGCAGCCTGCACCTCTACCAACTGAGGTATTCGGTGTTAAAAGGATCGAAAGAGTTTCATGCGTTTGTTCTGAGAACATCAAGCGCCACAAAGTACGAGCACTTCTCAAATAATAACAATAATATTGCTTGGACCATCCGCTAGTTTGCTGCGATTCTCGACTGATGAAGCCTATATCATTAACATCAACCCCGCCCCCTGCGGGGTGCCTCGTTTGATTACACAGTAACCCTCTACCCAACGCAGACGATATCAAAATTTATTTTAAATATTATTTTTCAAAATTTCCAAAATAATTTAACAAAACCATATCATGTGGCCCCTCATTGGAACGAGCTCGTTCCAATGAGGGGTCACGTGATATAGTTTTGCTGTAATTTTCTGAAAATGAATATTTCTGCTGAATTTGCATATTACGCGGGTGGATGCTGCCGATTCGTTAGGCAAAGGGTTAAGCAGCGAGAGTTATTACCGTAAAATCCACTGCAAACGGGAACGGCACTGTCTTCCAACATTTTACCGTTTATTTACCGTTTATTGCAGAACAGTGCTGAAGCTATTCATATTTCGAGTTACAATGGTGCTCGTCAGAAACAACATTGGTGTTTGGAAGAAGTACATTTTTCAAAGGGAACTCTAATGATGTGAAGTTAATATGTATACTCCGATTGATGCGTGTATTCAACGTTATCCGATACAATACAGGCACTGAGAAATGTGCCAGACACACTAAACGTGGAATCCGGCCTGCGTGTAAAAGGATCATGTGATAACACATTTGATTGGTCGTTACGCATCTGAGTAACGTCGTGGCATGAATGAAATAAAACAGTGTGAGGCAAGAATGTAAACAGACAGCCGAAAATGATATTTTTCTTTAGCAATATCGGCTGTGCCAACTTGACTGAAGTTTCTCCTTCGTGAAAAAAACTCCATTTCGGGCCGTTGAATTCAGTAACCCGAACTGTATCCTTGTTGTGTTCCGTCTTATTCTCACACTAGAGATGGGCAATATACCAAAAAACCGAACCGATACCGATATCATGGGGACACCGAAAAACCGAACCGACCCTATCTTTGAATACCGAAACCAACGGTATTTTCAATTTTCCCTGTGCATTCGCTATTGATGAGGATTGATAGCAGTTGAAGTGTTCATTTTTATCAAAGAAGTGACTGATTTTATTTTTCAGTTTTGTTAAGCCTTAAGGACCAGGGCAGTTGTACTAAATTATCAATAGTCTACGACCTGTACATGTCCATTTGCTTAGCAGTGATTTCTAGCCAAGTCTTGGCTGCCTGTTAAGGCAGCCAAGACTTGGCTAGAAATCACTGACCAGATAATTTGACTACTGTTATCAGGCCCACGTAAAGATGACATCTTCAGGACACACATTCTATGATTACAGACGCCTTAAGTGGAGCTTGAAAAGTTAAGGCGTATTTAGAACAAGTCACCAAATTACTGTAGATATGATCTGTGCTGACAAAAGAATGACAATGTTGAGCCCATCAACAATGACATGTGTAGTGTAGCACTGTGATAGAATGATACAAGAACAACTTATTCTGTATTTTTCTGACATGGATTCCCCTTTGGTACTATCAGTGAACCTGAAGTCACATACCGAATACCGAACCGATACCGCGGTATGCCCACACAAAAATACCGAAACCGATACCGAACTCAAAATTCCAATACCGCCCATCTCTATCTCACACCCTTATTCTCTCTAACTGGATAACTAATGGATAGGTATTTACTCAAGCTGACATATAGACAGGGAGGTTCTCAGTGTTGTATGCATGTTTATGTAATCCCTTCGTGTGTTTTAGAGCGCAAGTCACTTCATCCCGATTGCCCACGTGAGGGCACGGTGGCGCGGATTCCTAAGGTGTGCTGCACGTCGATGGTGCACCTGTCTTCAACCAGTGCTAACCCTGCTTGTGTGGAGTCTGACAGTAGCTGGCCGTTGCTCTGGTGGTTTTCTCCGGGTACTCCGGCTTCCTCAACCTGTAAAACTGCCCGACACTAGGTGACATTGGCTGTCGAAAGTTTCGTTTATCTCAAATAAATGTTTTAGAGCAAAAAGTCTCAAGATAAAAACAAGTTTTGGCCGGCCATTGATTGTAGTGATCAAAGGTTAAGGTCATTGGGCAAACGATGTAAAATTTAACTTTGTCCTGTGTACACTTTGCTGTTGGAGTTGCAATATGTTTCCCCAGAGTTATTCAGCTAACCCTCAGCCACTTCCAGTATATGTAATAAGCCATACATTAATCCCGACCCTGCATCAGCATAAGCTAGTATCACCAGATTGACATCTGAGTGACGTGTAGTTTCCATCCAATTGCCTGTAACAGAAGACTGTCTTTCCTAAAATCAGACTCGATTAGTGTTGGTAACAGTATATGCAAGGTCATTTGAAAACATCCGTGAAGTGGTGTTTCCACCAGAAATAACTCTTAACCACATTCTATGGAAAAAAAGAACATAAGCAACTCAGAAATCAAGTTTCAGCTTGTGTGTATTCGACTTTTCCAGGGACGTGGCTAGAGGTTTCCGTTTAGGGGTGTAGGGTAGTGAATTTCCAACTAGGGGAAGGGACCGGTAGAGGGTTTCCCCCTCCCGTTCCCTCCACCTAGTTGGAAATTCACTACCGAGAAAAAATTTGAAAATGAAGCCATGAAAGGGTGCATTTTGAAATTGATTCTAGTAACTGAAATACCAACACATTTATAGAATTATCAGCTTAGTATTATTTGGTATTATTCTTGGAATTGAATATGTGCTATAAAACAAATGCTCAAGCTTAGAACTTTGAGCAATCCACACTCTCCTAACATTAAATCAGATCTTATGCAGGAATGATCAATTGTCGATGTTTCATCGTTTTGTAACTGTGAATGATGGAACTTACTCGGGACAACGAATTTACATGATGCAATTTTCTTGAAGTGCATTTCGGGGATTTTTTGTATTACGATAAGTAAACACAAATAGAAATCTCATACTGATTGACATCATGCATACTTATGAAGGTCGATGTTGGGTACACCATAGTTGTAAATAGTAACAGTTGAAACAGAGTTGGAATTTTGGGAAGTAAAGGTGACACCAGAATCACCAAAGCAGCTCTAAAATCCAGATAGATGTAATTTTCAACTACTCACGACTTGCCCTCCGAATTTCCAACTATAGGAAAAATTTGGCCAGGATTGGGGGGACACCCCCCTCCCCTCGTCGCCACGACCCTGACCCCCCCCCCCCCCCCCACCACACCCGCACGATGACGTCAAGTCAACTCGATAACGCCTCTCAATTGATGACGTTTTGCCGACTTGAGAGCTGCCATGCTGTGAGTGACAGACACAGCATAACAGCTATCACTTCAAAAACGTGATGGTGTTTACCTAGCACGAAAATTGGCAACACGGTATCAGCTTTCCAATATCGATACCTGCTTTTGTCAATTCGTCCCCTGAGTTCCAATGTGTTCTATGTGCCAGTAGGCACATAGAACACATTGGAACTCAAGAGACGAATTGCAGCTAAAATACATTGTAAATATTCAATTTGTATTTCTTGGAGATATGAAAATATGGAAACCCCACAGTGCGGGAGATTTTGGAGTAAAATACTTCCCTATCCCTTGGATCTATTTTTAACTTGCACTCACCTATTTATCCATACAATCCATATTAATACAGTATATAAAAATAAGATAATAACGCTTTAAAAAAGTAGCGTCTCGACTGATGTACCGGATATGGAATTCTTACTATATTCAAAGAAAACAACGGAACGCCTCGTTGATCACATCTTCCAAATGATGTCAAGTGTTTACTAATGCAGTCTCTGGGGAAATCTAAAGCGTAAAAAGTAATCCATTAACACCAATGTTTTTTCAGCTATATATAATCAAACGTCACTTTACTTTAATTAGAAACATTTCTTAGATGCATGTTTGTCTGGATCCTTCTTGCGATTCCATATTTGTACCATTGCCATGCCCGAGTTGTCACATACACGTCAAGAATTAATTGCCTTATTCTGTTTACACCCATATGGTTATTCTTCACAATGACCTTGTGTTGAATTGTCATGTGGAGAAAATATATTTATTTATTTCAACAGCCGATGTCAAATATTGTCTGATAGTTTTATGGACACCAGAAACCGGGTTTCCCGGAAAAAAACACCGGGGACACCAGAAACCGGGTTTCCCGGAAAAAAACACCGGGTCAGTCCTTCACTGTAGGAGTGCATAACTGCGATTAACAAGCGCGAAATATCACGCTCATAAACAAATCTGGAGGGTATACCTCCTTATGGTAAACAAACAAACAAAAGTTGAGGAATTCGACGTTTTTTATACGCCCATTTTGAAAAAAACGGTCGTATTATGGTATACCGTCCGTCCACACGTCGTACAATAACTCGAAAACGCTTCGACCAATTTTTGTGATTTTTTTTGGTGAAAAGTATATGTTGATGGAAGGAAGCTCCCTTTCGATTTGTGTCGCTGTCTGATATGTCATTCCAGAATTATGGAACTTTATTCGTCAAAATATTAGCAATTTTCCACATGTCGAACAATAACTTGAAAAAGCTTAGAGCAATTTTCATGTTTTTTTGATTGCAAGTATATGGTGATAGAAGGAATCTCCCTTTCGATTTGTGTCGCTGTCCGATGCGTCATTCCAGAGTTATGAGACTTTATTCGTCAAAATATAGGCAATTTTCCACATGTCGGACTTTGAGCAATTTTCATGATTGTTTGGTGGCAAGTATATGTTGATGGAAGGACTCTCCCTTTTTATTTGTGTCACTGTCCGATATGTCATTCCAGAGTTATGGGACTTTATTCGTCAAAATATAAGTAAATTTCCACATGTCGAACAATAACTTGAAAATGCTTAGAGCAATTTTCACGATTTTTCAGTTGCAAGTATATATTGATAGCAGGAATCTCCCTTTTGATTTGTGTCGCAATCGGAATTGTCATTCCACAGTTACGGGACTTTATTCGTCAAAATATAGGCAATTTTCCGCATGTCGGACAATAACTTGAAAATGCTTTGAGTCATGATGTTTTTGGTTGCAAGTATAAGTGGATAACTGGAATCTCCCTTTCGATTTATTTCCAAATTAATGAACACAGTATGTTGTTGGTTATGATTATTGTACAAGAATATAAAAAACCTGACAAGTACACATGTATACTCATATTGTGTGCTTCCCTCTTGTAATTAATAACGGGCATATCATGCGCTCATGGCGCAGCTGTTTATTGTGATCTGGAACTATTTTAGCCAATAAGTAGTCCGTCGACTTTGTTCAGATTTATTCGTCTGAAATATTTCAGATGGTCTGAAAAGCGAACCTGCGGTTCGCTTTTCCGACCAATTGAAATGTTTCATCCGCTTGAATCAAACTTTACCGTAAGCATTCATTTTCGTTGAATGAACGCAAGAAATGTTTCGTAGTCGAACCTTAATTTCACTGAATCTTTAATGGCAATATCCCTACTATAAGACATATTTACTTACAAAATTATGTACGAGGAATTATCACAGCTGTAATTTTATGAACGCGCCGTGTAGTTCCACCACTTGTGTTAATATCTTGAATTTTTTTTCTGGAACGTGGCGGGTCAGTGGTTACGACATTGAACTTCAAACTGAAAGATCCACGGTTCGATGCCCACCATCTGAGTTGTGTTCTTGGGCAATGTACTTAATTCTGATTTCCCACGTGGTGGTAGGGTGGCGCTGTGTACTAAGGCAATCGACACGTCGATTGTGCACTTGCCTTCAGACAATGCTAACCCTACTTGTGTGAAGTTGGTACGTTGAGGAGTCTGACATTACTCGTTGCTGCTCGGCAGGTCCCTCCGGGTACTCCAGCTTCCTCCACCCATAAAACTTATTTTAAGGCGAATTAAATACTTATTGATTGGAATATCAATACCTAGCACGAAAGAATATCTGTATATCTTTGGGAAAAGATGGACATCATCACATTAAATGAACGATAGTCTGCGCAAATTTCATGAAAAATGGTTAAAACAAACTGCTCATTACAGCGACGGATTCCTTACGGAATTTGACTTGTGGCCTGTGAGTTTGTGGAATTAAGTGTGTAAAGTCGACATAAGTGTCTCAAATTACTTAAAACTTAACTTTCAAGGCGAATTAAATACCTGTTGATTGGAATATCAACTAGCACGAAAGAATATCCGTATATCTTTGGGAAAAGATGGACATCAGCACATTAAATCAAGGGTAGTCTGCGCAAATTTTATGAAAAGTGGTTAAAACAAACTGCTCATTACAGTGACGGATTCCTCACGGAATTTGACTGACTTTGTGGAATTAAGTGAGTAAATTCATTACAAGTGTCTCAAAAGATACATATTTACAAACATAACCATACTACGAACGACCATTACTGAAAACAGAGTTTTCGTCTTCTTTTTCACGTGTTTCTCATATTTTGTTTATCACGCATTATATTATCTCATCAGCAAATGAAATGTTTTAGCGGGAAAATTGTTTGAATTCCTACAGTGTTCCATTTTCCCCATCATTTCCATCAGCTTTCTATTAAGATAATTTGCCACGAAAATTGTTAAGTTGTTTTATCAGAGTAAATGTAATTATACCTCCAATATAGTTCTCAGTGGGTAGGAAATACACTTAGATAGTTAACCCTTTCACTGCCACGCCCACTTTAGCCATATATGGAGGACCTATATGTACGCCTGTATGCGAAGAAGTTTAATAAAATTCATGACATACTTGAAACTCTAGCATCTGATTAATTGTTGGAAAGGGCTCTCTGAGCCCTTTCCAACAATTAATCAAATGGTAGGTTTGATCTGCGTATACCAGAACGTACAGATAACCATCATAACATGGGTGACAATAGTCGCTTTCGGCAGCGAAAGTGTCAACAAGACCAGAGTATTGATGTTTATGAAATTGCCGTTTTTTCCTCGAATTATATACTTTATTACAACCATGTGGTTTTCCGAATTGGTGTATTGAAGTCGAGACCTCGTCTCTTGGCATCGAAGTGTTTGTTGGGACGAGTCGATATATGATCCAGAGACGAAGTCGAGACTTCAAGACACCATTTCGGAATCCCACTTGACGATAATAACCAAACTATCTTACAATATTTCCCCTTTCTTGACTTGTTCGCATATATTTTGACAATCATTCAGCGTTTGTAAATTGATTTTTTATGAATGAAGATCATGACGTTATGGTATTACGTTCGTGAACTGTGCATGTCGTAATCCCATTCATTGTTCCACTTGTACTATAACGCCGAAGTTTATAGTAGTGTTTCAACTGTCTGTTTCTTTATTAATTTTTCAGGCTTAATGTATGGTAGGCATATATAAAAATATCATCATGGCAAATTAATTTTTCAGGCTTAATGTATGGTAGGCATATATAAAAATATCATCATGGCAAATAATAATCTTCTCTAATTGATTTCGTCGATTTCATAATTTATTTATCATTTAATTGCTTTTATCAAAACGGTGGCCTCGACATGTGTAATCCGTTTTCGGTGATTGCAGGTAGAAAACGGTCGCTTTCTGAATCGAATGATCGCACGTGCGGTTGTCACCCGTAATACAGATTTGTTTTTTATGCCCCCCGACTTGGGTCGGGTGGCATAAAATGATTGAAGTGTGTGCGTGGCCATGTGTGTGTCCGAGCCAATAACTCGAAAACTGTTAGGGCCACAGTCATCAAACTTCACAAAATTATAAAGGGCCACGGGAGGATGTGTCACACACCATAGCCGGGTTCGTACCTTCAAGGTCAAGGTCACATTTCAAGGTCACACTAAAAATCGATCGGTCAATATTCGTGTCTCAGCCATAACTCGGAAACGAATCATAGTATAATTGTTAAACTTTTTACAAATGTTAAGGACAGTCAGAAGGTGTGTCGCGTATAATAGTTTCTGTCGCATCTGCAAGGTGAAGGTCATAAGGGGGTGGGGGCATGTGTTGCCTTAGTAACATTATTCTTGTTTGACTAGACGTTTTCACATGTATTGGGGAAAATAGGTTTGTGTTTGAAGATAAAAATCAGTATTCAGCTTCCTGTTTGTATTGAATACCAACTATGTTTGATTTAAATCGTCCAGTGTGAACGGAGGACACTTACATGAACTAACGCTCGGATATGAATGAACATTTGCTGGAAAAAATATAAGAAAAACAACAGTTCACAGTTCGACATGGGTGTGATTGTTACTCTCTCGTATTTTGTGAAGGATTTTTCTCTATTCATCACATTGTGGAATAATGTTCAGCATCTCACTTCAGAATGATAATCGTACCAAATCGAAACATTACCTATTAAGAGTAAATTAGATTGGTGGAGTTTGAATATGTGATATATTTTTCAGTGAACTGTTTTGAACCAAAAAGTCGAGTGAACATTTACAATGTATATGATGGAGCGCAGCTCGTTGTGCTTGGGTTGCGTGTTACATGAGACCTATATTGTGGCCGGAGAGTCACACTTGTAGTTGGTACTTGTGACATGAAAATCTATTTTTGAAATACAAGGTATATAGTCGGCGCATAGTAAGGTTGTATTTGTTCCCACTTTAACACTTTGTTTTCAAGTTGTTTTTTTTTTAATTTTTTTCCTCTCGTTTTTTCTACTCCAAACTATCCTGTTTCTTCCTTTTCTGTCGGTCATAGATTGAGATTTACACAATGTTACTTGTATATATATAGCAGTTGAACCAATCCTTCAATTTCACAAGAACCTTATTCATTCAGGGAGACGACTCGTTTTAGCTTAATGCCGAATCCAGACCACAACATTGTAGATTCATTTATTTATTTATTTATTTATTTATTTATTTATTTATTTATTTATTTATTTATTGGTGTTTAGGGTCACATACTTATGCACAATGGCTAATCGTGATCGGGACAGTTTTACGGGTGGAAGAAGCCGAAGCACCCGGAGAGAACCACCGAGCATCGACGAGCAACTGTCAGCTCCTCAACATTCTAACTCTGTTCAAGCTCCGCTCAAGCAGGGTTGCAGCTGTTGAAGACATGTGCACCATTGACGTGCAGTACGCCTTAGTACACCGCGTCATCGAGCCGTCATCTAGGCAACCGGGATAAAGTGCCTTGCCCAAGGACACAACGCGGGTCGTCCCGGAACGGGATCGACCTCGGGACCTCTAGCATAGAAGTCCAACAGTCTACACGGAGCCACTGCGCCCTCTCCTTTCCTGTAAAAAACCCAAACTAATTTGTTTGCGGCATACAGATAAATAAATTATAGATGCATCTACAGAGAATGGGGAACAACGCCATGAGAGGTGTTTAACCCTTTACCTAACGAATCGCCCGCATCCGCCCGCGTAATATGCAAATTCAGCAGTTGAAAAAATATTATTTTTCAAAAAATTTCAACAAAACCATATCATGTGACCCCTCGTTGGAACGAGCTCGTCGAGCTCGTTCCAACGAGGGGTCACATGATATGGTTTTGTTGAAATTTTTTGAAAAATTTGAAAAAATGCTATTTAAAATAATAAATTTTGATATCGTCTGCGTTGGGTAAAGGGTTAACACCATCATTTTCACTAACAGAATTCACCTTCTACTTTACTGATTCGAAGTTCGGGTGGATTTATTTAAATAGTCCATAAGTGGCGATAAATGTTTTCGCTTACTGGAAAAGTAGAAAATTTTGCTTCACAGGTAATAATAATAACGCTTTGGCCGGCCTCTGATTTGTCGCGGTTCTCAGGTGAGAAGGCCTTGATTACCCACGTGTTCCCGAATGCTTCCTTATCCCCGCGCCTTTCCTCTCCTCCCAACACTCTGAGAAGAACTTCTTGATAGCATCCCGAAACCTGTTCTTTCCAATCTCTCCGATAAGCATACTAACCCTCTCCTTTGTGTCACCTAGGTAAGATAGTGTTACCAAACAGTAAATTATTAAGGGAGTTTATGTTACAAAAAGATAAATCGCTTAACATTACCGGTCTCGGGTATTATACCTTGGACAATTGAAAAAGAGGAAGGAAGCATTTTCGAGTTTCGTAACCACAGTCAGAGCGAGCTGTTGGGAAAATAAAGTTAAGGAACTTGTCATGGTTTAGGTCACTCATTGATTGCGAAGTCTACAGTGAAAGATATTTGCTCGTCTTCTTCCAGCTCAATGGGGTGGTGGGGGGGGGGGGGTAAGCCAGGGATGAAGCTAGATGGTCTTCAGTGGAGGGAGAAGTGACCAGTTAGCTTTCTAACTGTAGTTGGGGTCCTAGCACGACATGTCATAGGCATGTCCTGAGGACCTCAGGCCCGTGTTGGGGGAGAGTTCGAAAGGGATAGCGCCCCCACGATGGTGGGAACAGGGAGAAATTTTTAATTTTTGAACCCCTGATGTGGATTCTGGCTTAAATCCAGTCGTTTTATCCACAAGAAAAATGCGTTTCCATGGGTTGGTCCATGAGTTTTCCCTTTCACCGACAAGGCTACACAACAACTCTAGACTGGCAGCTATTCGGCCATTTCATACTCCTTCCAACTGGTTCTCAGTCAATTGGAAGGAGTAGCTATTGGCTGAATAGCTGTCAGTCTATGTCCTTATGTCGACTGGTCAGTGTGCGAGAAACGGAACGATAAATTCGAAAAACCGGTTCGGTTACAGATTCGAGACGGAATTTCGGAAAATGTTATCAGCTGATCGAAAACTGGAAAATCACTTTGGCTCTGACCGAAAAAAAATATGGCAAGAGCAAATTAAATTGATATTATTGGCGGGGGAACACTTCCTCCCCGTCCTCTAGCTACATTCCTGTTTTTAGTACAAGGATTCTATCCGAAGTAACTTACTTGAATTCACTATGGCTATAAATGGATGTATTTATCACTCGTGCAATAAGAGTTGCAGAATATTCAATAACATTACACTCAACAAGTACCCACTTAATTAGGGAAACAATGTTTGATGGCCACAAATTCTTGTACCGCAATAAAAAGGTAAAAAAACGGCTTATCAATTATTTATTGGAAGAAAACAAAATGCACACCAGTTGTGCATTCACTTTTATGTCTGACCTAATTAACCTGAAACGCCCAAACATTATCTGGGAACGTAATTATTTTGTGAAAGTTATTATTACCGCGTGAGTGTATTTTTATTAAGTTCTAAAGGTCAATATTTGTAGGTTTTTTTTCCTACTTCTGATTGAGAACATTTTATCGTACAGTAAAGAATGGAAGTTTGCGTGTTCTGTTTACGTCGTGTCGTTGCAACAGTCTGCTAAACATAGAGTTTAGGCCGCAGCCAAGTCAACAGATCACACTTATTAATATTTATCCCATAATGTCTGTTTAATTGAACAATAAATGCATTGGATACATTTTTGCTTTATTCACCTAATACGGTGATAAATTTTCCCTATAGTTTAACACTGAAAGAATTTATACCTACAGTAGAGACGAACTTGTTGACCTCTGGCCTCTACCGCATTCGTGTAGAAAAATTAACAGTTCAGCTGTTGCTTTCTTTAAACCTGTTTGAAAGTATTATACAATACCAGTAGAAAACACTACACATTGTTCATTTAATAAAGTATTTTAGAACGTTTTGCTCAGGTTTGTAGGGGAATTATTTTTAGACAGAAATGTATCACTTCGGTTTTTTTATTTTGGGAAATTTTGCTTGTCTTCGAATTGGACCTATGTGCTCCTCACTTATCGCTGTGTTTTGTAGCGAGTAACGGCACGATTTTGCCGCGACTGTCCCGTAAAAGATTTATGGGATAAACAAAATAAACGTATAGTGTTTTCAAGTAAAAAAATTATTCTACTCGTAGAATTGAGAATGAAACCGACTCGCCAGAGGCTCGTCGTTTTCATTCTTAATCCTACACGTAGAATATTTTTTTTTACTTGAAAACACTATACGTTTATTCTATAGTTATCGCATACTCCCTATCAAATAGCCCATTATGGAAATATCGTTCCCAACACGTCTAATACGAGAATGACGTAAGAAGCCAACGTCGACGTTCATTAGCTGTTTACCTAATACAAAAAGCAGACGACCTTTGCAGAAACTTGTTTTCTGAATAAACTTATATTTTTTTGTCGATTACTCCTCGGTGACCTCGTTGCAATGAGAGGTCATAAGCTATGTTTTTGAGACAAAATTAAAAACAAAAGAAATAAAATTTAGCTGGTGATTTTTGTGGACAACGCTGGCCGGTGTTAGTGGTTAAGTATAGGAATTATGGTTTTCAAGTAATTCAACATTTATTTGAAATATATTTGGCTATCATACGACACTATTTTCTGTGAAATTGCTTCAACTATCGTTGAGATATCCAATAAGATGTTTGAAAAATACAGAGATTTTGTGAAGTGTCGTTTTAGTTGTCCGGCCAATCGGTCATTTTTTATACCAAAATCAACGACAGAAAAACGTATGTAGAAAACCGTTGGACATGCCATGTTAATACCAACAAAAACCTTTTGTGGTTTGGTCAAATGGACAACTTATTTTTGTGAAATTCGCGGATTTTTGTTCTTTTAAAGTAAACCTGATATGTGTTCATTAGCGGTACCCTTTGAAGCAGAGGAAAAATCGGAAATAATTTTGTCCTACAGCCCCATGAACAAAATTAGCTCCAATTATTTTTCTAAATTCTGACTTATATTTCTGAATTTGGACTATTTTCCTGAATTCGGACTATTTTCCCGAATTCGGACTATTTTCCTAAATTCAGACTATTTCCCAAAATCGGACTATACAAATACTCCTATTGGTAGTTGGTAATGTTTAGACCATAATAGAATTCAGTTTCAAAATAGTCTCATATCAGTTACGTAGAATTAGTAATGTACTAGTAATCCTTTTTAATCCTTTGGACTCTGATGGCATATTCCATGCCAGTTCAGTGCCATCAGCTTGTAGAGTCTGTATTCATTACTTTGGGGGGAAGCCCAGTCAATATTTTCAACGTGCATCCTTTGGGCTGCACGTAGAAAAAATTGATTGGTCTTCACCACAAATGCACTAGTAACTAACAATTTGATGAATTCAGGACGTGTGACGATCCTGAACCGGAAAGCGACTTTTCGTGTTCAAAGGGTCAAGTTCTGCTTGTCTGCCAGCCTGGAAATGAGCAATCGGTCATTTTCAAAATAAGGTTCCCAAAGGGTGAATTTGTGATTCTATCCCATACAATGGAACCAATTTTTCTCCCCCCCCCCCCACCCACTATACGTGAAACATACGCGTGCCCCGGGTGAGACAGCAGGGTGGGATATTTCTATCCCACCCACTCCACGTGACATACTCATTTGCATATTTTATTAGGTCGCCGGAACTATTTCATCATCGTCTGCACATTTGCAACATAGTGTTGAAACAAATCAAGTTTAATATTTGAATAATAAATATTGTTGATATAGACTCAATATTTAATTATCATTCAAATATTAAACTTGATTTGTTTCAACCCCATGTTTCTCTGCAGATTTAATAATATCACTGCGCGAATTCATTGATCGATCAATAATCTCACAATGCCCTTTACATTAGAGTTTGACACGCGCAAATTCATTAACCCCTTAACGGACAGTGTTACAAATCATTTTTTTTAGTAAAAACCTATGATATATACCGGACGTTTGTACGATCTTTCCGATGAAATTGTTCGTTTTTCGAAAGGACTACGACTTGATGAATTGGGTATGTTAGCACGTGACCGTCAGTTATCTATAATGTCGTATTCCTCGTGTGTGGGGAGAAAAATCATCCTCGATGAGTCTGAAGGTGGGAATCGGGAAATCTCACCCTCGGGGCAAGATATTTGAACCAGACCCTCGGCAAGCCTCGGGTCTGGTTCAAATATCTTGCCCGTGGGGTGAGATTTCCCCATCTCACCTTCAGACTCATCGGGGATCATAATAATCCTCCCTCTAGATATCTCCCTGTTTAGGCTTGAGACCTTGAATCAAATTGAGGTTCACATGGGGTATATTTAGTGAAATAAAATCGGACTACTTCCCAAAATCGGACTGTACAAATACTCCTATTTGTAGTTGCTAATGTTTAGTAGAATGGTACCATTTATGAAATTCAGTTTCGAAATAGTTAATTTTATTTTGAAGCTTGTTTTGATCTCATATCCGTTGCGTAGAATTTAATGGATTTCGCTTCAATTCAATTTCAGTTTATTTTAGTTTCATTCGTTTTTCTTCCCCCCAAACAAATCGTATTCCCACTCCCACTCGCCGAATGGTATTCCACTCCCAGCATTGTATTCCACACTCAGCGATGACGGACTATTTTTTATTGTTTACAAATCGGTTGAGTTGAATCAATTACAAAGGGTTGTTTGGGAAAAAACAAATAAGGAGAAAATAAAATAAAATAAAATACAAAAGTTCACTGCTCGGATTCGAGTAAGATTTTATCCTCTCGTGGGTCGCGTGAATTATTTTACTTGACCAACGCCCCGTGAAATAATCCTTCGGGCGCTCCACTCGAGGATACAAATCGTACTCGGATCCGAGCAGTGAACTATTGTCCATTTATTTATATCCTGTTAAGTTCAAATAAATGGCGTTGAAACTTAATAAATCAAATATTATAGAAAGCAAAGCAAATCTACAGTTGTAAATTTATCAACAATAACAATTTATGAAAACAAAAACATCTCTGCTTGCAATAGTGTGGGCTCCTTTAATCAACACTTGGTGGCGTTGCGGTGGCGTTGCGGTAACCGGTTCTCGTCAGATCACCGAAGTTAAGCAACGTCGAACCCAGTTAGTTCTCGGATGGGTGACCGTCTAAGCGATCGATTCGGACTCCCGCGTTGTGTCCTTGGGCAAGGCACTTAACCCCGACTGTCCAAATGGGGGCACGATGACGCCGTGTACTAAGGCGTACTGCACGTCGATGGTTCGCATGTCTTCAACCAATCTAACCCTGCCTGTACTGCAGTGCGGAGTCACGTTGTTGGGGAGCTGGCAGCTGCTCGTCGTTGCTCGGTGGTTCTCTCCAGGTACTCCGGCTTCCCACACCCGTAAAACTGTCACGGACACGATATGACCTTGGCTGTTAAAGTGCTGTTAAACCCTAATACATTAATAAATATATAAATAAATGAGGTTTGTTTAATCACATGTTTAAGAAATTTCTTGACGCTTCTGACGCCCATCACCATGTTGTTTTCAACATTCTCTTTCACATACAAGCAAAACCAGAGAGTCGATTTTTTTTTCAAATTAGCGGCTTCTTGTTCCTTTGACTGAAAGAGTACTATTTTTTACCAAATTTGTCTTTGGCTTGTCACTATTTATGGGAGAGTGCCTATAGGCGGGGGGGGGGGGGGGGGGGTGCTGCCTGTAGGCACTCTCCCATAAATAGTAACAAGACAAAGCGCTGCAGACCAAATAATTTCACTTCGAAGTTAATATGAAGTACATCCACAAAATATGAAATAGTTAGTGGCTCAGTGGTTACGACATTGGACTTCAAACCGAAAGGTCCACAGTTCGATCCCCGTCAGGGTCAACTGCGTTGTATCCCTGGGAAGGGCACTTAATCCTGATTGCCCACGCGGGGGCACGGTGGCGCTGTGTTCTAAGGCCTACTGCACGTCGATGTTACACTTGTCTTCAACCAACGTTAACTCTGCGTGTGCGGAGTTAGTAGTACGCTCGGGAGTCGCAACAGTTGCTCGCCGCTGCTTGGTGGGTCTCTCCAGTTACTCAGGCTTCCCCATCCGTAAAACCGTCCATCACGAGATGACCCTGGCTGTTGAAAGTATCGTTAAAAGTCAGTAAATAAGTAAATAAATAAATAGATTTGAAGCTTTTAAGTTGCAGTAGACACATTTTATAGTAAAGCTCGGGAGCGCGGTAGCTCAGTGGTAGACTGTTGGACTTCTATGCTAGAGGTCCCGAGTTCGATCCCCGTCCAGGACGACCCACGTTGTGTCCATGGGCAAGGTACTTTATCCCGATTGCCTACATGGGGGCACGATGACGCCGTGTACTAAGGCGTACTGCACGTCGAAGGTGCACATGTCTTCAATCGCTGTAACCCTGCTTGAGCGGAGCTTGAACAGAGTTAGAATGTTGAGGAGCTGACAGTTGCTCGTCGTTGCTCAGTGGTTCTCTCCGGCTTCCACGGTCATGATTATGATTAGCCATTGTGCATAAGTATGTGACCTTAAACCCCAATAAATAAATATAAATAATAATTATAGTAAAGCTCAGCTCTCATCCAGTTAAATGAGATCAGTGTAGACAGGTTCAGAAGATGAAGTGGCGCCAGCCAATGGGGTTAAACCAACTGGTAGCGATAACAGAAAAGGAAAAAATAGTTTTCTGTGAGTATCGAGCTTTTTTATACAAATTCCAATCAATAGCCCCTCTTGTTCATTGATTATATGTCATCCGAGAAACGTCAAAGAAACAGTTGGTGACGTATGTTCGGTAATAATGAAATGACATCAAAATGTCTATGCATGCAATAATAAACCACACACTGATTTGTGTGAATGAGTTTTGTTTAGATGCCATGAATTGGAAAAATTAAGATGCGAAAACAGCGGTAGTGTAATAAACAAGTCTAGAAAACTATGGAACATGCTACGATAGATGCAACAAGTGTCAAAATAATTCCGGAACAATATTTTAAGCTGGAATTACAATGTCGCGTGATTCTCAATTGTTGTAGTTTAAATTGAGCTGTATAAAATAACATTTCAAGATAAATACACTCACGTATCTTTCGTGTTTGAATTAATCAATTTAAAGTTGATTGTCTTGTCATGTTTTCTTACATTGAATTGACGTACTAATATTTCTTGTGAAGTCCGCCGTGGGAATTCCTATGGATTTGATAATATATAGCCACTGCAAATCAATATAATTCTTCCGTCAATCGTGTGTTTGTTTCACTTTTTGATTGTTTTCTTCCATGTTAACATTAGGTGGGTTTCATACGTCTCCATCTGGCTCCCAGCATCTCCTCACCCAGTCAAGGCTGGTCCAAGTTCAGTGTCCGTAACACGTTTTCAGTATTTGAGGGAAATACTCTCCTGCCCTTTACCTAACACGAAAAGCAGACGACACTTGCAAATAAAATTCGTGAAGCACTAATTTTTTTGACTTTTTGCATCAAAAACACAGCTTATGACCCCTCATTGGAACGAGCTCGTTCCAATGAGGGGTCATAAGCTATGTTTTTGTGACAAAAGATGAAAAAGTAATAAAAATTGAATCGTGAATTTTGTGAATAGCGCTGGCCGGTTTTGGCCGTTACATAGTGTAAAGGGTTAAATTCGAGTTTCTGTAAAGAAGGTTCGTCTTTTCTCTAAGTTCCCGAGTGAGCTAGAAAGTCACTCTTGCATTGGATTCTTCACCATTTGTAGCCGGGTTGTCGATCACATAATTTTTTCGACCGGAATCAAACGTTAAACTACGAACAGGCGTTTTTTACATTTTACCCAATTTTTCTCCCAACACAGGATTCCTGTCAAATTACCACAAGGACACATCCGTTCTAAGGATACACTGAATTGGTATTTCCAAATTCCTCGTTTTACATTCCTAGCTGGATTTATATACACTGGAGGTTACAATAAACAATTATTTAGATATAAAAATAGCCATTTTTCAACATAATGAAGATTAAAAAGAATTCGTTAATCACTTTATCCGTTGTACCTGCGTGGTTGATGACTGTTTTGAATACCTGATTTATTCATTTATGTATTGACATTTAAGGTCCGGCACAATGGCTAATCATGACCACGGCAGTTTTACGGGTGGAGGAAGCCGGAGTACCCGTAGAGAACCACAGAGCAACGGCGAGCAACTGTCATCTCCCCAACATACCAACTCCACACAAACAGGGTTAGCATTGGTTGAAGACAAGTGCACCATCGACATACAGTACGCCTTACTACACAGCGTCACCGTGCCCCCACGTGGGCAATTGGGGTGAAGTGTCTTTCCCAAAGGCACAATGCGGTTGTCGCAGGTGGGATTCGAGCCAAGGACCTCTCGGCTTGCAACCTGCACCTCTACCTACTGAGCCACCGCGCCCCCTGAATAGATGATTAATGCATGGAATTACACACGTGGAAATTTCTAAAACCTTGAGGCTTTCAGAAAAATAAAATGTCATTGACTTCATCTCGGTGATCATAATATTTATATATTCACAGTCCTTGGACCTCAGTTTGTCAGCCGATTCCTTCCTAATGCTAGAAGTGGACAACATATCACTCATGGTGGTTTTGGCCCTTTGAGCCCGAGAGACCGTTTTTCCTGCCATAATTTCATTAAGTTGGAGGGGGGGGGGGGCGCCTTGTCTCAGTGGTAACGGCATCGAACTTCAAACCGAGAGGTCCGCTGTTCGATCCACATCATATGTAAATGCGTTGTGTCCTTGGGCAAGACACATAATCCCGATTGCATACGTGGGGGGTTAAGTACCTTCCCAAAGGACACAAGGCGGTTATCCCTGGTAGGGATCTAACTGTGAACCTTTCGGTTTTAAGTCCAGTGCCGTAAACATTAAGCCACCGTGCTCCCATATAAGTGTTAAAGATTTCTTTTGAAAGTATAGTGTTCTACCCGTGGTACTCAAAGAGTTTATATTCTAGAATTACTGGTACACTATACTAGTAATTATTTTTAATCTTTTGGACCCTGGTGGCATATTCTCTTTCGAGAGGGAGAAAGAGAGGGGAGGGGACTCAGGACTGGAGAGAGGGGGTATCAGCCTATTTCAGTGGCCACAACTGTACCGTAGCTGTCATAAATCTAATAGACCAGTACGTATTTCAATGTTCGAAAATGTATGTTTGTCATGCGAAAAAACCCACCCAAGATTTGCTGAAGAATGTTTTTCCCCTTTTTTGGAGGCAGCACTCATAGAACGTAGTTAAGTGCTTATATACAACTTCTTTTGTGATAAAACCTGTGCCACGGAAACAGCCTAGTATTAGCTACACAGCTTGTTGCTGAATCCGTTTCCATCATCCAAACTCATCTGTATCAATTGTATCTATGTTTTCATTACTTGCTGTTGGAAATAAATACTGTTTAAACTAAACTAATTAAGTTCTTCGTAAAATGTGATTAATGAAATCAGAATTGTGCGTTGCCCTCCATTGCACACGCACTTGCACCCATTTATTATTTTGTTGTAATTTGTTAAATGTATTGGGAGAGACGTTGATATTGGCGATGCCTGTTCGTCAAACCCATTTCTATTTTGAGAAATAAAATTATGTTTTAAAAAAAAAAATTCCATGCCAGTTCAATGCCACCTGCTGGTATAGTCTGTATTCATTACTTTGGGGGCAAGACCAGTCAATATTTTCAACGTGCAGCCTTTGGGCTGCACGTTGAAAATTTTGATTGGTCTGCACCACAAATGCACTAGTAACTAACAATTTGATGAATTCAGGACGTGTGACGATTCTGAACCAGAAAGCGGCCTTTCCTGTTTAAAGGGTCAAGTTCTGCTTGTCTGTAAGCGTGGAAATAAGCAATCTGTCATTTGCAAAATGAGGTTCCCAGAGGGTGAATGTGTGATTCTATCCCATACAATGGGGCCAATTTATCCTCTATCTAGATACCTACCTGTTTTGGCTTGAGACCTGGGTTCAGATTGACGTTCACATGGGGTATATTTATATAAAATTGGACTATTTCCCCAAATCGGACTTTTCAAATATTCCTATAAGTAGTGGGTAATGTTTAATTATGGAATTCAGTTTCGAAATATTTAATTTTATTTTGAGAAGATATATTCAAGCCTGTTTTGATCTCATATGAGTTGCGTAGAATTTAATGGATTTCAGTTCAATTCAATTTCAATTTATTTTATTTTCATTCCTTTTTCTTCCCCCAAAATAAATCGTATTCCAACTCCCACTCGCCGAAACTTATTTTTTTTTCAAATTCGCGGTTTTTTGTCCTTTTAAAGTAAGCCTGATATGTGCTCATCAGCGGTACCCTTTGAAGCAGTGAAAAAATCGGAAATAATTTTGTCAAAAGTAGTTACAAATTATTTTTCAAAATTCGGACTTATTTTCCTAAATTCGGAATATTTTCCTAAATTCGGACTATTTTCCTAAAATCGGACTATTTTCCTAAATTCGGATTATACAAATACTCCTATTTGTGGTTGGTAATGTTTAGTAGAATGGTACCATTATGGAATTCAGTTTCAAAATATTTAATTTTGTTTTGATCGCATATCAGTTGCGAAGAATGTAATGGATTTTAGTTCAATTTATTTTATTTTCATTCGTTTTTCTCTCCCTGTCGTGTAGGGTAGCATCACCAAATTCCCCCTCTGGGGACCTCGTTCAGCAGATGACAGTCTGCTTATTTCTAGGCTTGCCTGTCTGATGTGTGTGTATACACACTAAAAACTAAAGTGTTAAAACTGACACGTTCAGGGTGTTAAACCCATTCTAACTCTTAGGGTTTGATTTTAACACTCAAAGTGCAATGCTTTAAGCACTTAGACATTACAATCGTCAGACTTCTGAAACTTGAATGGATGGCACTTCCCATGTGTCTAGCATTGGTGGTTCTTCCAGAATTGTCCATAATTTGATTTGCGCTTGGTGGGTACATAATTAAAAGGACACAACGCAGATGACGCGGATCAGGCTCGAGAGTTCGAGCCTGATCCGCGTCATCTGCGTTGTTTCCTTTTAAGTGTCGCGACATTACACTTGTCAAGTGGTATTATTGTCAACACCTGTCAAGTTCTGGGATATCTGCACTTGAACAAAGTGCTAGTTCAGCACTTAGTAAGTGTTAAATACAGCACTTCAAGTGTAGTTTTTAACACTTTAGGTTTTAGCGTGTGTATGTGTGTGTGTGTTTTCCTCCAACAGAATCCACGATTTTTTTTTCTCTGTCTGGAAATTTATTTTTGCATTAGATGCTCTTTTCTTATCACGGAATACTGGTGTTATGGGAAATGCTTTGACAACAACAATTGGAGACATATTGTTTTGTGGTATCGGGGGTATAGGACATGCAAAAAGTACGGCTTTGTCTGCTCCGGTAGTCGTAGATTATTAAGCATTCACTCCACAAGAACACTAAATTCCTGAAATATCTGTCTACGGGGAGTATTTTATGGCCAATCTATGTGACTGAAGCTAAATGTTATTGATTACAAGGGTACGTAAATCCGATTACCTCTTCTTAACTTTTTTCTGGTTTATTCAAATAAACGATTACGGCGTTTGGTCTTTGTGGGATGTTATTGCCGTTACATGGATTGAATTAATTACTCAAGAGACGTGTTGTATTATAACTGTAACTCAGTTACAGAGTAATCAGTCTAGTATTCCGATAGCTATTGCTGACGATGTCAATATTGTCTGCAAGGTGCATCTTTCCGGACATGGTTGTTATGGTGAGACTTGACAAGTCAACTGGCTTGTGCGCTTGAAATTACATCATTTTTTCGCGGAGTTTTAAGGAGCAAGATTTTCCTTGAATGGTAAATTATGCTCTGTAGATTTTAATTGATACAAATGCATTATCATAACCATGTTCATGTCCTGTAATTTGTATCAGATTCGAGGTCGTGTTTACAATCGGATCACAACTTGCCCTGACGGGCAAGTTGTGATCCGATTGTAAACACGATCGAGAATCTGATACAAATTACAGGACATGCATTTGGTCATGATAATACATTTATCTAACAATCCCGTTACATAAAGCCCGTCTTCCGTTTTTAGTCGAGTTTCGACGAAGTCAAACTCGACTTATAGTTTGATGGAGTGCCGGGCGGGCGGCGGGCGTAAACAATTGGTTTCCGGGCAATAACTTTAGTTCCGTTTGATGCACCTTTACCAAAATTATACCAGAGGTTACCCTATAGGAAGGGAAGACACTAATTGATTCCGGAGTCTGGGACTCCAAGGTCAAGGTCACTGTTACTATAAATAGAATATTTTATGACAAATTGGTTTCCGGGCAATAACTTTAGTTCTACTTGACGCACCTTTACCAAACTTATACCAGAGGTTACCCTATAGGAAAGGAAGACACCTATTGATTTCAGAGTCAGGGAATCCAAGGTCAAGGTCACTGTTATTATAAATAGAATATTTTATGACAAATTGGTTTCCGGGCAATAACTTCAGTTCTATTTGACGCACCTTTACCAAACTTATACCAGAGGTTACCCTATAGGAAGGGAAGACACCTATTGATTTCGGAGTCTGGGACTCCAAGGTCAAGGTCACTGTTACTATAAATAGAATATTTTATGACAAATTGGTTTCCGGGCAATAACTTCAGTTCTATTTGACGCACCTTTACCAAACTTATACCAGAGGTTACCCTATAGGAAGGGAAGACACCTATTGATTTCGGAGTCTGTGACTCCAAGGTCAAGGTCACTGTTACTATAAATAGAATATTTTATGACAAATTGGTTTCCGGGCAATAACTTCAGTTCTATTTGACGCACCTTTACCAAACTTATACCAGAGGTTACCCTATAGGAAGGGAAGACACCTATTGATTTCGGAGTCTGTGACTCCAAGGTCAAGGTCACTGTTACTATAAATAGAATATTTTGTGACAAATTGGTTCCCGGGCAATAACTTTAGTTCTATTCCGTGTATCTTCACCAAACTTATACCACAGGTTACCCTATAGGAAGGGAAGACACCTATCGATTTCGGAGTCTGGGGCCCCAAGGTCAAGGTCACTGTTACTATAAATAGAATATTTTGTGACAAATTGGTTTCCGGGCAATAACTTTAGTTCTATTTGAAGCACCTTTACCAAACTTATACCAGAGGTTACCCTATAGGAAGGGAAGACACCTATTGATTTCGGAGTCTGGGACTCCAAGGTCAAGGTCACTGTTGCTACAAATAGCTTATTTCTTCAGAATTTAATGTCAAAACTCGACTTCTGGATCTGTGATCCTCTTGCTGGATTTTTCAGTTTAAATTGGGTTGGAATTGGTCAGAATTCTGAAGTTCATATTTTAGTGCGTAATAACAATACATATAATGATATTATTTGTCATAGCGCGGTGTTTACCGGAAGTTGAATCTATATGATACGGAATCAGAATGAGTCGCCTCTTTGATACGGAATCGGAACACATTATGTGATACGTACCGTTTTTCGTGGTTTTCAGGCAAAAATCTATATGATTGTTAGATAAATATCTCTATAGAGATGACGGAATATGTAAAAAGTTCAGTTCAGGGGATTATCAATTTTATTTATTTAAACATTTGGAGTCGATACAAAATTATTATATTTTGGCTTAGTGGTAGACTGTTGGACTTCTATGCTAGAGGTCCCGAGTTCGATCCCCGTCCGGGACGACCTGCGTTGTGTCCTTGGGCAAAATTCCGGTTGCCTACATGGGAGCACGACCACGCCGTGTACTAAGGCGTACTGCTCTTCGATGGTGCACATGTCTTCAACCGCTGTAACCCTGCTTGGGCGGAGCTTGAACAGAGTTAGAATGTTGTGGAGCTACCAGTTGCTCGTCGATGCTCGGTAGTTCTCTCCGGGTCCTCCGGCTTCCTCCACCCGTAAAACTGTCACAGTCACGATTAGCTAATGTGCATAAGTATGTGACCTTAAACACCAATAAATAAATATATTTTTACAATTTTCAAAATATTTTGTTAACAGTTATACAACAATGTATTTGTTGTGTACTGGCTGAGAACGACATATCTCCCGATCAGACGGAAAGAATTTTTCATTGATACCGGTATTTTTTCATTACTTTACAAAAAAAAAATCCAGCTACATTGTGTGGTCATGAAATATCATTGTCTGCATAAATAATAAAATTTGTGTGAATTATGTATTTTCTTATTGCTCACCAATTGTTAGATGGTACGCAGTTTGAAAGTACAATCTGAAACTAAGTATTATATTTTATTTTTACAGTGGGGTTAAACAACACTGATGAAATCGTCGATATGTAAATAATTTGCAACCGTACTGACCCTCTTACTGCCAATGCTGTGTGGTTTTATAATAAACAGGTTATGACTAGTATCAAACTGAAAAACGTATGCGATATTGTGACTTATTAAGGCCAACTTATCGCCATATTATAATTTACTAACGTTTGTTTGGCGGCTACGGTATCACATGAGGCTAAGTGATAACAACAGTAGGCGAGCCTTTTGCCGAGCTTAATATTGTTCTCCCTGAGCCTCATGTGACCGTGTCACATGAGGCGAAGTGAGAACAATATTAGGCGAGGGTTTAGCCCAGGTTAATATTTTTCTCGCTGAGCCTCATGGACACCATATCCTCATATTAAACGTCATGTAGCGTTTTTTATGCCAGCCTTTCGTTTATCCGAAATGTTATCATCAATGTGTTTGCAAACCGTTTCGTGTTCTTGTTAAACTTTCCTATCGGCATTCATTTGCTTACAAAAGCAAATGAGTAGTGGTGCAATGCAAACTATTTACTCTTTTTGGTGGCATTTAAATTTTTGCCGGCTTTCTGACGTTTTGAATTGAAAACAAATTTCCTAAAGTTCCAATTAGCCGAATTCAGACTGTGATGTTTACGATAAAAACAAAATGGCGGACAATGACAGTTAATATTCCACCAGTGTCTGTACATTGAATTAATATGGGATCACTGTTGATCATTATTCGCGGTGTATTCATCGGTCCCCTGTTACTAGTTATGGTTGTTAATTGTTTAATCTATCGCGTTTGCGTAATAATCCCATATCGTTGCCGAACGAAATCAAGCTTAAAATTGGATAAAAATATTGTCGCTGTGAGTTTTACACCGCCCAGGCCTACCTGTGCTTCTTCGAACCCAGATAGTTCTAGGTTGGGCAACGTCTCCAATTAACTATTAAAAGCAATGTAACATGTTTAGGTTACGCATTTAGGTTCCGCAATATTCTTAATTCCGAGTTTGTACCAACGATATCATACGAAAACAGAATGCTGTTAACGTCGTTCTGTTTGCGGATATATAAAAAACTTTAAATCTGGATGGGAATTAAACAAATTATTGATAAGTTTCGAGTCCGAATTCAGAGTTTTCATCTAAATTGTAAGACTCTGTTGTGCCCGCGTCATCTAACTACCTCTAAAGAAGTTAAGAAGACACATAAGATTTTACTGGGATGAATTGGGGCGCGGTGGTTCAGAGGGTAGAGGTGCAGGCTGCAAGGCGAGAGGTCCTCGGTTCGAATTCCACCTGTGGTAACCGCGTTGTGTTCGTGGGCTAGACACTTAGCCCTAATTGCCCACGTGGGGGCACGGTGGTGTTGTCAACTAAGGCGTACTGCACGTCGATAGTGCACTTGTCTTCAGCCAATGCTAACCCTGCTTGTGTGGAGTTAGTACGTTGGGGATTCTGATAGTTGCTCGGTGGTACCTTGGCTTCATCCACCCGTAAAACTGTCCGTCACGAGGTGACCATAGCTGTCGAAAGTATCGTTAAACCCCAATAACTAACTAACTCGAATGAATCGCTGTGGTACAATTTATATTTGCTGATTCTATTAAATTCTCAAGCCATCGTTCAGATTCTTAAACGAATCTTACGCTATTACACGTATTTCACACTACACGATGGCTACGGAATGACATGATTGTGAGCGAGTCACGATACGCCACGATGCTTCGTAGAGGCATCGTGGGGACCGTGATTATCTTGACCTAAACATGGTGGATCGTAGTTATATCGTCGATAGATCGTAAGAGCATCCTCGATACATCGTGGTCATCTTGGTTATCGTGGTAATGTTGACTATCTTGCCAAAAGTTGCGTACTTGCACAAGTTTTGCCACGATGAGGCCCATCGTAGCACCATCGTCGATGCTTCGTAGCTATATCGGCGACAAATCGTGGTCATCTTCATTCAATGGTCAGCACTTTTGGCACGATGGACACGATTCTCGCTGATATAGCTACGATGCATCGCGGATGGTGCTACGATGGATAAGATTGCCAGGATGAACAACTCAAGATACTCACGATGTCCACGATACCTACGATGCATCGCCGATACCTACGATGGGTCCCACGAATCTGATGATATTCTGTTGTTTTTCTTCTGTACCAATGAAACGAGAGCTGACTTTTTCACTGACCAATGGAAATCATCAAAGGGAGGTTTCCATCCACCCTCTGGATATATCAGGGACACTCTGTGAGGCAGTACTGAAAGTTACTTCTGGTCAACCAACATGGACTACCAAGTCATAGGCAATTTGCTGCAAGTGACACAGATGCAACTGCAGATACTGGCACTGCAACTTCAACTGCAGCGGAAGAAGAGAAGGTACCGTCGCAGGAGGCAGAGAACTGTTTGGTCGAGAGGCTGGTTACTCCAACGGGAGTTGCATGGGGAGTATGACACCCTGGTACAGACGCTCAATGCCGAAGATCCACGTGCCTACAAAAACTTCATGAGGGTTGACAACGCCTTATTCATGGAGCTGCTAGAAGGAGTGCGACCATACATCGAGAAGGAACATACAAAGATGAGGGCACCGCTGGACCCGGGCTTAAAACTAGCCGTCACCCTGCGATACCTGGCAACGGGGGCCAGGTACATGCACCTCCACTACCAGTTCCGAGTGTCCGTCAACGCGATATCGATGTTTATCCCCGAGTTGACCGAAGCAATCATCAGTGCCTTCTGTGATGACGTGATGCCCGAGATTACTTCCAGCAACCAGTGGAAGACGATTGCCGATGGCTTCTTGCAGCGATGGAACTTGCCACACTGTGTTGGGGCCCTGGATGGCAAACATGTTCGCATCAAGAAGCCACCAAAGACATCGTCGGTGTACTACAACTACAAGAAATACTTCTCGAAAGTTCTCATGGGCCTAGTTGACAGTGACTATAAGTTTATATACTGTGAGGTCGGAGCCAACGGGGGAGCCCCAGATGCCCAGCTGTTCGCGGAGTCTGAACTGCGAGAGGTACTCGAGGATGGCACAGCCTTGTTGCCAGAAAATGAGCCGCTGCCAGGAACCACACTGCCAGAAGTGCCATACTTCCTGATAGGAGATGATGCGTTTCCTCTTCGTTCTTGGCTCATGAAACCATTCAGTGGGCGTGGCGGTCATCTCACCCGGGAGCAGAGACTGTTCAACTACAGACTGTCGCGGGCAAGGATGGTGGTGGAGTGTGCCTTTGGTATCTTAGCACAGAAGTTTCAATGTCTGTTGATAGGATTGCAGATGTACAAGTTGAAAACCATGGATTCTGTGATGTTGTGCTGTGTCGTCTTACACAATCTACTCCGTCTACGTCAACCACACAACATGGCCATCGATCACAACAATCCCAATCCCGACCCACGTGCCCGATTGGATGACGGCCAGCGTGACCACAGACAAGGCAATCTCGATGCAGGAAAACGCGTTAGGAACACTCTGATGCAGTACGTCAACAGTCGAGTAGGTGCTGTGCCATGGCAAGACGAGGTGTTGTGAACCAAATCTGCAATGACATTTGATTTTTAGCTACCAAAATATAGGTTGCGACCCTCATTCGAACGAGCGCGCCACGCTCGTTCGAAGGAGGGTCACAACCTATGTTTTGGTAGCAAAAAACCGACCATTTTCATTCAAAATCTTTGATTTGATTTTTTGCTAACAAAATATAGGTTGCGACCCTCATTCGAACGAGCGCGCCACGCTCGTTCGAAGGAGGGTCACAACCTATGTGTTGGTAGCAAAAAAAAACCAAGCAATTTTATTGTTGCAAATATTCAACAAACAATTCAAAGAACGAAACAATTCAAAGGATTCCACTATACCGATATATTACCGATTACTGAATCATCGACAGAAGCATGGTGCTAATTGCAAAACTCTTCAGTGGTGAAAAGAATCGTGTAACGGTAATTCGATTTCGGTTAGAAGGGCATATCTATCAAACATTCAATACATTAAATAAAAGTATCCAGTATTCATGCGATTTTCATTTTTCGACTCACGACGGTGCCGGAATTTACCGACCTAAAAACACTTTTTCCTGTCAAAGTTTACCGCGACGTTAGGGTTAACAGCGTATATTTCACACATGTCGGGACCCTTAATGCTCTATGGGGTATCTATGGGGTACCCTTAATGCTCTATGGGGTTCTATGGGGTATCTATGGGGTTGTATGGGGTTCTATGGGGTAAATCGTCGAGCCGGAAACTACGACCCTTCTAAGGGCCACCAAACAGTTCAATTCTTTAGCTTATAATGTGTTTGTGCTAGAAATGAAAAGAAAACAAGTAAAAATAAATGAAATTGTGTTATTTCTTTGTATTTAAACCCCATTTTCATTTACAGAAAAATTTAGAACTTGTTGGTTCGGAAAAGAACCGGTGGTTGTTGTGATGGTTGACAGAGTTTATGAGCAGAGCTGGTCGACGTAGCTGGTTAGTTCATCTTTCTGCGGCTGCGGCTGGTCCTGTCTTGGTTGGAAGATTGGAAACTGTCCGGGCTGCTGAAGGTGAAATGTCGGTGAGAGGGAGGATCGTGTTGCTGTGGATGAGGGTCGTTGAGGTGGTCCCATGCCTAGGGTTGATCGGAAACCTACATGTTGCTGCTGACGTTCTTGTTGCAGTCGGGTGAGGAGCAGCATGTCCATCTCCTCTATGAACTGGTTCGGGTCGTTGAGACGTCGCACCTTGTGTGCCAAGGCCAGTAGCTGATCTTCTATCTCATCGTGGGCTGGCTGTGGTGGTGGTGGTGGTGGTGGAGGAAGAGCAGATTGGCGTGCTATGGCCTGTTGCAGGGTTGCAAGCGACGTCTGCACTGTCTCAAGGGTCTTCGACGTCTCGGTCGATTCAACTTCTGCCTTCCTCTTCCCAGCCAGGCGCTGCCCTTGTCGCGATGGTACACTTTGGATTGAGTCTTTGAGCCAGCCCCAGTCCGCGATCAGTTTATTCTCCTTGTCGCTCAGAACGTCGACGTCGTCAGCACCTGCACCACTCTTCGCGGCATCCTTCTGTTTTCGGAGGGCTTTCCCGACTTCAGTACGGTTGGTGTTATACTTGGTGAGTGCCATCCCGGTCTTGCCATTGAAAAACAGGGAATCTAGCTCACGCCAAAACATGCCTGACATGTCCTTGTTTCGATAGTTGGCATCGTACTTGTCCCAAATACAAGCCTTCTGCTTGATGCACTCTATGAAGTCTTCGTAAGCTTCGTCATCAAGGACATCGGAGTACTGCTTCGTTGCATACTGCTTGCGGGTTTTCTTCGGCGGCTCGATACGTGGCAGATCTTGGGTGTCGTCGTCGTCCTCCTCCTCCTCGTCCACCTCCTCTTCCTCATCTTCCTGACGTTTGCCCTGGCGATACTTCTCTGGTGCTTGTCTGGATCCGAGCACTTGACTGCCCTCAGCCGCTTCATCGAGAACAAGGGTTCCGAGGTCACTGGTCTTCTTAGATTTCGTTGCAGATTTCTTCTTAGCAGGACTTGCAGTGTCCTCAACCCCCTCATCCCGAGACTCAGGCAGCTGTGGTGGCGCTTTCTTCCCCCTCCTGGGTTGTCCTCGTCTCTGACTGCTCATGATGCTGGATTTCAGTTGAAGCAACTTGTTGTGTAATCTTCAGAATCTGGATACTGACTGAAGACAGACGGCAGGGTGAGCCCTATTTATTAAGAAGTCGATTTCTCTTACTTCTGCGCCGGAAACTCGGCTCGCTATTGGCTGCGAAAAAATGCGCAAATACATCTTACATCATCGTGGACGTCGCCGGAGCATCGCCGGAGAATCGTGGCAATCGTGGCCATCGTAGACAAAGAGCCGCGCGATACTCAGGATGGCCAAGATTTACCGGCGATGACCCACGATAAGCCACGATCCCGGCATCGGCGGTAGTGTGAAATAAGGGTTATGGTCTAGAATCCGTCTGAAAGGGTGCATCGCCAATTTTTAAATTCGTTCAGATGGAATATTTCAGTTGGTGGGAAAACGGGAAAAGCGAACCGGAATGGTTCGCATTTCCGACCAACTGAAATATTTCTTCCAATTAAATTTAAAAGCATTAAAAACATTCGTTTTCTTTGAATCAACGCAAGAATTATTTCTGAGACTTAATTTGACTGAATCTTTGATTGGTAGAAGACAAGTGCACCTTCGACGTGCTGTACGCTTTCGCTCCACCGTTCCCCAACGTGAACAGTCGGAATTAAATGCCTTGCAGAAGGACACAACCCATTACTGCCGGCGGGGATCGAACCGCGAACCTCTCGATTTGAAGCCTAATGCCGTAGCCACGGGACCACCGGGCTCCCCGCTGATTATCACAGCAGCAATTCACAAGAATTAAATGCGAATCGAGACGAATTTTTAGGCCGTTATTTGTTATTTTATCTCAACAATCACATTGCATCCAGTGTGTAAAAACCTTAACCCTCTGAACCAGAAAGACCACTTTTCCGAACCAGGATCGTGATATAACATGACTTCATTAAGTAGATAGTTGCTCGGTGAATATTTATTTATTTATTGGGGTTTAAGGTCACATACTTATGCACAATGGCTAATCGTGACCATGACAGTTTTACGGGTGGAGGAAGCCGGAGTACCCAGAGAGAACCACCGAGCATCGACGAACAACTGTCAGCTCCTCAACATTCTAACTCTATACAAGCTCCGCTCAAGCAGGGTTACAGCGGTTGAAGACATGTGCACCATTGACGTGCAATACGCCTTAGTACACGGCGTCATCGTGCCCCCATGTAGGCAACCGGGATAAAGTGCCTTGCCCAAGGACACAACGCGGGTCGTCCCGTACGGGGATCGAACTCGGGACCTCTAGCAGTACAAACCCGTGTGTGTCGTTGCGTTCAGGCCGATCATTTTAACTTTCCAAGCATGGCATCAAAAATAATGAAAGCACCGTCATCGGCTACTTCAAAGAAATTATTCTGTGGCGACATCAAAGTAATCATAAAGCACGATTTTCGTGCTTTATGATTACTTGGATGTCGCCGCAGAAAAATTGGTACGATGCCATGTTTGTCTTTGCGATCTTGGGGTCTGGGTCAGTTTAAATGCGAATTTCTCCCATCTGATTGTGATGTCACCCAATTGTTGACATGTATCGATACCGGTTTCGACGGGACAGGCTTTGTCCCGTCCCGGTACCGGTTGTGTTGGTACCGGCGGTACTTTGACATGCCTGCTGCTGCCAAACACGGACACACCATAGGAAAGAAAAGCACCGTCCTTTCATCGTCTTCTTCCACTACTTTTTATTTTCTTTCCTTCAGAAACATGGACCGCACCATCTTTGTTACGGACCTTGCTCTTAGCTTTTCATCTAGAGTTTGTTTCGCGCGTAGTTTAGTTGGAAAGCAGAACAAGAACAGCCCCTGTCTCAGAGAATGGAATGCTCTTCCAACTGGTGTGTTAGACGTATTAACTAAGTACGCCTTTGTCTCTCGCCTACAGTCATACACAGACTAGACCACACACCACAGTTGTTTGGATTGTAAGTGTACATACGGAATTTTTGAATGTTGTCACTTGCCTGTTATGTGATTTCTTATTTATTTATTTATTTATTTATTTATTTATTTATTTATTTATTTATTTATTTATTTATTTATTTGTTTATTTATTTATTTATTTATTTATTTATTGTCGTTTTAAGGTCACATACTTATGCACAATGGCTAATCGTGACCGTGACAGTTTTACGGGTGGAGGAAGCCGAGTACCCGGAGAGAACCACCGAACAACGACGAGCAACTGTCAACTCCTCAACATTCTAACTCTGTTCAAGCTCCGCTCTAGCAGGGTTACAGCGGCTGAAGACATGTGCACCATCGACGTGCAGTACGCCTTAATGCACGGCGTCATCGTGCCCCCATGTAGGCAACCGGGATAAAGTGCCTTGCCCAAGGACACAACGCGAGTCGTCCCGGTTGGGGATCAAATCGGGACCTCTAGAAGTCCAACAGTCTACCACTGAGCCACCGCGCTTCATGCGATTTCTTTCCTTGACAGTATTGATGTGGATGTAGTGGACAAGGTACACTGAATCGCGTGAAGGTGAAGCGTACGTACAATTCTTACATGGTGGACGGGGTGGTGTACCCCCCAAAGATCTGTATAAAGATTTTTTTGTACCATAATCACCTCTTCTACTGTACATAAAAAGCCTATGACATAAATTTAAGTTTTACACACCAACCGTGGTGAACACTCCAGCAATGGAATTTCAGAATTAAAATTTACACCTACAGTGGAACTACATCCAAGTTGACCTTTTGTGACCTCGCCTTGAATGCAGACTTGTCTAAATTTATCACTCGTCGCCTCGTGAAGAATGAAATGGCACCAGTAATTATTTTTTACGTTCTTCAATAAATTTACCTCATAAGATACCAAAAATTAACAAACATACGTTGTCTCATGTTAATGAAGCTTTCATAACTCGAAATAATATGTTACTATGTTATGGCGATAAAATTGCCAGCGGAAGTACCGTCTACCGGTGCTCGTGTAAAAAAACCGCATTCGCACATGTGAATATTGATTTATTTAACATTTAACCTCTTATTAATTTGACAATCATGATACAAATAAAATATACCCAAAGTAGCTTGGTGTACCAAATGTTCACCACTCGTGGTGAAGTGGTGTTAACCGCGCGCCAATGGCTCGTGGTGAACATTTGGTACACCAAGCTGCTATGGGTATATTCTGTATTTTCATACTGGAATATTATTCCAGTGACATAGAAACAAACAACATTACAATTTTTTTTCAAGTGAAGATATTTTGAAATCTGAGACAGCTTCCTTCTTCCCATACAAATTAAATTAACAGAGAACTATCAATGATGGTCTCGTGATTTTTGTGACTCAAATATTCCGGAACGTCTCACCTTCCGAGTTACTTACTATAATTATTTTGCGCAATCGTATTAGTGACACGGCGAATTTGTTGAAAGTCGAAAATTCGAATTTTTCATTATCTACCACCATTTCAATTTTCTTTTTTTTAATTTTAAAATTTTAAGTTTTCCGTAATTAGTTATTCGTAATTACGAAGTACTCATTTAATTACATATGGCGCTATTCCGTACACTTCAAAGCACAGGTAATTCTATTTTAAGACGTTATCGTGTTCTTTGTAAAATTTTCAAGTGCAGTTTATCCCCCATAAATCCCTTTACCCAATGTAACAGTCAAAACCGGCCAGCGCTATTCACAAAAATCATCATTTTAATTGTCATTGTTTCTTTACTTTTTGTCTCAAAAATATTTCTCATGTCCCTCTTGGAAAAAGATTGTTGAGCTTGTTTTACGGATGAAGGAAACCGAAGTATCCGGAGAGAACCACCGAGCAGCGGCGAGCAGCTGCCAGATTCCCCAACGCACTAACTCCGCACATGCAGGGTTAGTTTTGATTGTATGGAAATGCACCATTGACGTTCAGTACACCACAGTCGCAGTACTCAATGCCATTGCGCCCCTGCGTGGGCAGTCGGGATTAAGCATATTGCCACAGGACACATCGCAGTCACCCCTGGTCAAAATGGAACCGTGGACCTCTCGGTTTTAAGTCCGATACTCTGGGCCATTGAGTCACCGAGCTCCCATATGTTCAGAATAAATCCTCAAGAAAACATTGATAATGCCTCAAAAGTTAACCCTTTACGCAACGCAGACGATATCAAAATTTATCATTTTTTCAAATTTTTCAAAAAATTTCAACAAAACCATATCATGTGACCCCTCGTTGGAACGAGCTGGACGAGCTCGTTCCAACGAGGAGTCACATGATATGGTTTTGTTGAAATTGTTTGAAAAATAATATTTTTTCAACTGCTGAATTTGCATATTACGCGGGCGGATGCGGCCGATTCGTTGGGTAAAGGGTTAAAAATATATTTCAGGCCCTCTCGCATGGTCATTTTGACTGCCCATTCTCTCTTTTTTTTACCAATGTTAACTTAAAAAATAAAAATTAAATGGTTTATGTCTGATATTTTACCCAAGTTAATAAAATTGATAAATTTGTCCCTTGAGTGCAACAAGGCTTTCCAATGCTTTAGCATTTCAAAGCCTTCTTGCGCTCAAGGGACGGCATTCACCACCACCTTTGTTATTCTGTAGATTATGAAGCCTAAAACATAAAACAAACCACGAACATGAATTTTTGATGGCAAAGAAATAATTAAAAAAATAAAAAATAAAATAAAAATCCGTCCGCCCACATGCAATTTTACAAACAATGGCCTGAGAAACAGAAGATCTACTTTGTGGGGCCTCATCAGCCTAACAAATTCCAATAATTGGTGTTCGTAACATACTTAAGTATAATTCATCCTGAATTGCGCGGAAGAGTGTTGTGGAATTTTCAATTATTTGGAAACCAAATCAAAGCATCGTTAAACGGACAAATGATCACGCGAGGTCATTATCCTCAATCATTGTGCGTAATGTCAGTTCCCTTGTTTGTCAGCGTGACGTAATTGTCCATTTATGCATGTATGAAATATAAAAGCCAATATTTTTAGTTTTTTGAGAAGCTGCAAGTGAACAAAACGTTCCTAAACTCAGTCGTAAGATGCTGCTGAAAAGCATCCGCATTTCGATTTGTAGTTATTTATTTATTAGTGTTTAAGGTCACATACTTATGCACAATGGCTAATCATGACCGTGACAGTTTTTCGGGTGGGGGAAGCAGGAGTACCCGGAGAGAACCACCGAGCATCGACGAGCAACTGTCAGCTCCTCAACATTTTAATCTGTTCAAGCTCCGCTCAAACATAGTTACAGTGGTTGAAGACATGTGCACCATCGACGTGCAGTACGCCTTAGTACACGGCGTCATCGTGCCCCCATGTAGGCAACCGGGATAAAGTGCCTTGCCCTAGGACACAATGTAGGTCGTCCCGGACGGGGATCGAACTCGGGACCTCTAGCATAGAAGTCCAACAGTCTACAACTGACCCACCGCGCTCCCGATTCGTAGTTAAGCCAGCATTAAAGTCATGACATTAATTAATTACGCACCTGCTTGGAATAAAACCAAAAGCAGTCCTAACAGTGACGTCGCGACGATGAGGCGATGACCGATTGTTGGGGGTGTAAACCAGATTTGTCTGGACAGTTACGGCCCAGGTCCCGACTGATAAATGTTACAACTACATCACCAAGGCATGCCTTCGCCGAAGGCATGCCTTGATGATGTAATTTAAATATTACTCAGTGGGGACTTTTTCTAAAAAATGAAGACTTCTTCGAGATTTTTTTATGGCTTGATAAATAGACAGATATTCATTATTTTGTTTATTTATTAAGGTTTAACGACTCTTTAACAGCTAATGTCATATTGTGACGGTGACAGTTTTACAGGTGGAGGAAGCCGGAGTACCCGGAGAAAACCACCGAGCAACGACGAGCAGCTGCCAGCACCCCAGCATCGGAACTCCGCACTGCAACACAGGCAGGATTAGAAGTATAAGCAGGGTTAAATTGGTTGAAGACATGCGCACCATCGACGTGCGGTACGCCTTAGTACACGGCGTCATCATGCCCCCATTTGGACAATCGGTGTTAAGTGCCTTGCCCAAGGACAGAACGCGGGACTACGAATCGATCGCTCTGACGGTCAGCCATCCAAGCACTAACCGGGCTCGACATTGCTTAACTTCGGCGATCTGAAGAGAACCGGTTACAGCAACGTCACCGCGCCCAGGATAAATAGACAGAACCGCACAAGCGTTTGAATGGTTTAATGTTTATCGCACGAGTTTAGCTGGGCACAAGAATACAACAATAGGAGAAGAATCAATGCACATAAGATGATTTACCTAATTAAGAATTACTCCTGTGGAGGTGCTGCGAAATATTAACACAGGGAATTAATAATCAACATCAACAAACGTCATTCATTCGAAGTGACGTCACTTGAGAACGCTTTTAGAATCTGTCTGCATTGTTCTTAATTTGAACTGCATGTCTGACATTGCATGTCACATTTACCCCATATAATCGTTCAATCCATATTCAGTATTGTTCGCGTTAATAAAATATATCAGAAAGTTTCCTCTGAAGCTCGGTCGGTGTCCAGTACCCGGGTTTCTACGGATATAACAGAAACTCCGATACTATACACCGCTAACATCCACGTTTCAGCATCAATATAAATGGTCCATTGTAAAGGAATGGGTCCATGTAAGATGACTGCTTCCATTCTAATGTTGAAAAAGGGCAAAACCCGTGTGCGATTATTTATTTATTGGTGTTTATGGTCACATACTTATGCACAATGGCTAATCATGGCCGTGACAGTTTTACGGGTGGAGGAAGCCGGAATACTCTGAGAGAACCACCGAGCAACGACGGGCAGCTGCCAGCTACCCAACATCGTAACTCCGCACTGCAGGACAGACAGGGTTGGATTGGCTGAAGACATGCACACCATCGACGTACAGTACGCTTTAGTACACGACGTCATCGTGCCCCCATGTGAACAGTCGGGTTTAAATGCCTTGCCCAAGGACACAACGCGGGATTCCGTATCAATCGCTCAGACGGTCACCCATCCGAGGACCATCCGGGCTCGACGTTGCTTAACTTCGGTGATCTGACGAGAACCGGCTACCGCACATGTGCGATACAACTTTATTTTTATCACGCATTCTAGAATGTCGTGAACAAACTTTGATATTACATGGATGTGTACTCAAATATACAACTAGTATTATTTCCTAGTCAGTTAACACATACCGCACCGGAACCCCAAATTGGTCATACTGGGCCCCAGCAGCCCGAATCGGGTATCACAGAACCTGTGTGACTGACATCAGTCCAAGTATCAAATCTACTATTATAAGAATGTTTTACCACAATTCACATCAATGGTTCCCCCACCCTCTTCTCATATTCTTCTGCCTGGTTTCAGAAACGAACTGTTTTACGATAATCCCTCCAGACCCCCCCCCCCCCCCCGATTTTCCCAGTGAGCATGCCAATACCCTCCTTTGAGTCCACTCCCTACGCAACTTTCCTGCAGTTTTCCATTTCATTTCTTCCTTATTCCACCAGCGAATATTGCACTATACCATATTTTGGACATTATAAAAGAAAATGTTCAAGTGACTCGAAACTCTCAAGCTGTATATTTGGTACTTTACATTTTCCAGTTTCCCGATAAGCTCCAGTGACCTTGATCTCTGTTTGAATATTGTAAGCCCGCTCCTTATTCGTCCACGCGCATGAAGACATTGTTGGTGTAACCTTTGATGTCCTGATTCGATTGCAACAAATGACCCTCCCCCCCCCCCCCCCTTGACTTTCACCCTGGTATTTTCTTTTCCTTTGTCCGTCCTTATATCTGCGCGTGTAACTTCTGTCGAGATGTTCTTCATTACCTGCCTCAACATTCCGTCTTGTATGGGAATTTTCACCACAACACGGTTTCCATAAATTTATCCTGTCCTCGATTCTTGTACACTAACATCCCATATTCTTTTCTTTTCTTTTTTTTGAATTTTTTTTTTCTTCATATACAGTTGTGAAAAATAAATACAATACAATTGGATATTCGTAGTGATAGGTTTCCTCTGCAAAATTATACACGTATATGACTTCATATAACCATGGTACTGAATATTGTCGCCTGAGTTCAACAAGGCGCCATCTGCAATGCTTTAGCATTGCAGATGGCACCTCGTTGCGCTCAAGGGACGATATGTTTCTTCTGGCAGTGGAACTAAGAAAGTGAAATAATTCGATTTTGGGTCCATCGCCTCGTTAAAACGATACGAGATCATGCAATGTTACAACATTAGAAGTCGGAGAGAGTTTGGTATGAACAAAATATATAGAATCAATGTCTATTGGTGTGTACTCATCTAAAACGCTGAAGCTGAAGGCGAGGTGGGCCAAATTGTCGACAATCATATAACTGTTGACAGTTTGGTCCAACTCGTTTTCAGTTCTAGTATGCCTGGTGAACGCTTGTGTAAAATCAGTGGTGAAAAGGCCACTGACGTCAAGGATGAGACCCGAACGTCACGAGGCTCGACAGTTTATACTCTACCACTGTCCTTTGAGCTTCTGCAACACTCATTTAGATAACAAACAGAGTGTAAAATTTTAACAAATTAAGAGTGAAATCCTATCAAAATATCGGACAAACGAGAGTTGCAGAATCAGATGTGAACTCTCAAGGGGCAGTGGTAGAGTATAAAATGTCGAGCCTCATGGAGTTCGAGCCTCATTCTTGACGTCAGTGGCGTTTTCACCACCGATTTTACGAGTCTCATTCTTGACGTTTTCACCACTGATTTTACACAAGCGCTCACCAGTCACACTAGAACTGAAAACGAGGCGGGCCAAACTGTCAACAGTTATATGATTGTTGACAATCTGGCCCACCTCACCTTCAGCTTCGATGCCTTTTTAGATGAGTACACACCAATAGACATTAATTCTATATTTTTTGTACATCACAAACTCCCCCCCCCCCCCCACCCCCGGGCCCGACTTCTAATGTTGTGACATTGCTTGATCTCGTATTGTTTTTTACGAGGCGATGGACCGAAAGTCGAATTATTTCACTTCCTTAGTTCCCCTGCCAGAAGAAACATATCGTCCCTTGAGCGCAACGAGGTGCCATCTGCAATGCTAACGCATTGCAGATGGCGCCTTGTTGCACTCAGGGGACGATATTCAGTAGTTCTTCAGCACAAATACTGAATCTAATCTAATCTAATAAAATCTAATTCATTTTTTTCACAACATATCTGCAGACATAAACATTGTATACATTAGGCCTAAAAAATTAAAAATATGTTTCTCATGTCCTCTTTTGGCTGCCACATGCTCTCTTTTTATAACCAATGCAAACTATAAAAAATAGAAATATTTTACCCTGTCTGTTACCAACGTAAACTTAAAAAAAAAATTAAATGGTTTATGTCTGATTTTTTACCCAAGTTAATAAAATTGATAAATTTGCCATTTAAGTGCAAGAAGGCTTTGCAATGCTTTAACCCAAGGTTATTCTGTAAATTATGAAGCCTAAAACATAAAACAAACCATGAACATGAATGTTTGCTGGCAAAGAAATAATTACAAAAAATAAAAAATAAAATAAAAACTGTCCGCACGCATGCAGTTTTACCAAAAAATGGCCTGAGAAACAGAAGATCTACTTTTTAAGGCCCTACACATCAATTTTATTTCCATGAGCTAGAGTTTATCAGAATAAAAACATGTGAAAGAAAAACCATTAACACGGAGACAGATTTACCACGAGAAAAAAACTTACAGCAGTTAGTGGAATTTGAACTCAGACAAACTTTCCTGAATTCCGACAAAAAAATAAGAGACTCTTAAGCAAAATTTTATCTAATCAACTTCCGGACGCAACCCGGATGTCTACTGCCTGAACTTTGCTTTTTTTCTTCTTATTTACCACTTTCGAGTTATCTGTGTCTGTTCTCTCAATGTATCACTTCCCCTTGTGTTATATTGATCAGAAAGTGTCCCGGTGATCTTCGCTTATTTTAGTTGGAGCGTACATGATGGGTATCAAATGTTTCTCACAACCCATTTCCCTATAAATTAGAGTTTTAGACATTCATTTCCACCTCCTTGCTTTCACCCTTTACCTAACATGAAAAGCAGACGACACATGCAAAAATAATTCTTGAATAACTAATTTTTTTCATTTTTTGTCTCAAAAACATAGGTTATGACCCCTCGTTGGAACGAGCTCGACGAGCTCGTTCCAACGAGGGGTCATAACCTATGTTTTTGAGACAAAAAATGAAAAAAAAAATAGTGAAAATTAATTGGCGATTTTGGGGAATAGCGCTGGCCGGTTTTGGCCGTTACGTTAGGTAAAGGGTTAAGTTGAAAACATAGTTACCTTTTCTTAAGGTTGTGTTAGGAAACTTAGTATTTTTTCTTGGTTTGTCTATTGATTCATGTGTCAAGAATTTGAAATAAATTGGAGAGGCATGAACAGTCTACATCTTCTAACATTCTACTTACCGAGGGATGCCGAAGGGTTGCTGTTTGTTTTATTGGTGAAAGCAAGGCACCCATTCTGCGTGTAATTTTATTTTATTACGCATCCATTAAACTTTAAACCCTTGCATTTAACGGAATCGCCATCATGACATAAATGTTTCTGTATTCAGCTGATGATGAACAAGCCGGAACTTTTTTCTCAGCACCGTTTATACTAATTCCTTCAACGTTGAGTCATTTGTTACGCTTCGACAAGTTTCCAAATTTCGTTGTACAATTATCGGGCGTCTGTCGCATGGTGTGAAAATGAAAACGTCTAAAGCAAAATAAAGTCGGTTCACTCAAAAAATTAATTAAAAATGAGATAAAAACTATTATTTCCAAACACAACATTAACTTAGTCCTGTGGCCATCTCGACTGCGGATCCCGTTCAATCTGAATTGGTCAACTTTATTTCGATAAATCTTCGGACGTCCTGACAGGGTTCGAACTTCTTTTAAAAAAGTTTCTCCCAGCTGTTTTGCAAATTTGCCCAAATTTGTACCTATACTTTTACTAACAGTAATAGCCACCAAATGGTTAGAAGTGAGTGGACACCAGCCGGAGAGAAACGGCGATACGAATTTCAACAAACACGCCCAATAGAATAGATAACGAATGTAATTTAGACTGGTTCCCAAAAAGTTGTTTTGATTTTTTATCGATCCATTTGATAGTACAACTAAAAGCAAAACAAACGGATTCTTCACCTTTGGGTTTAAACATCGGAATTAAAATTTGTTTATTTAAACGAAGTTTAATGTATGGGATGTGTAATAATCCCAGAACTCATGTGATGTGCAATAAACATAGAACTTCTTGCAATGGCGTAGTCATATTTTGCTCGAGCCTACAGCTCTCGCGAAATATGACTATTTCATTCCAACTCGTTGTGTAAAACACACACCGATTCAAACACACATCGCGTTCTGTCTATTTATTCCATTTCTTTAGATAGATAATTTAGTGTCAACAATATAAGCGTTTACAGTAAAATGCATTTCAAGATGTTAAATCGCCCTCTGTGTTCCAATGTGTTCTATGTGCCACTAGGCACATAGAACACATTGGAACTCAGGGGACGGAATATTCGTAACGAGTATTCTTTATCGTTGCGAGATGCCGTAGCCGTATTGGCTGTCTACGAAACGAATAAGGTGAAAAATATATATATTTACAGACCATAAAATACGCATTTGGTTTATATGAGGTTATTTACAATCATAGTCACAGGCAGCAGATTAAATGAGATTTGGTGGCGTGCAATAGGCAGGAAACACCCGAGGACAAGTTAGACAATCATGTAAGCTAAGTAATATTGCAGTGGTATTTGAAGTAAAGCTATGTACAACAAAATTAATATTGTTCAAATCCACTGTATTTGGTTTGTTATCATCTCAGTTTTGTGTGTGGTTTTTTGAGAACATGGAGAGCGGCGTAGATAACTAGATATAAGAAATTACACTTTTGGCAATGGGGATGATCATACTGAACGTTTGTGGAACCTGAAGATAAGAATTGTGATGTAAGCGTCTTCTTAAACTCTGCTCAATTTGATAAATTTTATACAGATTGAGTTGGAGTATTCTTTAACCTTGGGTAGACAGACATAATTGGCTGTCTGTCTAACGCTTCCGACGTACAATAGTTGAAACTGTCTAGTATTTAAGTTTAATGAATTTGATGTATAAAAATAATCGTTAAAGGAATCAGGAAGATTACTATTTTTTCCACTCAGACACAAAGAGGCAAGGTTGGTGTTTGAATAAGTCATTTATCTTAAGAAAGTTGTCTTTCGCAAAGAGTGGTTCTGTGTGAGCATTATATCTTCTGTTAATAATTCGGAGAGAACGTTTCTGTGGGGTCTGAAACTTGCCAGCCGTCTTTGCGTTTCCCCATATCTGGATACCATATACTAAATGGCAGTGAACTAGAGAATATTGGAGCGTCTTCGAAGCATTGTGGGGTAGTATTTTTTAACTTTATTCAGGGCGTAATTTGCTCTTCCTATCTCAGCACTGAGCCACGAGAAGTGGTCACGATAGGTTAGATTCTCATCAAAGCCAATACCCCAAAGTTGGAGGACATTTTCAGATTTGTTAGTAACTACTCTGTCAATATTTACATAATTTTTGTAAATGTCTAATTGTTTGTTTATTTATTAAGGTTTAACGACGCATTAACAGCCAAGGTCATATCGTGTCCGTGACAGTTTTACTGATGAAGGAAGCCAGAGAGAACCACCGAGCTACGACGAGCAGCTGCCAGCTCTCCAACATCGTAACTCCGCTCTGCAGCACTGGCAGGCTTAGATTGACTTAAGACATGCGCACCATGGCAGGGCTAGATTGTTAAAGACATGCGCACCATCGACATGCAGTACGCCTTCGTACACGGCGTCATCGTGCCCCGGTGTGGACAATCGGGATTAAGTGCCTTGCCCAAGGACACAACGCGGGAGTCCGAATCGATCGCTCAGACAGACACCCATCCAAGGACTAACCGGGCTCGAAGTTGCTTAACTTCGGTGTAAATGTCTGTTCGTTCTTGATTGGGATGATGGACTTATGAGCATATATTTTGTCTTCTTTCCTTTAACCCTTTGAACCGTGATGGATCCTTCCATGTCAGATCAAAGGCAGCAATTGGAAGAGTCCATAATCATTATATGGGGTACACCAATTAATATTTTCAACGTGCAGCCCCGAGGCTGCACGTTGAAAATATTAATTGGTTTACCCAACACATTCACATAGCAGTCATCCTGCTTAATGAAATTATGACATACCATGGTCCAGTGCCTGAAAAGCGGCTTTTCGGGTTCTAATGGTTGAGGGCTAAGTTATATAGCGAGTTCACAATTAACATGAACTGCCGACATGCTTGCCTTTGCGGCAAATTCATTCATTTACAACTCTTCGTGCATATTTTTTGCGAAAAGCAGATGTTGGAAGTCAGAGTTAACAACACAAACACCTACCTATATATGAGTATCAGTGATAAATTAAACCTACAGCACAACAGAACTTAAGGATTAAATTATTACAGAACCTCCCCATATTTTCAATATAGACCCGTCCATTTCGCTGCATTCAGTACTGTTAAAGACGATGCGATTTAGGTTAAGTGTAGAAAGGATAAACTCTTTAAACGCATGATAAATATGAGACATTCCACTCAATGACAAGACCCTCCCCGTGGAAACCCTGGACGTGCTTGTTTACTTGGTACACAAGTTCCGTTTTACTGGTAAAATTAAAACATGATGATCAACGCCTGTGGGGAAAGACTTTCAAAATCGGCAGTCTTGGTGAAGAAGATTGTCTGAACTTGACTTTATGCTTGTACTGTGATCGTGGTATAGCCATATTACATCGATTAAATTTACAAGGGGAAGTTTGGTTAAATGTGTCCTAATTACTCCCCAATGTACTAACTCCGCACAAGCAGGGTTATCATTGGTTGAAGACAGGTAAACATAGTTTGCAGTACGCCTTAGTCCACAGGGCCACCGCGCCCCCACGCCGTGCCCCCAATTGGGCAATCGGGATTAAGTACTTTGTCCAAGGACACAACGCAGAACCGAACAGTGTTCCTCTTGATTTGAAATTCAATACCTTTATCACTGAGCCATCGTGTGCTCCTCTTCGGCATGGTAAACCTATATTTATACCATGATTACCTATTCTACTGTATATGAAAAGCCTATGACATAAATTTTAGCTTTACACAATGAACCGTGGTGAACACGCCAGCAATGGGATTTCAATAGTAAAAATTTACACCTACAGTAGAACTACATCCCCGTTGACCTTTGTTGACGTCGACCTGAATGCAAACTTGTCTAAATTAATCGCACGTCGCCTCACGAAGAGTGAAATGGAAGTGGCAATTATTTATTACGTCTTTAAATGGGTTTACCTCATAAGATGCCAAAAATTAACAAATATGCATTGTCTCGTGTTAATAAAGCATTCATAACTCGAAATAGTATGTTCTTGTGTTATTAAAACGAAAAAGGCTCAGTTTCTTTTTTTCATTTCGTTTTGGCGATAAAATTGACAGCGGAAGTACCGCCCACCGATGCTCGTGTAAACAAAAACAGATTCGCTCGTACTTACGTCTGGTGCTCAGTGAAATCGAGAAAAAATAATAGCAATACTTTATTATATGAGCAGTGAGTGGTGTTTTCTACTGGCATTGTGTAATACTTTCAAAAAGATTTAAAGAGATCAACAATCGAACTATTAATTATGCTAGACAAATGTGGTAGAGGCCAGAGGTCAACAAGTCCGTCGCTACTAAGGGAATAAATTCTTTCAGTGTTAAACCTGCGGGGGACATTTATCACTCTGCTAGGTGAATACAGCAAACATTTATCCAAGGCCTTTATTGTTCAAATAAACGGCAATTTATGGGATAAATGTATTTTAAGTGTATATAAATTTTTTTACATTTAAAAATATAAGTTTACCATGCTTTCCCACTGAACAGGATCTCGGTGGCTCATTGATTAAGGTGATTACAGTGATAACGGTATTGAATTTCAAACCGAGAGGTACACGGCTCGGTCCCCACCAGGGGGCACTGCGTTGTGTCCTTGGACAAAAAGTACTTAATCCCGATTGCCCACGTAGAAGAATGTGGACCAAGGCGTACCAGACAGTTATCAGATATTTTAACTGTAAATGCTAAGAGTAAAAATTTCTGATATTTAAAAATATCAGTTTTAAGAATATAGAATATACACATAGTAGCTTGGTGTACTAAATGTTCACCACGAGTGGTGAAGTGGTGTTAACCGCGAGCCTTCGGCGCGCGGTTAACACCACTTCACCACGAGTGGTGAACATTTGGTACACCAAGCTACTTTGGATATATTTTATTTATACCATGATCGTCAGATTATTAAGAGTCGTTTTTGCAAGTTTAGCTCAAGTTTGTAGGGGAATTATTTTTAGACAGAAATGTATTACTGAGCCTTGTTTATTTTTGCCAATCTTGCTGGTCGATCGAATTGGACCAATGTGTTCCTCACTTCTCGCTGTGTTTTGTAGCGAATTATAGCATGATTTTATCGCGACTGCCCTGTAGAAGATTTATGGGATAAACAAAATAAACGTCGTCGCTTTCATTCTTAATCCTACTCGTAGAATAATTTTTTTACTTGTAAACACTATACGTTTATTCTATAACACTATACGTTTATTCCATATATCTGATAACTGTCTGATATACTTGGATGCAAACGAAAGAGCAAGGACGATACAACTGCACATTTAAAATTCGATAAACTTGTTATGCAACCCACTAGACACCAAATTAATGTAATTGTTATGACGCCATCTACTATAATAATGCAGTTATTAATTGTTGTTCGATATTCAATGAATCAATATTTCATCACCTCTGACTGCTTTTGCATCAGCGCGATTAATGTACAATTATAAATGTATCGAACGATTGTTAAATAGGTCGAACAGTCTGTAGAATTGCACGTCGCTCCTGTTTTTATTGACCATGGAAATCCGCATACATGCTTGCAATTAGCCAGTCAATATTGCTTTGATGTTTGTTTCCACTTTGAACACGGATTCTTTTCTCTTCTATGAAAAGGTACGAAAATCATTAATGCTTCGCAGTGAAGGTATTCAACAGTTCAGCGAAGGTTTGTTAGCACAGTTTGATGGGAAAGCTTTACTTCGATCAAGTGGTTGTTGTCGTATGATAATCGACCGGTGCAACTTAATAAAATGCCTTTTTACTCAAGAAATACGGATGTTTCCAAACAGCATGATATTAAATAAAGCACTCTAGATTTTGATAAAACTGAAGAATACGGGACTCTACAATTTATTTTTAAAGTATCTTGTCTCTTGAACTTTTTTTTTGCATTTTTCACTACTCTCTGTCATAGCTCTAACAAATTTGGACAGTCAGATTTCTCGGTCGGGAAAAGTTCTCGAGGTGTCCGAACACTCTGTGTCAGCATCAATTGTGGGGTTGATGCTGTCACAGTGTAAAATAGCTGTCTTCTGTGCGGAGAGAGATCCACACCGTGCAGGCTAAAGATCTCTTCGTAGTATTCGAGAATAGCGAGGCCACGAAGTTGCCGCTACGATGGTCACCCCACACCCCTGTGCTATTGAGCCAAGGAGAGGCGTTAATATAAGTTGCATAACTTGCCAATTCTAGTACAACAAATAAGATTAAATTTTAAAAAAAGTGGTAAAATTGGATTTAACCTTCTTGTGTCACTTAATAAACCCATTTTGGGGTCTCTATGGCAGTGTGCACACTTTCCTCCTGTCTGTCTTCTGCTTGAGTTATAAAGTGCCACCTGCTGCTAGAAAATTAAAATTGAAACTTGGGAGAAATCAGTAGGGTCAGTATAGTACGGGTAAGGGTTAGCAGGACACTGCTAACCCTTACCCCTACTATACGACCCCTAAACCATTTTATTATGCCAGTAGTTGTTATTGACCAATCAGCTTCAATATCTAGTGACCGTATATGATACTGTGTATCATCGAGCTGACCGTATATAGAGCTTATATAGGTCAGGTCCGACATTTTGTTTTTAACATCCAACGCTCGCTTCGATGTTTTTCCCTAACTTCGTGTGTTCAACGAACAACAAATAATTTTGCGTGTGTGTCTATTGAGCAACATACAACTATAATACGTTTCTTCCAGTCTTTAAGAAATTTTAATAAACAAATGTAAATAAATACAGTAAACAAACCACTAAAACGACATGTATAGAAACATTTAAATCACCATTAACAACAAATAATAAATGAAACTGTTCCCACTTACATTCTTGAAAGAATTGTTAATCCATTTGCTCCAGTTGTGTTGTTTTTTTCAGTGGGAGGACATGGTGTGATATAAGGCTAAGTAAGATCAATATTAGGCTCGACCTTCAGCCTCGCCTAATATTGATCTCACTTCGCCTTATATCACACCATATCCGCCCACTGAAAGCCCCATAACTTATAATGGATGTCTTCCATTTTAGTCCACTTCAAGGTGGAGATTTTGTTTCTCAGTATGTTAAGTTTATAGCACGAAAAGGGGTAAAGCGGCTAACAAATATGATATGAGTGGACCCGAAACAGATATCATTTGTTAGGAACATGACATGAAATGAAAATAAACATAGAAAATGGAGGAGACCAGGCATTTTTAAATAAATTCCAGTGTCCCCTATTTTTCAGCTTTTCCGAGATTTTTACATGAGGTATAACAGTACTAAATCTTTTACCATAGGCCACCATTATAACGTTCGTGTGAAAAAAAGTATGATCTGGAATTTTAATTTGGATAGTCAGATATCTCTGTCAAGTATGTCTCTTCAGACAATTTTTTCTTTCTTTCCTCTAAACCGGGGGACATGTAACAAAGAGAGAAACATTTTCAAGAAGGAAACTACCAATCACGGACACATTTTTTTCGGGGAATTTTCATCAAAAACACACCAATAGCCAATTGTATTTTTTTGCAAAAAAAATCACCAAACCGCCGCTCTGTTATGTGGAATATTTAACAATGATACGCGATTTCAGGACAATGCTTCAAAAGTTTTTTTTTAAGTTTTTTTTTTTTTTCTCAAGGCTGCTTACTTTCAAAGGGTTGCATCATTTTCGAGGCGGGTAACTCTAATTCAGATATTTAGGTCTGCCATACCATAAATGGTTTGCACACCTATTGAGATATAAAACCCCGACGCTTTCCTATCTGCGAACTGCTACAAATCAGCGGCTGTCATTTAACATTTTTTTTTCAAACAATAATTTTGTTTCATTCATTATGAAACTGGAACTCGGCAAGCAAACAGAGAATATTATGAATAGTGCATGAAGCCTACAATCGAGCTATATGTAAGTTTAAGTACCGTCCAGTTAATCTAAAATATTTATATTAATCGAAGAAATTACATTAGATGAAGAGGGAACTGAAATAACTGTGGTGAAATATTACTATAGCTGTGAATTAAAAACAGCAACGGATCAACATAAGAAAATCGTTGAGCCACCATATAATTCTCCATCTTCATAATTGTTCGATTGAGACAAATTTATTAACACTTTCAACACGGGCGCCATGGAAGATATTATTTCAGTCAACAATGTCAACGGCGAAATGGACGAAATCTTCCTGGTTTGTTGGGAGGGTTCAGTAATAATTTAATCCAACAGCTCGATAGAGCTGTTGGATTAAATTATTGCAGAGCCTCTCTTCAGATTTTGTGCTTCAAATTTTTGCTTCAGATTTTTTGCTTTTTATATCATATATCGTCAGATTTTTTGCTCTTTGTATCGTCTGCTCGTTCACTGTCATCTTTTTTCTTCACGAAAACTTTATGCTCACCGCGTTGAAAGTGTTAACACACACTTCATTCATTTATTTTTTTATTGTTCTCTACGGAGACATAGTTTTTAACCCCTCATTGGAACCATCTCCCCGGGCTTTTTCCGAAGAGGGATCATAAATTATGTTTTTGGAAGAATAAAACGTAACCCTCTGCACACTGACGTCAAAAGAACAAAATTCCCAGCTGTAGATGTTTCCAACAATGCAACCGTGAATTTAAGCAATTCCATCTCGTTGAGCTCTGTCAAAAAAGATTGAAGTCGTTAAATTTCTGGTTGTATTATGGAAAAATTTGTAGGTTAAAATTTTTTGAGTTCAGTGGAACACGAATGTTAATCGAAAGATCATATTCGTACGCTGCGTTTGATGTAAGACGAATGCCACGAAATACTGAATTTTGTCTTGAAAATGCACAAAAAGAAACTATTCTTTCTCATTTTTATTTACCTGATCCGTGAAAGTAGAGATTACATTTGTATTGGGCCCAAAAAATAAATAATTGGTTTTGTTCTGGTCACATGAAAACGAAAAATAGGATCGGTCGGTCCGGATTTTTTTATTATTATTTTTTTATTTTAATAGTTTATTTTCTCAAGCAGTCGTTCAACCCTATACCCAACGTAACGAACGAAACCTGCCAGTGCTGTCCACAAAAATCCCCATCCCCATTTCTTATTTTTTGTCTCCGAAACAAAAATTTTGACCCCTCATTCTTAGTATGAGGTCAATGAGTGGTCCTAAGCTGTGTCAAAAAATAAAATTTATACTTATTCAAAACCTTCTCTTATCAGGTGCCACCTGTTCTTCATATTAGGTGAATGGTTAAAATGTGTTGCCTATACTCGCGATGCACATGTCTTTGTCGCCCAGCTCATTTAAGTATCTTCTGATATCGTTTTAAATAGATTTAATTTTTTGCCAAGAGCTAATAAAAAGGTTAGATCGGGCAACAAAATTAGGATCGGTTGGGAAACCGGAACTATTTATTTTTTTTCCTCACCCTTATTCGAGGCACAAAAAGTATTAGTTCGTCAACTTACCTATGATGCTGTGGGGGAACGGTGGCGCTGTGCACTAACGCGTACTGCACGTCGATGGCGCACTTGTCTTCAGCCAATGCTAATCCTACTTGTGTGGATTTAGTACGTTTGGAGTATGACAGTTGCTCGCCGCTGCTCGGTGGTTCTCCCCTGGTACTCAGACTCCCTCCACACGTAAAATGGTCCGACACAAGGTGACCATGGCTGTCGAAAGTGTCATTAAACCCAAATAAATAAGTAAATAAATAAAATTTATCATTTGATTCTCAGGCACCGGCGCATTCGTTTTTTCGGCCCGCGTTGTCATATTTATTTTGGAGGCAAAATTCAAAATGCATAAAATTATCATAGAGTGAGATTTTAGCGGTATCACATAGTGATTTGCGACGCAATATGTCGTATACATTGATACAGTATTGTTATTCTCTTCGCAAAATCCGACATGATTCTCATATGTATGTACAAAATAAATATTTATTTAACTCTTTGAGAGCAAGATTAGTTAGTGATCTAAATTTGTTCATCAAACATTGTTTTATTACAAATTAAACAAATTTGTTGGCTTTTGCACTGGTAAAATCATTTTTTTTTTTTTTTTTTTTTTTTTTTGAAAGGTCTAATTCTGGCTTCTAGCACTCAACCAGTTAAAAAAAACTGTATTTTTTTTCTCCGTTTTAGTTTTTCTACATTGATTTTGTGTTGTATTATTTATTTATTTATTTATTTATTTATTTATTTTATTTATTTATTTATTTATTTTTAAGGTCACATACTTATGCACAATGGTTAATCGTGCCCGTGACAGTTTTACGGGTGGAGGAAGCCGGAGTGAACCACCAAGCTGCGACAAGCAACTGTCAGCTCCTCAATATTTTAACTCTCTTCAAGCTCCGCTCAAGCAGGGTTACAGCGGTTGAGGACATGTATACCATCGACGTGCAGTACGCCTTAATACACGATGTCATCGTGCCCCCCCCCCCCCCCCCCCCCGTGTAGGCAGCCTACAAGGACACAACGTGGGTCGTCCCGGACGGGGATTGAACTCGGGACCTCTAGCATAGAAGTCCAACAGTCTACCACTAAGCCACCACGCTCCGATTTTGTGTTGCATGATCACTGTTACAAAAAAAACTATCAGTGAAATCAACATAGAATCTCTAGTATATAATTGTATGCTCTCATAAATGGATTTTATGCATCGGCGACCATTCCATCAGGAATAAAAAATAAAAATAAAAACCGCCCTCCCTCATTCGTTTTAAAAAATAAATTGCCCGAGAATCAATTATTTAATTTTGTTAGGCCTAAAAATTGAATAAATACGTCTTATGCCCCAAACGTCTTCAGAAGGTTAATTATAACATCGACGCAACTGTTCAAAACAAAATGTTGCATTACGTCGGATCAATATGTTTCTCTGATAGAATTACGAGTATATGACGTGTGCTAAGTCTTTTTCTGTTTTAATAAAAATTTCTACAGAACCACTAGAGACGACGTGAAGTTATTCAGCGCTGTCTTCGAATCTGTTGAAGGTGTCAATAATGTCAGTCAACAGTCGCGCACTTCAGTGTGAACAGGATGCGATGTAAGAAAAATAACGATCCTCACTTATTTATCTTTCCACTGATGGTGTTCTATCATTCAGGTCCATGAAAGAATTTCAATTAGGGGCTAAGCCAGTACTGAAAGGCCAACGGGTGATTATAGAGATCCCCAGAGAGCACAGTGGCTCAGGGTTACGGCATTAGACTTCAAACCAAAAGGCCCACAGTTCGATCCCCGCCAGGGGTTACAGCGTTATTATGTCCTTGGGCAAGGAACTTCATCCCCATTGTCCACGTGGGAGCACCGTGGCATTGTGTGCTGAGGCAGACTGCACGTCAATGGTGCACTTGTCTTTAACCAATGCTAACACTGCTTGTGCGGAGTTAGTACTTTGGAGAGTCTGACTGTTGTAGGGCTGAAATGATTGGCTCATTTTCGTTACCGCCTAGCAAAGAGCTATAACCGGTAATATCCTGTTATCCGTGGCCGTTATTTCACCGAATATGGGATCAAAACTATACGAATTGGAAAGCAGTGTTTTCAGTCTATTCCGTAGTGTGTATACAAACGAACGTTGTCGAGTACTCGACAACGTTCGTTTGTATACACACTATGGAATAGTTTCTGCGATTACTCATTACTCACGGAAACTGCCGATCATTAACGAAGTCTTGAACGTCAAAGTCGATTATTTCCCAATATATACAACGCGGCTTTGAGTGTAATCTAACACAAAGGAGAAGCGGCAGATTTACTACGTTTTAAACGTGGAATGACGACCACTATCGATATTTCGGATAGCCGGTTAACGGTTTTTTTCTAATCGGTTAGGTAGCTAACTGGTTTCAAACCGATTATCCGGTTAACCATTTCAGTACTAGACAGATGCTTACCGGTGGTTCTCTGTGGGTACTTCGGCTTCCTCTGCCCGTAAAACTCCGACACGAAGTGATCCTGGGTGTCGGAAGTGTCGTTAAAACCTCAATAAATAAATAAATCTAACGAGCCTAGACCTAATTTAAAGTTGCGTCTCATAAACTTATGTTTTAAAATGATCCTGTGGGAAGACCCCTCTCTTCAATGCTCAAGCTCCCTTAGACAGCTGACACCCCCTGTGCTTGCCGCAGATGCTTTCGAAATCTGTGAACTGTCATACAGTCGGGCCATTGCGGACGGTTCAGAATCACCGGGTTGTCATTTTTTCCACGCATATAATTCAGAGATGATCCGCTATGACACATAGCGAAACTTCCACCTATGAAGCACCGGGATAATCCCGGTGCTTCATTGGTGGAAATTTTGCTAGGTGTCATAGCGGATCATCTCTGAATTATATGCGTGGAAAAAAATATATCCCGGTGCTTCATTGGTGGAAATTTCGCTAGGTGTCATAGCGGATCATCTCTGAATTATATGCGTGGAAAAATGCCCACCCATAGATTCTTTATTCAACAGTAGACATTAAAAAGGAATATATATAAATCATTCAATTACATCAAAATTAAGCCACAATATACACAATTTGAACACAATCAGTAATGAATGACTGTTTATTTGTATTGTTTGGGTTTTTTGTGTAAATATAGAATGTATACCGTTGGGAGATGACATAGCCAGATTGGCTGTCTACTTGTCATCCTCCGTTAGAAGGAAAATTATTGGAGAAAGACTTTCGATGCCGTTCCAGGATGCACTGAGTAGAGATAACTTTAAATGAGGGTCTAATAACTAATAATTGATAACTAATAACTAATAACTGGTGATCAGAAAAGAACCATAGTTAGCAATACCTTCTCTCTCTCAAGAGCTACCTATTCTAATTTTACATGCTAAATATCAAGACGACGAAATATTTAGTGACCGACAACATGTGCCCTGGAGAGAAAGCGAAGGACGAGGTTTCCAGACTCTAATCAGCCCACGTTTGCATTCTGTTGTCTTGTGCATTAAAGCCAATATATTTCATCATTATATTGGGAGGGCTGTGTTCGTTCTGTTGTTCTGTAGTCTATAACGTACAATCTTTCTTCTTTCTTTCTTTAAATACTGCTGCACACCCCTTGCGGGTATTATGAGCAGGAAAAGGTGCAACGTCGGGGAGTTAGTGCGAAAAGAGATGAAAATAAGAATAGTAAGGTCTGAAAAAAAAGATGATAAACTAGTATTTTATTAACAGTGTTTAAAAAGATAAAATCCGGTTAAAAACAATCGATTCTGGCTTCAGGGATAGGTTAAATCTCTCACTGCCTTACCAAAGGACTCTTTGTCAGGCAGTGTTACAGTGTTTGATGGAAGATCATTCCATAAAACAATGGCATGTGGAAAGAATGAAAATTTGTAAAAATTTGCTCCTGTGTGGATCTGTCTGAAGTGGAAAGGGTGCATGTGTCTGGTAAGTCTTGAGGGTTGTTGAACGTAGGGTGGGAGTGGTATGGCTACTTGTTCGTGAATTATTTTATAGAACATAACAAGCCTGGAGCACATACGTCTCTCTTCAAGGCTTCTCCACCCAAGGTCAGACTGCATTTTACTTACACTTTCATATGGAGAAAAATTATTCATGACCCATCTGGCAGCTCGCCTTTGCACCATTTCCAATTTAAGTATGTTTGATTGTGTGTATGGGGACCATACAGCTGAGGCGTACTCGAGATCGGGACAATAAGGATTGTTACAACTAACCTGGGAGGAATAAGAATCCAGAGTTCTTGTCTTGAATGTTTTTATAAATATATTTCTGTTACTTATACTCCGCAGTTCTCCCCATAAATTTTGATCCGCCCACGAGAGCTGTACTGTAATCGGTCCTCTTTTTTATATTAACCCTTTGAACTCTAGTGGTATGTTCCGCGACAGTTCAATGACAGCAATTAGAAGAGTCCATATTCATTATTTATGGTAGACCAATCAATATTTTCAACGTGCAGCCACGGGGCTGCACGTTGAAAATATTGATTGGTCTACCCCACACATTTATTGAACAGCCATCCTATATAATGACGTTATGACGTATCATGTTCCTGGTTCGAAAAAGCAGCCGCTAGGTTCAAAGGATTAAGATGAACGGTATATATTATTTTTTATTCTCTGCGATGTATATACACGGCCTTCAGCGAGGCCACAGTTTATATCGAAAATAATAAAAACGAGTTTCAGTAAATTAAGCCTGGGCCGAGCTCTCACTGGACGAATTTTGTAAATTCCGATATAAACTGGGATCGAAGTTGAAGATTCTATTTTTATATGATCCAAAAACTCCATAAAGGATACTTAAATGGAACGAGAAGCAAGCAACGCTTTCTCTTAGTCCTGTGATTACGTTACAACTTAAGATGCGTTGCTTGTGCACAGTCCTTTCAAGAAATAGTCCCCATTACAGAAAAAACTGCGAAGTATTTCATGACACAAATTTAATGGAATAATTTTCAAATAAACAGGGGACGCGGTGGCACAGTTGGTAGAGATGCAGGCTGCAAGCCGAGAGGTCCTCGGTTCGAATCCCACCTGCGGCAACCGCGTTCTGTCCGTGGGGGCACGGTGGCCTTGTGTACTAAGGCGTACTTCACGTCGACGGTGCACCTGTCTTCAACCAATGCTAACCCTGCACGTGTGGAGTTAGTATGTTTGGAAGCTGACAGTTGCTCGCCGTTGCTGGGTGGTTCTCTCCGGGTACTCCGGCTTCCTCCACCCATAAAACTGATTAGCCATTGTGCAGAAATATGTGACCTTAAACACCAATAAATAAATATAATTACATTGTTAATGTAGTTATACGTTTTGGGTCCAAATACTGAATTCCCATTGGTCAGCTGGATGAAAACGTCTTGACCAAATGTAATTCATTTTTCAATGAATACATTTGGTAGAAGTTTGACCCGCATTTACGGTAGAGCGCAGTTGACAGAATGTAATTCGGGCGGTGTTTGGGCGGGTTTTTAACTCTTAGCGCCTTTCGCAGTGATCTACTCCGCTGCTGTTTCTTTGGTGACATTTCCCAAATGTGGCATAAAGCCCGTTACTAAAATACTCGTTTCCATTTCTAAAGTTGTGAAAATTAAAGCTTATTTGCCTTTGGGATATCATTTAGACGGAACAAAGGCCTGCGCTAGTCCTTGATTCCAACGACTGAAAGCCTCGTTCGTTCGTACATGTTTTATTTCGTCTTTCTGCTTTGTTGTTTGGTAAAAAGTAGTTTAAACAGTTACGGAAGGTAATTATAAGAATTGAAGGCAATTTTTAGAATCTTTATTAGAGTCTGAACGTGTGGGAAAGGGTACAAATTATGTATGAATTCCGAATTCTTAAATAATATTCAAATAAACACGAACTGCTGTCACCTACAACAACTGTTTACCATTACACGTTCCAGAATCTATGATGATTCTCCGTTGCTTGGTGGGCCTTGCATTACTAAACTATGGCTTGAAGGCTGTTACTCACTGAGCATGATGCAAATGTTGCTAATTTAGTTTTAGTTATTATTTTGATGCTAATGTATTTTAAAGTGATTGGCCAGTGAGTTATACAACTTGCGTTATGACTTCCGCAGTGGCAACTTCGCGGCCTCCGTTCTTCCCTAATTCTACGTAGGGATCTTTATCCTGGGTGGGCTGTGTCTCTCTCAGCACAAGGGACTGCCATTTTGCACCCCATCTGATAAAATGGTACCCTGTTATCGTCAATTCGTCACAATAACATATATGTTCCAATAAGATCCCACCCATAGCCCCGAACCCACATCACAAGACCATTTTCATCGATGACAGGTTTGGTAAATAAACATCTCGTGCATTCTACAACGTCACTGGACAGACAGTTAATAAATCAGATGGATGTCGAGGTCACTCCATTTGTTTTCAAACAAGCCTGAAAATAAGCAATCTGTCATTTGCAGAATGAGGTCCCCATAGGGTGAATTTGCTGATGCTATCCCATACAGTGGGCCAGTTTATCCTCTGGGTGCCTCTTTCTGTTTAGGTTTGAGGCCCTGATTCAGATTGAGGTTCTGAGAGGTTAAATTTCATCACCAAATTCACCCTCTGGGGACCTCATTTTGCAGATGAAAGTCTGCTTATTTTCTGGTTTGAGTTCAAATCGTAAACTGGTTTGTAATTTTAACAACACTTCATTCACAACATCCGTTGCTGTGCGTGTGAAAAGTCTACAAAAATGAAGCGGTTTTCAAGTCTCTCCGTTGATGAAATAATTGCGAAACGGGCAACCTCATTTCAAATGTTCCGCGTGGTGACGTCAAACGGCAACACATGCTACAGAGCTGTAAACACAGAAAAAAATACACGAGCTCTCGTCCAATCAGAGGGCGATGATTTGAGTTTTATTGGAACATAATTTTTGTCGAGAAACGTCTCGTGGAAGTTTTGCTATAGCTTCATTAAATAATTCAAGACAAAGAAATTAGATTCGAAATGAAATGAAATAATTTATTCAACAATACTCACTGAAACGAAATTCGTGTACAAAGAAGTTCTTTAGAAACATTTACATGGGTATTGTTTGGAGATGACATAGCTTGATTAGACGCCGTCCCGTCCCCTTAAGTGGTAATTTGATGGCAGTACACTGGGTGAACACTTGTATTTTCCTCATCCTTTTAGGTGAATTAAAGATTACGATTTCCACACCCACCTACAATGTTCAGTTTGGGCGAAGATAGATATTCAAATTGTGAACTATTGGCACTAATGAACATTCCATTTGTTGACTAGGGGCCCAATCGGTATAAGATCAGTTGCATATTATGCCAGCAAGCACCCCAGCATATAGGTGTACACCAACCTATAACTAATCTCAAGGCCCATATAACGAACAACCTGGGACCAGTACTATAAAACTTTTGCAATCGTATTTTCTAGAATTGTATTTTCTAGTTATGACTTTGAATGGGTTGAAATGAAGCAGTAGCATTTTCAAAGATGTGGCAGTTTGCCAGTTGGCAAATTGCCATATCTTTTAAAATGTTAATGATTCATTTTAGTCAGTTATTTAATAGGTAGAAAATACAATTCTAGAATATACAGTTGTAAACGTTTTATAGTTTTGGCCACTGGATTGTTGAAGTGAATAGAAGAAGAGTATGGGTCCAGAAACGCTTGCGTTAGCATTCTTTTAAATACTGCTCATTGTGTTCCATAGTTTTGGAAAGGTGTACTTTGGGAAGTCGGGACTTTAAATACGAACTAATTTTTTTATTCGCGGATAAGTAATTCCGGTCAAGTGATTTTCATTATGGGATGGACTAATTAGCCTGTATTTTGTTTTTCTAATATCAAGAGAAATGTCACACCAGGCGCTCAATTTCTCAATCTCCTGATGAATGTTGCTGTATGGGGAATTATAGTCATGTTCAGACGTATAAACTGTTGTTTCATCAGCGAAACACAGTATAACTGTTGTGGCGGATTTACTTATATCATTAAAATAAATCAAAAAGAGAAGCGGTTGAAGTACCGAACCTTGAGGCACATCTTTTGTGAATGGTTCAAGGCCAGAAGATGATCTGTTGTATGTGACGAACTAAATTTGCCGAGCAAGATACCTTGTGAACCATTCTTTTGTGATGCCCTCAAATACCCAAATTCGGGGTTTTTGGAGAAGTTTACTGTGATTTGGGGGGTCAAAGGCTTTTGAAAAATTCAGGAATACAAATGAATTACTATTTTTGCTTCTTTTGATGTTATTATCAAACACGGGGAGTGCGGTAGAGTTGCGGTAACCGGTTCTCGTCGGATCACCGAAGTTAAGCAATGTCGAGCCCGGTTAGTCCTTGGATGGGTGACCGTCTGAGCGATCGATTCGGACTCCCGCGTTGTGTCCTTGGGCAAGGCACTTAACCCAGACTGCCCACATGGGGGAACGATGGCGCCGTGCACTAAGGCATACTACACGTCGATGGTGCGCTTGTCTTGAACCAATCTAACCCTGCCTGTGCTGCAGTGTGGAGTTACGATGTTGGGGAGCTGGCAGCTGCTCGTCGTTGCACGGTGGTTCTCTCCGGGTACTCTGGCTTCCTCCACCCGTAAAACTGTCACCGACACGATATGACATTGGATGTTAATGTGTTGTCAAACTTTAATAAATAAATATTATCAAAGACATGATTTGGGAATTGTAACATAGGGTTGGTGATATGTTCAATGCCATTTTTGCAAACCATATTGATGTCTGAATAAAATGTCAAAACCGGACAACCAATTACACCTCAGGTTTTCTTGTAGCTTTGAAAAAAACATGTAAAATACTAATTTACCTGTAATTATCAAGAGCTGTGGACCCCCTGCGTTGTATATTGGGGCGGTAATGGCAATTATTTTATTTTATCTGGGACACGGCCTTTAACGAATAAGTCATTTATTATATGGGTGGGTGGGTCTGAAATTTCGTCTATCGTTTCCTTGAGCAATTTTGTTAATCCATGACAATGTGTGGTTAATTTCAATCCTGGAGATAAGTTGACTGTCATCGGCAAGATGAGGTCCTCAGAGGGTGAATTTAGTGATGCTACCCTGCACAGCAGGGTAGCATCACTAAAATTACCCTCTGCGAACCTCCATTGAAATCAAGGTCGCAGGTCTAAACAGAAAGAGGTACCTACAGGATATATGAGCCCGCTGTATGGGATAGCATCAGCAAATTCACCCTCTGGGGACCTCATTCTGCATATGACATATATTTTATTTCCAGGCTTGGTCAATTTAGTATCAGTTTTGCCTAGTGTGGTGATCATTTCTTCCTTGTTCGTCGGGAAAATGAAAAATAATTTTTTTTTTACAGTTTTGGATGGACTTCAATCTAATAGAGAAATCAGGATTTATTGGATGAGTTCATATTTTAATCGCAATCTTAACAAAATAAAACTATGGCAATAAATTAATGTCAGTGGAATCTGCCACTGCATAATCAAACCCCACGGGAATAACAAAAATGTGACTACATTCACTACTAACAAAAAAATAAATAGCAGCACAATGCCAGAGTGAAATGGCAGCACCAACGTCACCATAATCAACATCTTATCCTATTCCAATTTGTGATAACACATGTTAGTCAAATCTCATCCTTTAGTCAATATAATATGTATTATGGATTAAAAAATGATTTTTGACCTATAATGTCCAGTTCAAATAAAGGTAATGGCGTTCTACTTTTGAACTGAGGTCACGAAAATATAAAAAAAAATATTTATAATTTTTAATTGGGTACAGAGAGTGAAATTCACGGCAGCTAGACCTGAAATAAAATCGCGAATTCCCGATCGATAAAGTCAAAAACCGTTTTGTTTGATTTCAGTTTTCCTTTCTCTTTTATAGTACCCACATTCTGGGAGTTTGACTAAACCCCAAACTATCATATTATTACGTAACGGTTTTTGTAGACACACTGACGCGAAATCTGTTATTCTCTCTCTTTATTTATTTATTTATTGGGGGTTTAACGACACTTTCGACAGCCTGGGCCACCTCGTATCGGGCAGCTTTACAAGTGGAGGAAGCCATAGTAGCCGAAGAGAATCAGCGATCAACGGCGAGCAACTGTCAGACTCCCCAACGTACTAACTCCATAAAAGTAGGGTTAGCATTAGTTGAAGACAAGTGAACAATCGAGTATGCCTTAGTACACAGCGCCACCGTGGGGACAGTCGGGAGTAAGGTAAGTGCCTTGCTCAAGGACACAACGCAATAATCCCTGGTGGAGATCGAACCGTGGACCTCTCGGTTTAAAATTTAATACCGTAACCACTGAGCCACTGCACTCCCAATTTTCATTCACATCACATCAATAAATACTAAAGAAACAAGTGTTTGACCACCGAGGTGCTATTAGTCACCTACAGCGCTTTTGTGACATAAGGTGTTTTTGTCACATAAGACATGACCACAGTCAGCAGGGGTATCAGATCTGGGGGGGGGGGGGGGGCAGTTTTGGTAAAATAATTGGGGACGGTTCGGCTTGGGGACAATTCGGGTTTCATGACAACAGTCAACAGGAGTATATCAGACCTGGGGGGTGGTTTGGGTAAAATACAGGTTATCAGACAGGATTTCAAATGTGAATGGAATCTAAAAATTGAGAGTTGAGAGAAGTGTAGCTTGAACCATGTTGGAGGGAGGGGGTGGCAACATAAAAATAGAGAAAAAAAGCTTAACAAACACAGCAAAAATGGCCGCCATCTTGGATTTTGAAAAAAAAATATTAAGCGTGCATCATCCCTTCAGAACCATTTATCCACGTACCAAATATGAAAGGTGTAGCTTAAAGCATGTTGGAGAGAGAGGAGGTAACAAAAACAGACAGACAGACAGACAGACAGACAGACAGACAGATCTTAGATAATATTGAGCGTGCATCCCTCGCAACCCTTTATCATTGTGAAAATATGAAAGGTGTAGCTTAAAGCATGTTGGAGTGAGAAGTGGTAACATAAAAACAGACAGACAGACAGACGGACGGAGTGCAATCCTATAGCCCCCTTACGGTTCCCGTAGGGGACTAATTAAGGTACAAACGCGCACCATCGTCGTGCAGTATGACTCAGTACACAGCGTCACCGTGCCCCCGCGTAGACAATCGGGATTACGTGCCTTGCCCAACGACACAGCGCAGTAATCCCTGGCGGATATCGGTGCGTGTGCATTCTCTCTAGAAAATCCATTGAATAGAACGAGTTTGTCCTCGGAAACATAGCTTATCACCCTTCATTGGTACGAGCTCGGAGAGCTCGTTCCAATGAGGGTTCTTAGACTATGTTTTAGTTTAGGTAAAATTTCCAAAAAATAATAAAAATTGAGCGGCGACTTTGTGAATAGCGTGGGACGGTTTTCACTTTTTATGTCAGGTAAAAGGGTTAATCCTGAGGTTATTGATATACAGAAAACCATAACATGAATACTCCAGACTGTTGGGTTAACATAAATCGCTAGGCAAGCTATAAAATATTAACCTATTGTACGATTGTGGTGAAATCCCACTTGAGTATAGATTCAGTACTTACCACCTTCGACAACGGAGAATGAAATACGTTGATGATGTTATTGGCAACAGAGACGATTATTAAATAGATATTGATAACACAGAAGCGCTAAATGGTAACAGGGGGATAGATCCTATAGTGAAATTAGCTGGAGAAAATTCAAAATACCACTAGGATAATTTATTTTTATTACAGATTAAGTGTGTGTTCAAAACAAGAACTTTCGTCGCATGGTGGATAAGATTGCGAGTGAACGAAACATATGGATTGCACCAGGTTAGCTAACCTTAGTTTTCTGCTGTAAAACATCCTTTAGATTAGCGGGTGATTAAATTGTTGGAATGATAATCCATTGAACTGTGTTTCTGTTCTGCATTCTGCGTGTTTTAATCTGAAGTTGGCAACTCATCGTAAAATTTACCCCAAAATATTGTCTGTCTAATAAACGAGCTCTCGATGGTTCCGCCCTATTTTATAACAAAGGAGAGCAATTTAATCCGGTTTGTATTCGATAACTGATGACTTTGACCCTCAAGAAGAGATACCGCATTTAATATATCTTCAAGTAAGCGGCTTCACTCAGGACGAGCTGCACGGCGAAGCAGGGATGTGGCGATAGCGTGGGGTGGGGAGGTCTCACCCCTAGCTAGGAGTGGGGGTGGGGGTGTCTTCCCCCCACCACCACAGCTAGGAGTATTTTTTTCAATAGTTGGAAATTTCGAGGTCAAAAATCAAATAGTTGGAAATTCAGTAAATTAACATTGTTCATGAAAAATATTAAAATTCCAACTAATGAGAAATTTTGATCTTTTATTTCCAACTGGAAACTTGAGTTTCAAATTTCCTACTCCAAAATTGACATGGCCTCAAAATTTCGACTCTGACATCAATCCGGTAAATTTTCTGACCCAGACACATTATAAATGATTCTTTTTCCGTTTCAGGACTAGTGAAAATTTTCAGAAGGGTTCATAACCCTTTACCCAACGCAGACGATTTCAAAATTCATTATTTTAAATATCATTTTTTTTTAATTTTTTTTTAAAAATTTCAACAAAGCCATATCATGCGACCCCTCTTTGGAACGAGCTCGACGAGCTCGTTCCAAAGAGGGATCGCGTGATATGGTTTTGTTGAAATTTTTCGAAAAATAATATTTTTTCAGCAGCTGTATTTGCATATTACGCGGGCGGATGCGGGCGATTCGTTGGGTAAAGGGTTAAAAGATATCACCCAGCGCTGCAGTGCAACCACCTGCCCTCCAGCCACTTCCCTGGTCACAGTGCAATGCCTCAACAGTCTTTTTGATGAAAATATAAATATATTTCTTCATATATCTCACTTTTATCAAATATCCCCTACTTTTTTTGATTAGTATATAATGTACGCGACCAAAGATCCGGTTATTTATATCATTGCAGTCATATTAACCCCTGCACACTGATGTAAAAATCTCAAAATTTCAGGCTGCTATTTTTTCCCATGATGCTCATTGAGCTCTGTCAAACAAGACTGAATTGATTAAATTTCTAGTTGCATTATGGGAATAATGGCTACTTGAAATTTTGGTATTTTGACATCAGTTTTAGGGAGTTAACTATTGTGCATGCAGTAGAGATGGTAGAGATGAGTAATACATCGAAAAACCGAACCCCTACCGATATCATGGGGATACCAAAAAACCGAACCGAACCCATCATTGAATACCGAAAGTATCTGAATATTCACATTTTCGAACATTCGCCACTTACAATACATTGTTGAGGGTTGATAGGAGCTGAAGGGTTCATTTTCTTTTCAGTTTTGTTAACCTTTAACTCATTTGGCGCGACAGGCGACTAAAGTCGACAGACGACAGACCGCGGAAAGGTACTGCAGTAGTCATTTTAGCCAACTATGTGTGTCCATTTCCAAGTGCTTTTAACCCCTTACCCAACGCAGACGATATCAAAATTTATTATTTTAAATATTTTTTAAAAATTTTTTAAAAAAAACATATCATGTGACACCCTCGTTGGAACGAGCTCTTCGAGCTCGTTCCAGCGAGGGGTCACATGATATGGTTTTGTTGATTGTTGAAATGTTTTGAAAAATAATATTTTTTCAACTGTTGAAGTTGCATATTACACGGGGGGGGGGGGGGGGTGCGGCCGATTCGTTGGGTAAAGGGTTGAACAAACATATTCCCATGTTTCATGCACCATTTATGTCCTATCCATGAACAACGATATCGTCCCTTGAAAGTATAAAGGTGCCATTTAAATATATACAGGAAATCGTTTGAAAAACTGTCAATGAGATCATTAGAACATCTTTTAAAATAATAACGCTTTAGTCTAACAACCTATACTTTTTGTAAAATTCCTGATGAATATTAGGCGCTAAGAATTCTGCTTCTCAGATTATTCCGCACCAAAAGTGTTAAGGAACAGGGAAATTGTCGTGAATCCCAACTAGACTGCGACCTGTACGTGTCCAGCGGCTTTGCAGTGATTTCTTTCTTAACAGGTAGTCAAGACTTGACAAGAAATCACTGCTTATGTGATCTATCAATTGTCGGTAGTGCCTCGTTATGATGACATTTTAATGGCACATGTTCCGAGATCTCAAGGGGGGGGGGGGGGGGGCAGGTGGTAGAGATGCAGGCTGCAAGCCGAGAGGTCCTCGGTTCGAATCCCACCTGCGGCAACCGAGTTGTGTCCTTGGGCAAGACACTTCACCCCGATTGCCTTCGTGGGGGCACGATGACGCTGTGTACTGAGGCGTACTGCACGTCGATGGTGCGCACGTCTTCAACCAATCTAACCCTGCCTGTGCTGCGGTGCAGAGTTCAGAGTTACGATGTTGGAGAGCTGACAGCTGCTCGTCGTTGCTCGGTGGTTCTCTCCGGGTACTCCGGCTCCCTCCACCCGTAAAACTGTCACCGACATGATATGACCCTGGCTGTTGATGTGTCGTTAAACCCAAATGAAAAAAAATGTGATCTATCTATTGTCGGTAGTGCCTCGTTATGATGACATTTTAATGGCACATGTTCCGAGATCTCAAGACTTATATAGACCTTTGAAGGTTAAGGTGTGTTTGGAACAAGTCACAAAATTTGCTATAGATATAATTGTTGTTTTACAATTTATTTAATGTGTATTGCAGTTGTTTATGGGAAAGTCTTGGCTTCCTATCCTAAATGGGCAACCAAGACATGCCAAGAAATAACTGCCAAATCAAAATCATAATTCCCCCCTTCATTAATTGCACAGTACTGTGAGCCCAAAAGCAGTCCCAACCCTCCAAAACTCTTCATCAGTATTTGTGCTTGGATAAGTAAGGACAGAAATATTATGTCCTTTTTAACCCTTTACCCAATGCACACAATTAAAATTAATAGTTTTAAATAATTTTTCTAATTTTTCAAAATTTTTTAACAAAACCACATCATGGAAAAACTGAACCGATAACGACATCATGGGGATATATTTGCTATTTATAAGATCTTGTTGGGGGTTGATAGCAGCTGAAAGAAATGACTGATTGTCTTTTCAGTTTTATTAACCCTTAGAGGCCTGGGCAATTGTCCTGCATTCCTATTAGACAACCTGTACATGTCCAGCTGCTTAGCAGTGATTTCTAGTCAAGTCTTGGCTGCCTTAACAGGCAGCCAAGACTTGATTAGAAATCACAGCCAAAGTGATTTGGTTACTGTCAGAATCACCTCCTACTGATGGCATGTAAAGGGCTTTGAGATCGCAAAAGCCTGAAATAGGCCTTTAAAGGTGGCGATGTGTTTCAAACAAGTCACAAAATACTGTAGATATGATTTCTGTTGGCAAAATAAAACCAATGTGACGCTATGGTACAGTGATACAAGAACAACTTATTCTGTGTTTTCCTGATTTCCAGAATTCCCCTTTAGTATCATCGGCATATCTCATGTCGAGGGGGGGGGGGTGGCGTTGCGGTAACAGGTTCTCTTCAGCTCACCGAAAGTAAGCAACGTCGAGCCGGGTTAATCCTTGGATGGGCGACCGTCTGAGCGATCGATTCGGACTCCCGCGTTGTGTCCTTGGGCAAGACACTTAACCTCGATTGTCCACATGGGGAACGATGACGCTGTGTACTAAGGCGCACTGCACGTCGATGGTGCGCATGTCTTGAACCAATCTAACCCTGCCTGTGCTGCAGTGCGGAGTTCCGATGTTGGGGAGCTGACTGCTGCTCCTCGTTGCTCCGTGGTTCTCTCGGGCTTCCTCCACCCGTAAAACTCACCGACGCGATATGACCCTGGTCGTTAAAGTGTCGGTAAACCTTAATAATAAATAAATAAATAAATAAATAAATAAATAAATAAATAAATAAATAAATAAATCTCATGTCAAGTCTGATACCGATGCCATAGTATACCCTCCTAGAAATATTGAAACTGACATCAAACTCAAAATTCCAAAACCACTCATCTCCAGCAGAGAGTTTCATTATTTTCAACACAGGCTTATAATTAATTAAGAGAGAAACAGCGTGAACAACCCACGTCTGCACCGACAGCCCAACTTTAGAAGTACAGTTCCGAATGTTTGCTTTATCACGCAGGGAGTGCGGTGGCTCAGCGGTAGACTGTTGGACTTCTAGGCTAGAGGTCCCGAGTTCGATTCCCATTCGGGAATTAACAAATGTATCTAAATTTAATTTTTTTTATCTTTTTGTGTCCATGGGCAAGGCACTTTATCCCGGTTGCCTACCTGGGGCCACGATGGCGCCGTGTACTAAGGCGTACTGCACGTCGATGGTGCACATGTCTTCAACTGTTGTAACCCTGCTTGAGCTTCCTCGTCCGATCCACCCATCAGAATCTGTGAAATTTGGTATGCAGCAACCTTAGGGGTCAGATTCAAGTTTGTTCAAGCCAAGTCCCTGGGTTCATATTTGGACTCCCTGTAGGAGCCCGAATTATTACTTAGTTCAAAATGAGGAATATTCTTTAAAAATATACTTCTTCAGATCCAGAAGTCAGAATCTTTTGATATTGGTAAGGGCATCCTTACGCATGTGAGATTCAAGTTTATTCAAGCCAAGTCCCTGGGTTCATATTTGGGCTCCCTGTAAAAGCCGGAATTATAACTTAGTTCAATATGAGGAATATTCTTTAAAAATCTTTTTTTTCGGATCCACCGGTCAGAATCTTTGGATATTTGGTATAAGCTTTTCTTAGGAGGGGCAGATGCAACTTGTTCAAATCAATACCCTGGGTTGATATTTAGGCTACCATGCCAGGTGAGCGCCCTCAGGCCCCCTGGGGCCTCTTGTTTTAATTGTATCTAAATTTAATTTTTAATCTTTTATTGAATCCTGCGTTCACGATGTCCGGTACCAATTGTGTAAATGATCCTGGATTTCAGCGTGACCTGGGATCTCCTGAACGACCCCATCCCCTCGTCCTAAATCCCCCTAACAGCGCATTCAGGGCTTATATTTTATCTAAATTTGGGCGAATCCATTTGGATTCTCGCAAAAATGGTTGCAAACATCCATACCTGCTATGATTGTCCTAGAATCCCATTAGGCCACCATGGTTGAATCATGTTGTACACTCATAACACGTGTTAAGGTGCTATATAAGTAATGGAATTTTGTTTATTTTGAAATTTCCACCTCTCATATTCCTTAAATTCAAATTAAATATACACAGATTATACATCAAAATGAAGACTGAGACGTATAGAACACGAAAAATATATGAACTCAACTCAGAGTTGACAGTAGGCATAACTGGTTCCTGGAAGTCTGCTACCGTATTCGTACCAGAACTGATGATACAATAATATTTCATGAGAACAACTTGTGGCCAAATGTGCTTCACATATCCAAGAAAAAAGCTAGGGCATCAAAATTCTTCATAACGCAGTGGCAGAGCTGCATGGGGGTAAATTCCAAAACCTTCGCTTTTGTCTACATTCAATATATTTTCGATTTCCGGTCAACGTCATCGAACAGTAAAAGCATCGATACACAACGCCGTCTAAAATCAAAGAATGAGAAAGATCGCCTTAATACAGCCTACTATTATTATATAGAGACTGTACAGTTGCCATCTTCTATGCAAGGTATCATGATACCTATTGAAATTTCTTAGAATTACGATTTTGTTTTTCGATGAAAATTCGTGGTATCAAGTGATTTGCACATGTCCGTCGAACCTGGAATCCATATTCAATAACAAAAAAATGCAGACAGTGTTGTCCTTTTCCCAAATGTAGTCCTATCGCTGCATTCGAAATTGTTTTGAATTCCTACCTTTGTTCTTGGATATCTCAAGCACATTTGGCCACAAGTTGTCCTCGTGAAATATTATTGTATTATAGGTTCTGGTACGAATACGGTAGTAGACTTCCAGGAACCAGTGGTGCCTGTTGTCAACTCTGTGAGTTGATTACAAATGTGTTTCTTGTTCTACACATCTCAGACATCATTTTGCTGTATAATTTGTGTATATTTAATTTGAATTTAAGGGCCTATATAAGTAATGGAATTTTGTTTATTTTGAAATTCTCACCTCTCATATTCCTTAAATTCAGATTAAATATAAACAAATTATACATCAAAATGAAGGTTGGGATGTATAGAACGCGAAACACGTATGTAATCAACTCATAGAGTGGACTGCAGGCACCACTGTTTCCTGGAAGTCTGCTACCGTATTCGCACCAGAACTGATAATAAAATAATATTTCATCAGGACAACTTGTGGCCAAATGTGCTTCATATATCCAAGAACAAAGCTAGGCATTCAAAACACTTTCGAATACAGCGATAGGACTGCATTTTGGAAAAGGACAACACTGTCTGCATTTTTTATTGAAGATGGTTTTCATGCTCGACAGACATGCGCAGATCATTCGTTACTACGAATTTCCATCGAAAAACAAAATCGTAATTCTAAGAAATTTCAGCAGGTATCATGATACCTTGCATTGAATATGGCAACTGTGCAATCTCTATCTAATAACAGTATACTGTATGAAGGCGATCTTTTTCATTATTTGATTTTAGACGGCGTTGTTTTTACATGCTTTTTCTGTCCGATGACGTCGACGGAAATCGAAAGTATACTCATACGTAAACAAATTCAAAGGCTTTTGAATTTTCCCCCATGCACCTCTGTCGCCGTGTTGTGATGAATTTTGATCCCATTGCTTTGTTCTTGGATATGTAAAGCACATTTGGCCACAAGTTGTTTTCGTGAAATATTATTAAATTATCAGTTCTGTTGCGAATACGGCAGCAGACTTCCAGGAATCAGTGGTGACTTCAGTCGATTCTATGAGTTGATTACACATGTGTTTCGTGTTCTATACATCCCAACGTTCATTTTGATGTACATTTTGGGTCTATTTAATTTGAATTGAAGGAATATCAGAGGTGAGAATTTTCAAAATAAACAAAATTTCATTACTTATATAGGCCCTTAAGGAAATATGAGAGGTGGAAATTTGAAAACAAGCAAAACTCAGTTACCTGTATAGTACCTTAAGTTGCGGCTGCTATGTTAGGTAAAGTGTTAAATTGACTCAAGTATTTTCACGAGAATCCAGGCCGAGATGCAGCTAGCTGCGAGAATCTACCTGGATTATCGATGGCTTTGATGCGCGAATCTTTGATTCGAAATATATGCCCTGGCGCATTCCATAGTTGATATAAATTGCTACAAGACGTTCGACATCGGGGAAAACGTGAAATAAAAACTCATGCTACCAACGCATTCGACGGTAATAATCACGGGTTACACCAAACAGGTGCAGAATTATACTTGAATGTCGGTCAGAGATCAGTCAATGACACTCTTCCAGTTCGCAAAGACCTCGTGCAGATCGTGTGACAGTCTACGAGAGAGTCGGCAAACTTCAAGTCAATTAGTGATTGACGTCACAACTGCGTGTATTTTGATTTCCGTGTGATCACTTCCAAGTTAACGGTTGCGACATGTAACGGTTGTTGATACCTCTGTACACGCAATTGTCGTTGAACTGGATCTGCCACCCTGGACCGGTATTGTCGGTAAGTGATCTGTATGAATGATTTTTCTCCTGATTGGCCCTTATTCTTCCGCAATTTCCGGCTCTCGGTATGTGAAAACCCACATAGATATCGTTGTGAAATCCTCAAAGTATCACCCAGATGCAACGAAATTGGGGTTTTAGGACCCTGCAATTTAAAATTATCCTGAACTGCAGCCCGAACCATGGTCGGCACATGGCAGCGACGACTCTTGCTTGACCGATTTTCCCCAAATTTCCGGCCCCAACATTTTTACCCTCGCGGAAACCCAGGTAAATCGCACTAAAATATTCATTTCGCACCAGCAATAAAGCATTTTGCACCAAACATATATTTTGGTAGGTCTCAGAAGACTTTTGTGGTTTATTATTTCAATGTGTTGTTTTCGATAAAATCGCTGTTTATTGATACAGGTGAGAGAGAATACTCGCCTGTCGAGTAAACTATATGCAACGATATAACCAAGGCTCCCAGTTATGGGTCAACTGAATTAACCTTTACCTAGCACGAAAAGCAGACGACACATGAAAATAAAATTCTTGAATAATTTTTTTTTTTCATTTTTTGTCTCACAAACATAGGTTATGAATCCTCATTGGAACGAGCTCAATGAGCTCGTTCCAAAGAGTGGTCATAACCTATGTTTTTGAGACAAAAAATGACAAAATGAGAATTATATGGCGATTTTTGTGAAGAGCGCTGGCCGGTTTTTCCCGTTACGTTGGGTAAAGGGTTAACAGCTTATCTATTTATTTTGATCCTTGTCAATACATTTCTTTGTTACTTAAACTTTCTTCAGCTTGCTTAAGGTGCTATACAAGTAATAGAATTTTGTTTATTTTGAAATCCTCACCTCTTATATTCCTTAAATTCAACTTAAATACACACAAATTATACATTAAAATGAAGGCTGAGATGTGTAGAACATGAAACATGTATGCAATCAACTCAAAGAGCAAAGCTATGCATTCAAAACACTTTGGGATGCAGCGACAGAACTGCTTTTGGGAAAAGGACAACACTGTCTGCATTTTTTTATTGAAGATGGATTCCATGTTCAACGGGCATCGATACCACGAATGTCCATAAAAAAACAAAAGCGTACTTCAAAGAAATTTCACCAGGTGTCATGACACCTTGCACAGAATATTGTAATTGTGCAGTCTCACTATAATAATAGTACGCTGTATTCAGGCGATCTTTCTCATTATTTGATTTTAGACGGCGTTGTTTTTCGATGATTTTTTCCGTCCGATGACGTTGACCGGAAATCGAAAGTAAGGTTATATATGTAAACAAAGAAGTCATTTTGGGAATTTACCCCCATGGAGCTATGTCGCTGTGTTCTGAAAGATTTTGATGCCCAAGCTTTGTTCTTGGATGTGTGAAGCACATTTGGCCACAAGTTGTTTTTAGAAAATATTATTGTGTTATCACCAGTGGTGCCTGCTGTCAACTCTATGAATTGATTTCATATATTTTTCGTGTTCTATACATCTCGGTCTTCATTTTGATGTATAATTTATGTATATTTAATTTGAATTTAAGGAATATCAGAGGTGGAAATTTCATAATAAACAAAATTTCATTACTAATATAGCACTGACAGAGCTGACAGCAGGAATCACTGGTATTCGTCCCAGAGCTGATTAAAAAATAGTATTTCACTAGAACAACTTGTGGCCAAATGTGCTATACATATCCAAGAACAAAGCTAGGGCATTAAAATTCTTCAAAACACATAGATAGAGCTGCATGGGGGTAAATTCCAAAACTGTCTCCTTTTATGACATTGTAAATTACTTTCGATTTCCGGTCAACGTCATCGGGCGGAAAAAGTGTCGATATACAACGCCATCTACAATCAAATAATTAGAAAGATCGCCTTAATACAGCATACTATTATATATATAGACTGACCAGTTGCCATATTCTATGCATGGTATCATGACACCTGTTGAAATTTCTTAGAATTACGATTTTGTTTTTCGATGGAAATTCGTGGTATCGAGTGATTTGCGCTTGTCCGTCGAACAAGGAATCCATCTTCAATACAAAATGTAGACAGTATTGTCCTTTTCCCAAATGCAGTCCTATGACTGCATTCGAAAGTGTTTTGAATGCCTAGCTTTGTTATTGGATATCTGAAGCACATTGGCCACAAGTTGTTCTCGTGAAATATTATTGTATTATAGGTTCTGTCTGGTACGAATACGGTAGTAGACTTCCAGGAACCGGTGGTGCCTGCTGTGAAATCTATGAGTTGATTTTATATATTTGTCGTGTTCTACACATCCCAACCTCCATTTTGATGTATAATTTGTGTATATTTAATTTGAATTTAAGGAATATCAGAGGTGTGAATTTCAAAATAAACAAAATTCCATTACTTATATAGCACCTTAATCCTTTTTTATACCATGATTACCTATTCTACTATATATGAAAAACCTATGACATAAATTTTAACCTTACACACCGACCGTGGTGAGCACGCCAGCAATGGGATTTCAGTAGTTAAAATTTACACCTACAGTGGAACTTCATCCAAGCCGACCTTTGGTGACGTCGACCTGAATACGAATTTATCTAAATTTATCGCACGTCGCCTCGCGGAGAGTGAAATAAAAGTGACAATTATTTACATCGTTTTTAAATGTGTTTACCCCATAAAATGCCGAAAATTAGCATTAGCATTGTCTCATGTTAATAAAGCATCCATAATTCGAAACAATGTGTTACGTTGTTAAAATGAAAAAGGCCCTGTTTCGTTTTCTATCTAGTTTTGGAGATAAAATTGACAGCGCAAGTACCGCCCACCGATGCTCATGTAAACAAAAGCAGATTCGCACGTATGTACGGCTCCTTTCTCAGTAAAATCGAGAAAAAATAATAGCAACTGTTAATAGTCTGACGATCATGGTATAAATAAAATATACCCAAAGTGGCTTGGTGTACCAAATGTTCACCACTCGTGGTGAAGTGGTGTTACCCGCGCGCCAAAGGCTCGCGGTTAACACCACTTCACCACGAGTGGTGAACATTTGGTACACCAAGCTACTATGGGTACATTCTACATTTATAATCCTTCTGGAAGATAATACATATTGGAAGTGAATAAACAGTGAGTAAACAATAATTATGAAACTATTTTGTAAAAGTTAATAATTACTTTTTACTTTTTAATATCTATACTTTTATCATTTGGGGTATTTTTTACGACTAAAATACTGAAAAGAGCTTGGTAATACTAAATTAAAATATCGTAGTTTTAGTACAGCAAGCACTGTCTGCAGTGCTTTAGCATTCCAGGTGGCGTCTTGCAGCGTCGTGGAGACAAGTCATGAGTGGTTGGAAATTTCATCTATCTGGATTTTAGAGCTTCTTCAGTGATACTGATGTCTCCTTTACTTCTCACAAACCCAACTCGGTTTCAAATCGGTAAAAATTCCAACTGTTAGTTACTATTTACAACTACAGTGTACGCAATAATCGGTACGAGAATTCTATAGTACATTTACTAATTTTAATATAAAAAAATCCTCGAAATGCACTTCAAGAAAATCACATGTAAAATCGTTAATTCCATCATTCACAGTTACAAAATGATGAAACATCGAAAACTGGTCATTCCTGCATTAGATCTGATTTAATGTTAGGACAGGGTGAATTGTTCAAAGTTTTCACCTTGAGTATTTGTTTAGTATGTATTAACTTCCCAGAAGAGTACCGAATAATAATAACCTGATAATTCTATCATAAATTAGTTGGCAGGGGGCGCGGTGGCTCAGTTGGTGGAGGTGCAGGCTGCAAGCCGAGAGGTCCTCGGTTCGAATCCCACCTGCGGCAACCGCGTTGTGTCCTTGGGCAAGACACTTCACCCCGATTGCCTACATGGGGGCACGATGACGCTGTGTACTGAGGCGTACTGCACGTCGATGGTGCGCATGTCTTCAACCAATCTAACCCTGCCTGTGCTGCGGTGCAGAGTTCAGAGTTACGATGTTGGAGAGCTGACAGCTGCTCGTCCTTGCCCGGTGGTTCTCTCCGGGTACTCCGGCTTCCTCCACCCGTAAAACTCTCACGGTCACGATTAGCCATTGTGCATAAGTATGTGACCTTAAACACCAATAAATAAATAATAAATAATTAGTTGGCATTTCAGTTACTAGAATCAATTTTATGCCCTCTTTCATGGCTTCATTTTTAACAATTTTCGCGGTAGTGAATTTCCAACTAGGGGGAGGGAACGGCAGATGGTGTTTCCCCCTCCCAATCCCTCCCCTATTTGGAAATGCACTGCCCTACACCCACCTACCCTCCAATCGAAAACCTCTACCCACGTCCCTGGCGGCTTGTTGAACGTAAAATACGATATATGGTTAATTTGCTCGCATTTACAGAGAGACTCACTTTGGCACTAATATCCTTCATTCGGCATCAAAAAATTCATTTGGCGTCGAATAAAAATTCCTCTTGTCACCAAACAAAATAAAACGCTCCAGTGTGAACACCACGGGCTCAAGTCAACTGGAATAGTTTTGTTCCGAATAAACACAGCTGTCTATTTACCAGGACGAAGTAAGTGTTTTAAAAAGGTCACATGTCTACCTTGTAAACGATTCGGTCCTATATTAGTTTCGCTTCTTTTGGAATTACAAGTTTCATTTAAGACATTTAAAAGTGTTCACAGAAGCAGATAAGGTTAGCCAACCTATTTTGCAGTTGCCGGGATTAACAGCACCTGGAATTGGTCATGCTGTTTTAGTCGACAAGAATAAATACCACTCTTTTTGATTGAAAATAAACTCTCTAAAATTCAGTTTATTATTCGCTCGTCAACCTTTTCTGGCATATAATGGGCCTTGTAAGAACACTTGTACTTGTTGTCTGAGATTTAACGCAGATTGGAGAGAATTAGGGCTGTCACGATCAATCGATTAATCGATTGTTGATCGGTCACGGCGAAATCGACTAGTATTTTTCGTTGTCGATTAATCGGTAAATTGTATCCCGTTTTAGATGTTTAATAATTAAAAGAAAAATTGATGAAAAAACTATTGTTTCTAAAGGTATTGACTTAAGAACATCGATGTTAAACCCCAAGAAGCCCTTGGAAGCATTTGTCTTCCAAGTGCATTCATAAAAGCTTTGATGTTCTGAATCTTTGAACCATCAGTGTAACAATCAAGACCGGTCGGCAGTTGCGAAGATCGCAACTGCCGACCGGTCTTGATTATTACACTGACGGTTTAAAAGTTCAGAACATCAAAGCTTTGAATGTACCTAAAAGTTGATCGTCTTCGTTGTTTACTTGAGGTAGGTCAGCTGACTTGAACTTCATTTTTATCGACTTCAAAGAGAGGGAGAGGGGGTGGGGGGTCATCTCGGTACGATTAATCGATTATTATCGATTATTTGCGACGATTAATCGATTCCTAAATTGAAAAATCGTGACAGCCCTAGAGAGAATGTGTTTAGCACAAGAGGAAATGTAACACTTTTATGAACTAAATAAAAAACACAGAATATATCTGGGTGTACCATATACCTTTGCCGTGTAGCTTTATTTTCCGACTTACTAACATACAGTGACAACATTGCCCGAAATATACGTTGTAAATCATCCTCTCTTGGAATAATTGCACTTCGTTTTAGTATATAACACGAATGTGCAGTCAGTATGATCGTATATTTAAAGTAATAAAAATAGTTTATGATAATGGTATTCGTATTAAAAGTAACCAAAATCAGGCCCGTCGGAACGAAATTTATATTGGGGGTGGGGGGGGGGGGGGGGCTGATATTGCTAATTTGGGTGAACTGGCTGATACTAAAGGGGTTTGGGGTATCCATATGCCGAAGGCATCTAGCGTGAGTGCCAAAGGCACGAGCTTTTTTTTAGGGGAGCCCCCCCCCCCCCCCGAAAATGTTTTCGAAATAGGGCAATCAAAGGAAGCATTCTGGTAAGTTTTTTTTTCAACAAAATGTTTCAAAACTCCCAATAGAACCCCATAACATTTTGGGGACGGTTCTCACACCGGGCTCACCTGCAGGCCGTGGCCGTATTCCTTCATGCTAAACAACAGTCAGGCCTTATGGTGGATTCATTAGTTTTATCATTACGCCAACGATTGCCGTGGTCTTCCAAGCTTCCAATGGAATTGCTCAAAACTTTTGCACATTTGACTAAAAATGAGCTGAAGTTTCTTTGCTTTGTAACAGGAGGAGGTAGTTTTCTGGCCATTGACCATCATACGTTCATAATCCTTACCCGAGTTAACTAATGTAATGTCCAGTTTTATTCAAATTACAATTAGTTCTGGATATTTAACATCGGTTGCTCCCAACATGGATAAACTAACGACGAGATATGAGCAAATTATTGGGGTGCTACAGCCCCCCCCCCCCCCCCGGTTCCGACGGGTCTGAAAATTATACGTTTAGTTTTGTGTTATGCGCGACAAAAAATAGGTCGCTAAAGCCTCAAAAAGTTAAAAATATGTTTCTCAGGCCGTCCCGCGTGGTCCTTTTGGCTGCAGTATGCTCTCTTTTTATAGCCAATGCAAACTTAAAAAATAAAAATTAAATGGTTTAACTCTGATATTTTACCCAAGTTAATAAAATTGATAATAAAATTGCTACAGTTAAAACTAGAAGTCCTGTCATGAAATGTGCACAAATAGCACGTCAATCTTCGCGTTAATCTACGCGTTATGATCATAGAAAGGCTATCAAATTCTGTACATATGGCCTGTGCATAAGCAATGTTTCAGCCAATGGACCTCCGGGTAACCCGGAGGTCCATTGGCAGAAACATTGCCTGTGTTCGTTATGAGCAACCAGGAGAACCTGCCGTGGTTTGGATGACATTCAATATGGCAATTGCGCGCAATTCCTGTGCGCAATTAAGCCGAGATAAGCGCACAGTTCGTGACAGGACTTCTAGTTTTAACTGTAAATGTGCCCCTTGAGTGCAACAAAGCTTTGCATTGCTTTAGCAAACAAGGGACGAAACACACCACCACCTGTGCTATTATATAGATTATGAGACCTAAAATATGAAACAATCCGAGAAAATGAATTTTTGATGGTAAAGAAATAATATACGCGCAATTTTACAAAAATGGCCTGAAAAACAGAACATCTACTTTGTAGTGCCTAACTGTATTTTAATGTGAAGTTATCTTTTATTTTCTTTTTCGTTTTTCACAATGTCTCTTGGACAGTATTTGTTGGCAAGCCAGAAAATAAGCAGACTGATATCTGCAAAATGAGGTCCCCAGAGGGTTAATTTAGCGATGCTACCCTACACAGTAGGGTAGCATCACTAAATTTACCCTCTGTGAACCTCAATCTGAATCAGGGTCTCAAAACTAAACAGAAAGAGGTACCCAGAGGAGAAATTGATCCACTGTATGGGATAGCATCATCAAATTCACCCTCTCTAGGGACCTCATTTTGCAAATGTCAGACTGCTTATTTTCAGGCTTGTTTGTTGGTTTTCTTCAATTATTTTATCACATAGCAAAAAGCACCCATTTGTACCTCATCGGTACAAAGATTATGTCAAGAGCCTATCACTAATAGTTTCCCTTACCTATCTATTGAGGTAAGCTTCTAACGATTGAGATGCCTGGGTTAGACAGATCTATCTAACCCACTCACGCGACCATACTCATTTGAATATTTAATGGTCGCCGGACTATTTCATCATCGTCTGCATTTTGTAAACAAAGATGGCATCCCGCTTCGTTTACATTAATACAGCTACTTATTCTCCTGCCACAATCATGTGACGCCATTGAAATCCATAATTTCATAAATGACGTAACCGGAATGTCTCTTTCTACTCGCTTCAGTGTGTTCGCTCGCGCTGGTACAATATATACTCTTCCGGATATGCAATTCCTTTTGAGGGCGCGGTGGCGTCGCGGTAACCGGTTCTCGTCAGATCAACGAGTTTAAGCAACGTCGAGTGCGGTTAGTAGTTGGATGGGTGACCATTTCAGCGACTGACTCGTGTTCTCGCGTTATATCCTTGGGCAAGCCACTCAACTGTTTGTCCCTATTTTGTCCCTACTTCACTTCAACTCGTGCTGGGTTAACGCTTTGAACCCGAAAGACCAATTTTCGGGTCCAGGGACGTGGATATGGCCTGACGTTATAAAGTAGATAGCTGGCCAGAGAATATGCGTGCTAGATTAATTAAAATTTTCAACGTGCAGCCTGGGGCTGCACGTTGAAAATATTGATTAATCTTTTCCAAAGTGCGAGTATAGACTCTCTCAGTTCATGGTTCTGGGGGCGCGATTATTTTGCGGTAAACGGTTCTCTCCAGATTACCGAAGTTAAGCAACGTCGAGCGTGGTTGGTAGTTGGATGGGTGACCATTTCAGCGACTTATTCGTACTCCCGCGTTGTGTCCATGAGCAAAGCACTTAACCGCGATTACTACTGTGTACTAAGGCGTACTGCTCGTCGATGGTGCGCATGTCTTCAACCAATGTAACCCTGACGGTGCCGCAGTGCAGAGCTCACAGTTACGATGTTGGAGAGCTGACAGCTGCTCGTCTTTGCTCGGTGGTTCTCTCCGGGTACTCTGGCTTCCTCCACCCGTAAAACTGTCACCGACATGATATGATCCTGGCTGTTAATGTGTCGTTAAACCTTGAAAAATAAATATATAAATAAAATAAATAAATAAATAAATAAATAAATAATGCAATTTCTTTTGCTCTCCGATCAATCTGTAGAACAGTAAATTTTCATCGCACGAGAAGTAGCAGATTTTAATAACGTCAACTGAGGGTGTGGTGGGAGAAAAGCGCCCTCAAGTACTGTGGGTGGGATGGATAAATCTCACCTTTGGGAATGATATTTGACTAGACACTCGGTAAGCTTCAAGAGATGAGATTGTCCCACATCACACGAGGACAATAATAATGATTCTTTCATTTTTGGATAAATCTCGTCTTAGAAATAACAATTAATAAAACTCATTGTATTATGACTGGCAGAGCTCGAAGAGCTCGGTCAAACAAAACTTGATAGGTTATATGGCTACTACACTGAACTGAATTTGTCTTCAATGTCAAAGGAGTTATTGGGGAAATATAGTCGATATTGCGAGCGCGGTGGCTCAGTAGGTAGAGGTGCAGGCGTCCTAGGTTTGAATCCCACCTGCGGCAACCATGTTGTGTCCTTGGGCAAGACACTTCGTCTTCATTGCTCGCGTGGGGGCACGGTGACGCCGTGTAATAAGGCGTACTGCGCGTCGATGGTGCGCACGTCTTCAACCAATCTAACCCTGTTTATGCTGCAGTGCAGAGTTACGATGTTGGGGATCTGGCAGATGCTCATCGCTGCTCGTTGGTTCTCTCCGGGTACTCCGGCTTCCTCCACCCGTAGAACTGTCATGGTCGTGATTAGCCATTGTGCATAAATATGTGACCTTAAACACCAATAAATAAATAAATAAATAAATAAATAAATATAAGTCGATATTCGGGTCTCATCTAGGGTATATGGCAAATTTCCTCTGGTCTCAAAAAATGATGCACCCTTTGGCTGCGCCTCGGGAAGTATCAGTTTCCAAACCACTGTAAATTTCCATACATCCTTAAAATAGAGACAGATAGTTGTACCACATCTGGCTATTACCGCCTTACATTGTAACTTCATATAGTTAAGTAGTTAAGGCCATGTACCATGATGAAAAATTATTAAGGTCATTTGTTTGAAAGGTTTTGATACAGCAATTATATTTCTGCTATTAAGAACGTCATGCTATCAATAAAGACCACATTTGACTAACGTTTTGACATTCAAATGTATCCATCGCACCCCACACCACTGCTGGTTTGACATCAATCTATTTAAACATTAAAGGCCAGAAATACAGACCGAGCCGCACACGCGACATATCACTCCCTATGGACCACTTAAATTGTCATTAATAAAATGTCATCATTGAGTTATATCATCAAACATCTCACAAAAGTGAATCGATATATCATTTTTAAACAACCATATTATTAAATATGTATTGCGTAACTTGACGGCTCATTCGTTATATAGAGGATATGGAATGAGTGTTTTTCTCATATAATGTTTATGAAAAGAGTCTAAGAATTTTCCATTTGGGAGCCTCTGGCTTGCCCAAACGGAAAATTCAGGCGAGTTTCATAAATATTATATGAGAAAAACACTCATTTCATATTCTATTTATCATATGACACACACGCGCACAAATTAGCCACTTAGTATGACTTTTTAACCCATCACCTAACTTTGCAGACGGCACTTGGAAAAAACATCCTCGTATAACTAAAAATTTATATTTTTTGCTTCCAAAACATAGGTTATGACCTCTCATTGGAACGAGCGCGACACGCTAGTTCCAATGAGGGGTCATAACCTATGTTTTGGAAGCAAAAAGTGAAAATATAAAAAAAAATGAATGGCGTTTTTCTTGTATTGCGCGAGACGGTTTTTGCCGTTACGTTAGGTAAAAGATTAATACAATATAACCCACCCTAATTAGGACAGATAACGTAAATTCTCCCTACTGAAATTATGCAAATATAACCCAGTTGTATTTTGTTAAGCCAATCAAATTGTCCAGTTTTGAAATTCACCAATGAAAGCTCACAACTCTAATTATGCAAATTATGAAAATGTGGCCTACTTGTATTTTGTTCAGCCAATCAAATTGTCTAGTTTTAAAATTGACCAATGAAATTGACGGAAGGCTTTATTTATCACCGATTAATATGAAAACAAAATATCAAATGTTTTAAAATGAACAAAACGGACGAGTCATATTGTAAAAGCTGATATGTGGCAGAAATATCTTTAAAATACTGATTTGGAAATATCGGTAGGTTGTCAACGCCTGAGTCAGCGATGTACTAAGAAGGTTGGGGCTCCTGCAGTCTGTGCTCCCCTTCCCCACCAAAGGTAACCCAATATTAAATAAGTATACCGCATTGTAAAACAAAGTAGTTGAAGCCGTACTGGTTGCAAGTTCGGTTGAGCGGTTTTGGATTGTTTGCATGTATTTCAAGAAATAACATCCGTCAGGAGTGGAGCCAAGCTGAATGACGTGGAGTCGCGGCCAGTCACAGCCGAAAAATATTTTGTCCTACTTTACTTCAACGCATTCTGGGTTACCGCTTTGAACTCGAAAGACCACTTTTCGGGCCCAGGAACGTGGATACGGTCTGCATTGTATATAGTGTATAAAATGTCAGAGAATATGCGTACTAGATTAATCAAGATTTTCAACGTGCAGCCCCAAGGCTGCACGTTGAAAATATTGATTAATCTTTTCCTAAGTGCGAGTATAGACTCTCCCAGATGATGGCTCTAGGGGCACAGTGGTTTTGCGGTAACCGGTTCTCGTCAGATTACCGAAGTTGAGCAACGTCGAACACGGTTAGTAGTTGGATGGGTGACTATTTCAGCCACTGATTCGCGCTCCCGCGTTGTGTCTTTGGACAAGGCACTTAACCCCGATTGCCTATATGGGAACATGATGACGCTGTGTACTACGAGGTACTGTGCGTCGATGGTGCGCATGTCTTCAGCCAATCTAACCCTGAACGTGCCGCGGTGCTGAGTTCAGAGTTACGATGTTGAAGAGCTGACAGCTGCTCGTCGGTTCTCTCCGGGTAATCCGGCTTCCTCCACCCGTTGAACTGTCACCGACATGATATGACCCTGGCTATTAATGTGTTGTTAAACCCTAATAAATTAAATAAATAAATAAATAAATATATAAAGTAAATAAATATATAAAGTAAATAAATAAATAAATAAATAAATAGTTGATGGCTCTGAACTGGAATGGGATTTCCCATGACCTCTCCTAAATTCCAATGTGTTCTTTGTGCCAGGCACATAGAAAACATTGGAACTCGGGGGACGATTAGTTTAAACAATATTTATTCAAGATAATGTTATATGTATACATTACATAGCAGTATAAGTTTGCTAGCAGTATACGAAATAACAGCAACAGTGATAATCAAGCCGGTAGGTAGACCAGGACTCGACAGGAAGCCTCAGGCTTATATGTGTCGTCTCCTGCCTTTAATAGCACTTTTCTTAAAGATGATAGCATCGACCAGTAGTAACAAATAAAACACGTATATCTCAACCTAAGGTGCATGAGCCCAATAAATCTGGTTGAACCTCTGACCTGGGACAAGCCCACCACCGACCCAAGTCATACTAGGTGAGCATTCTAGGTGCATTCTGCAACAGCATAATGGCTCTCTTTCATTTATATCAACAAGTGTAAGACGATCGAGGAGTCTTGAGCCCGCGGAGACGATCCAAGAGAGCAGAACATGCCAGGACGATCTGGATAGGTGTTCGCGGATTTCAAGAAAGTCAGCTGGGAGAAAATATATGTGGAGGAAGCTGGAGTGCACAGAAAGAACCGCCGAGCAACGGCGAGCAACTGTCAGCTCCCCAACATACTAACTCCACACAAGCAGGATTAGCATTGGCTGGAGACAAGTGCACCATCGAAGCGTCACCGTGCCCCCACGGGAGCAATGGGGGTGAAGTGTCTTGCCCAAGGACACAACGCGGTTGCCGCAGATGGGATTCGAACCAAGGACCCTTTAAGTTATTACTGGGTCATCCGCTGGGTGTGTATGAGCATAAAGCAAAGAGAAACAAAGGGATGGTGTGTATGGATGTGACTTTGAGGGTGTGTGATGAGTGAGTGTGGGGGAGAGGGTGGATGAGTACGTGTGTGTGGTGGTGGACGGTGGAATAGGGGTCAGTTTACATTTAGAGGCAAATACATCATAGGCGGTGGCAAATTCCCGTACGCTCCTCCTGTAACACCCCCACTTGGAGAGAGAGAGAGAAGAGAAGAAAAACAAAAGATGCATGGGTAGACATAAAGACAGAAAAATTATGATGCCTTGGTTTGTCATGATTAGCCATTGTGCATAAGTATGTGATCTTAAACACCAATAAATAAATAATGATGATTTAAAGCTCTGGTGCAGAAATTATGAGCCATGTACGTTTAGGTACCTTGTTTTGTTTTTTGTATTATGGCGGATGACATCACAATTCAATTTAAAATTGTGTTTTCAAATGAAACCTTCTGAGCCTCCAGTTGACCAACTTTAAAAGCACAATTCAATTTTTTCTGGGAGAAAATAACCCCCACCCCCCACCCATCCCCACCCCACCCCGACCCACCACCCTCCACTTCGGACTCATTCTAGATTCTTCTTTTCTTTCTATTGGCGTTCACCCACACTTTCGACAGCCAGAATCACCCCGTGTCGTATAGTTTTACGGGTGATGGAAGCCGATGTACCCGGAGAGAAACACTGAGGAGCGGTGAGCAACTGGTAGACTCCACAACGTTCTAACTATTCACAAGCAGCGTTAGCGTTGGTTGAACCATCGACGTTCAGTGCACAACGCCAACGTGTCCCCATGTGGGAAAGCGGTATTGAGTGCATTACCCAATGACATACCGTAGTTTTCTCTAGTCAAGATCGAATCGTAGACCTATCAGTTTGAAGTTCGTAACTCTAAACACCTAGCCTCCCAACTTCGTCTATTCAAGGACGTAACTGGGGGAGGGGCACGGGAGGGGTGGGCACGTCCCCCCCCCCCCCAAAAAAAAATCCTAATTTTTTTTTTTTTAATTTATGCAGTACCGGTACCGTATTAAGTTAACTATTGTCAGTCGAGTTTATTACACACTAAAAATTAAAGTGTTAAAACTGACACTTTCAAGGTGTTAAACCCATTCTAACTCTTAGGGTTTGATTTTAATACTCAAAGTGCAATGCTTTAAGCACTTAGACATTACAATCGTCAGACATCTGAAACTTGAATGGATGGCACTTTTCATGTGTCTAGCATTGGTGGTTCTTCCAGAATCGTCCATAATTTGATTTGCGCTTGGTGGGTACATAATTAAAAGTACACAACGCAGATGACGCGGGTCAGGCTCGAGAGTTCGAGCCTGATCCGCGTCACCTGCGTTGTTTCCTTTTAATTGTCGCGACATTACACTTGTCAAGTGGTATTACTGTAACACTTGTCAAGTTCTGGGATATCTACACTTGAACAAAGTGCTAGTTCAGCACTTAGTAAGTGTTAAATACAGCACTTCAAGTGTAGTTTTTAACACTTTAGTTTTTAGCGTGTATGTTATGCCAATGAATTTCTTCATCCAGCTGACCCAGAAGGATAAAGTTACGCTTACAATTTTGTACACTTGTTGTCGATAGAGTATGCAATAAATTAAGGTCATTGATAACGAATTTAATCCAGCTGGCCGATGGGGATATGTTACAACTATAATGCTTATGTTGTTTTTTAATATCCGGTATAACAAGTATAATGTATTGTATAACAGGCCAACGAGATCAGACAGAAGATGTTTCAGAACATCCACGAACTGACACGTTTATTCAGTTATAAGACAAGTTCAAAGAAGAACTTTAACGGCGATTTTTGCCCAGCAGTTTGGCTGCCATGAAAGGTGTCGATTCACTTCTGAGGTTTCCATCAGGTGCCTTTTTAGACTGTGAAGCGACGATAGCACCCATTTGTTGAAATGTATTCGGATAGTTTAGACATTGGCACTGTTCTGCTAAAAGCATAGTTAGCATAGCACAGCTATAGCAGCCAATCTGCCCATACACACAATTCTTGTAATAATCTAGAACACAATTACTGGAGAGCCCAACACTTGGTCTAGGAGCCGGTTTTATTGTAGACAAAATAAATACACGTATATAGATGTAAAGAGCATTTAAAATTGAACTGACTTGTGAGAAGAAAAACATTTGAATCAAAAATCCTTTCATTGAAAGAAAGCAGCCGCCCAGGAAAAACCAGAGATAAAACAATTTAGAATAACTCTGGAAACCTGTCTCCGAAGCAAGTGCCACATCGATCTCGAGGACAGGTGCCGGATAACACCGTTTAAAAGTCAGTTCAAAACGGGAAAACCAAAATGTAAAGCACTTGTACAGTTGTTAACGTAAAAAAAAGGTACACATCACATTTGTGCGTTTTAAAACTTGTTGTTCGCTGAGGTGTTGCAGCTAGAATGATCAACCCTTTAAAAAACCCGTGCTATCTCAACTCAAAAGCTTGCCTATTATTGGCCGATCAAAAAACACTGCACTGCCATTAGACAACAGCGACACCCCCCAACTCGCAATATCAAAATACAATCTACTCTTTCAGAGAGCCAGATTAACCCTTTAACCTCAAAAATTGTTAATGTCGAAACCACAAAACAATATTTTTTTCCGCTATTCTGTCGAACCGCGGAAAAATACAATTAATACTGACTAACCCGTTACCCAAAGTAACGGCCAAAGCCAGTCGGCGCTATTCACAAAAATCGCCAATTAATTTTCATTATTTTTTGTCTGAAAAGTACAGGTGATGACCCCTCTTTGGAACGAGCTCGTCGAGCTCGTTCCAATGAGGGGGTCATAACCTATGTTTTCGTGTAGTTAAGGGATGATGCATAGTTTATAGTGGTTATTCTACACCTTATTACGACTTGTACTGTACGATGACTGACTTAATAAATATGTTTTAAAGTGTGAAGAATTATTTATGTTTTTGGTGCCCCCCCCCCCCCAAAAAAAAAGACAGACCCTGGTTACGTGCCTGCGTCTATTAACCATGAAGTCAACAGTATTACAGGAGCACATATGCTATGTTCATTCACTACAATATTAAAGCACAGATAAAAATAGGAAGTGTAAATGACGAGGCTACATGATAACCCTCAAACTAGAACAACGCAGATGAACAAAACATAAATATATAGAAGTTATCTGGCATGCTAATTATTAAGAGATTCTTGTGGCGATATCAGTACAAAGCAATTAACAAATGGTTTGCATAAAATGGATGTAGGTGTTCTCAAAATATTCTTCTCTCTCTGTGATCTTAGTTTATAACGGCTCATTAGAATCCATTCACTGAGCAGATTGCAATGAGATCTAATGAAGTGTACTTGTAAACAAGTTCGTCGAGCCGACGAGATGTTAGAAATAACACCTCGATGATACTTAAAAAATGAAGTTCCAATTTACGTGTCATAATCTCATGTGGTGTTATTTTGGAAGCTAATAATTTTTCGTTTAGTTTGAGAATTCGTTTAATGTAATGTACTTGACTGCTATAGTGTCTTTCGGAAAGTGAGTTGTCTTTCTTGGATGATCTACTACTACCGGTTTGTATTTGCGATATTGTAGACATTAAATATTCGTTTTGATAGCACATTTTCAAAGTTTTCCTTAGGGGGAATACCCCGGGATTCTCATAGAGGCGGACTGGTCTTCCGTATGGTTCGCCGGGAAAATCCCCCCTACCCTATTGAGGGTTCCCGTGGGGCCTCACAATTGATGCAGCCTAACACGTGTTGGTGCATGAAATTTTGTGAAAATGTCCAAGTGGCGAAATAGATTTGATTGCATAGACTGCCGGTGTACCGAAATGCTCTTTATGCGGACTGCCCCTTAGGGCTTCACGGTATTTCGATAGTTCACCGAAACTCTGTATTGTTTCAATATCGATACCGTACTGAGCCAATTTCAACTCACTCAATATACTGACCTTCACGATATTGTTGATTAGCAATGTCGATATTCTCAAACTAATGATAAACTTAACTTTTTGGACTTGAACTTCATCTAAATTCATCACACGCACACTACAAACTACCATACTTTTATTTAATTTAGATATGGTTCCAAGCCAGAAAATAAGCAGCCTGTCATCTACAGAATGAGGTCCCCAGAGGTGAATTTAGTGATGCTACCCTGCACAGCAGGGTAGCATCACTAAATTTACCCTCTGTGAACCTCAGTCTGAATCAGGGTCTCAAAAGTAAAAAGAAAGGGGTACCTAGAGGATAAATTGGCCCACTGTTTGGGATAGCATCATCAAATTCACCTTCTGTACACCTTATTCTGCAAATGTCCAACTGCTTATTTTCAGGAATCAGATATACGTGGTTCTATTCATTCCAAGCAAGAACTATCGCAGAGTACGAGCAGTATTGTGTGCGTTTGGAATTCTGTATCGGCATAACCAAACAAGGATTGTCAGTTCTCACATACTCGATATTTTCTCATATGCGGTATTTAAAAAAACACCGTACTCGGTATTACAAATTGGAATACCGTGAACCCCTAGAATACCGGCAACTGATTGTCAGTACCTCTACCGTAATTCTTCCGGTATTTTTTACGCTGTTGATGAATGTTCAGTTGAAGCGGTCGGAAACAATTGCTACTTTCTACGTAAAATCAAAGAGTGCCTCTTTTTCGCATCCATTTTTTTCAAAGATTTTCCATGTCTTGAAGATAAAATCTTACATAATACTGGGGTCAGAACTACAGAATGGTGCTAATTTCTGTCAACAATTTCTGTCCCGCCAACAAAAGATGGTATTAAGCAACTATGCAACTCAATTGAAAGGTCGTGGTGATAAACTGTCTGACCCTTTCTCATTCAAATTCGTCTTCCATTTGCTAGAACAACTCAGCGATTTACCAATCGCGCGCTCTCCGTCCACCAATTAAGAATTCCGACTTGGTCTTTCAGAGAGTGAAATGAAACGTAGCATAGAACCGTTTTCTTGTATTAATCACATTGTCCAGTTGGACAGACATCTAATAAGCGAGTACCTTAAAGTTTGACCCGTAGAGGATCCTTGTTCCATGTTGGTTGTCCAAGTACTTCCGTCTATTGACTGTTGATTGAAGTTACAACTAATTTATTGACCTCAAATTTCTAGTGATCAGTGACTACCAATCTTTGGCGATTATACGCTTCAATTATGGAAAATCGATAGAAAAGATTTAATTATAGTCATGTTTTCAGACCCAGTCTAACAGAATCCAATAGAGTTCTTTGCTGTCTAAATTTGGTTACCAGACAATGGATTTGATCATTGTCGGGAATTCTTTTCTTATTACGGACATGATCGCAAGAAAGTTAATTTCTCCGGTAAACACCTACTGATCGATTCAAGCCCCGCTTTGAAACAACTTGTTTAACTTGTTGAGTGCTAGAAGCCACTCTCAGGGGTTTAAAAAAATGAGGATACCTGATCAAAAGCCAACATTTTCCTTGCTCATGTTTCATGTTCAGTCAAACGCAAATAATTTTTGTTAATAAATTGCTGGGAGCGCGGTGGCGTCGCGGAAACCGGTTCTCGTCGGATCACCGAAGTTAAGCAACGTCGAGCGCGGTTAGTAGTTGGATGGGTGACCATTTCAGCAACTGATTCGCGCTCCCGCGTTGTGTCCTTGGGCGAGGCACTTCACCCCTGATTGTTCACATGAGGGCACGTTGACGCCATATACTATAAGGCGTACTGCACGTCGATGGTGCGCATGTCTTCAACCAATCTAACCCTGCAATCTAACCCTGCCTGTGCTGCAATGCGGAGTTACGATGTTGGGGAGCTGGCAGCTGCTTGTCGTTGCTCGGTGGTTCTCTCCGGGTACTCCGGCTTCCTCCACCCGTAAAACTGTCACGGTCATGATAAGCCATTGTGCATAAGTATGTGACCTTAAACACCAATAAATAAATTGTTAATAAATTGCTTTATTACATATTATTGGAGAGTGCCTGCGGGCACTCTCCAATAATTTGTAATGAAAAAAAATGACCAAATTCAAACCACTAAAAATACTCTAGCCCTCAACCAGTTAACCCCTCGTTGTGTCCTTGGGCAATGCACTTTATCCCGGTTGCCTAATATGGGGGCACGATGACGCCGTGTACTAAGGCGCACTGCACGTCGATGGTGGATATGTCTTCGATCGATGTAACCCTGCTTGAGCGGATGTTGAACAGAGTTAGAATGTTGAGGAACTGACAGTTGCTCGTCGATGCTCGGGGGTTCTCTCCGGCTTCCTCCACCAGTAAAACTGCCACGGTTACGATTAGCCAATGTACATAAGTAAGTGACATTAACCACCAATAAATAAATAAATAAATAAATAAATCTTAAGTTTGATAAACGAGGGCTTCCTCCACCCGTAAAACTGTCACGGTCACAATCAACAGCATAAGGATGTGACCTTAAACACAAATAAATAAATAAATAAATAAACAGGGATATTTTCTCGATGCCCAAACATGTTTTTTTTGTTGCAGCCGTACATGTATCTCGAAAATCGAAATCTTTCGCTGGGGGGAAGGTATGGAGGTTCTGTCGTCCCTCCCGCGTTTGTCACGGTTGGTTCAACTGGGATGAGGTAAGTTTTTAAAAACTTTCTGGGCCTCACCGGACAAAATGTTTGAAAATTAACTCCAAATGACGCTATTATGAAACAAATTGAGACCGGAAAGAACTTGAATTTTCATTAATTGACGTTTCATAGAGATTGCAAAATTCGGATTTGGGAGGGGGTTGGGATTAAGGCGAGGATTGGGGATGTGGGAGATGAATGACACCCCAGGCGTCTTATTGCTACGCTACTGATTAAAACAGAAGATTATAGAGTTGAGGAACTGAACAGAGTTTGTTTTTTACTTCAGTTTTAATCATCTGAATATTTTTGTTTTCGAATGAAGTGTTTGATTTATTCTGAGAGAGGGAATGAAAGGGGTTGGAGTTAAGAGGAGAGATAGACAGCAGGCAGGCAGACAGATGCCTTTATTTTACGACTTTCAAATAACTGGTCAATTCAATTTCGCCCAGAATGCCGTACCATTATTCCCCGGGACATTAGTAATACTACGCTGCACACTCTAAAATCGGTTGGGTTAAAAATCAACCCAAATCGACTGGGTTGAGTGAATATGAACCCAAATTGGGTTCATATTCACTCAACCCAGTCGATTTGGGTTGATTTTTAACCCAACCGATTTAGAATGTGGATGTTATTCTTTTTAACTGGCGGAGTGGTGAATTATTTTTTCTGGTTCAAATTTGTTCACAAGTCTTTGCCTTTTTACAATTTATCGTGTCTTAATGTCAGAAAATCGTCTAATGCCCCAAAAAATTTCATTTGTAATTGTCATCTTTTCTTTATCAGCACTGGAAAGGAGACCACGAGGGGCGGGACGGGGACCTTCAGGCGTCGATATGTGAGCTTGTCAACTGACTGATACCACCTGCCTGAGTGTAATGACAAATGAGTTAGGGAGACAACTTACATAAGCTGTTAGCTTTTTGTCGAATCCCCTCCTTACATAGTAATCTATCTATTTGTTCATCTTTGTTATTCAGTGTACTGTTGTATCTTGTGTTGTTCCTGTTTTACCATCCAGTATGTAATGTACACAATTAACAAACTTTCCAATAAATATTGTTTAAACTAATTTATCGTAGATTGCTTACAAGCACTTTCCTATAAATTGTAACAAGGAAAAGCCATATTGACCAGGGGTGGTGGGGGGGGGGGGGGGGGTTACTAAATGTTTGCAAGACGTGACGCTCTATTTTTTATTCGGCTCCTTTTTACACCCACCCACCCACTACGTGCAAATTTTCTACTACCGCCCCCCCCCCCCCCCCCACTCTCCCATTAAAATCCAAAATAAACTTACCCCAATTGCCCACGTGGGGGCACGATGACGCTGTATGCTGAGAAGTTCTGCACGCCGAGGAGCACATGTCTTCAGCCAATCTAACCCTGTCTGCGCTGTGTAGTACGCAGTACCGCTGTGCAGTGTGTAGTGCAGTCGTGGGTTATGATGTTGAAGAGCTGACAGTTGCTCGTTGTTGCTCGGTGGTTCTCTCCGGGTACTCTGGCTTCCTCCACCCGTAAACCTGTCACCGACACGATATGACCCTGGTTGTTAAAGTGTCGTTAAACACCAATAAATAAATAAATTAATAAATAAATAACTTGGATTGAATTTAGTGCATCAGAGAGAATTTTCCCAAAATATTGTCCGCACATTTTGTACATTTCGATCAAGACACCCATCGCCTACTAACGTGTGACATTTTCCCAGATTAAGCCCAATATTCTCACATATAAAGCCTCTTGATGTATTTATGTTAAGAGTGTGATGCACGACATCGTCTTTAAGGTTTGAAACACAAATTATGGTATATATTAGCTGATCTATTGATATATTTTTAAAAAAAATTTAAAATTGCACAAGTTGGAAATGCACATTTTTGGCGCACTCAAGAGACCCACCCACCCCAACGTCACGTCTTGCAACTTTTTGGCGCCCCCCCCCCCCCCCCCCACTGTATTGACTAAATAATTCAACTAAACTTTAATTTAAAATAGCTCTACTATAAATTGTAACAAGGAAAAGCCATATTGATTTAGATTCCAAGAGAATATGAGGTACCTGCATGCATTTTAGAACAAAGCCCAAATATGGGCCTCCAGCAGTCCGTCTGTGTTGTGTAGTACGCAGTACCGCTGTGCATTTTAGAACAAAGCCCAAATATGGGCCTCCAGCAGTCAGTCAGTTAAATCCTTACTCGAACGACGACAACCATTTGGTCGGATCTGATACTCTGTCTCTGTGACATAATCACCAGAAAGAACTTGTACTTCTGTTGGTTATGACGTCAGCCCATCCCAGGTTAAGAAACCATTTAACGCTAGACATGCGAGATCGCGGTGGCTCAGTGATTACGGCGTTGAACTTCAAAACGAAAGATCCTCAGTTCAATCCTCGCTAAGGGTAGCTGTGTTGTGTCATTGGACAAGGCCCTTAATCCCGATTACTCACGTTGGAGCATTGTGACGCTGTGTACTAAGACGTAATGCACGTCGATGGCGTGCTTGTCTTCAACCAATGCTGACCCTGCTTGTGTGGAGATGGTACATTGAGGAGTCTGACAGTTGCTCGCCTTGCGCTGTGGTTTTCCCCGGGTACTCCTGCTCCCTCCAGCCGTAAAACTACTAGGCACGAGATGACCCTGGCTGTCGAAAATGCCGTTAAACCCAATAAATAAATAACGGTAGCAATATATACTGCGAAGCAGGGGCGGCGGAACCTCCAAAAAAGTGGAGGGGGGGGGGGCACAATTTTTTTCTGGGTAACTGTAGGGGTGAATACATGCGCACATTTTACCATAGTCCAAACTTGGACCCAAAGTCCATAATGCAATTTTTTTGGTTTGGTACGTCCAAAGGACGTACCAAACCAAAAAATTACGTTACGGACTTTGGGTCCAAGTTTGGACTAGTTTTACTATTACTATACACGTAGTCTGTGCTTATTGTGGCTAGTTGCGAACTTGCGATGTGCAATATCTCAATATATAAAATGGACAGTGACACCGATAGTATTATGTTGCTAATTTTGATAGAACTATATTACTATCTCCCACAGTCAATATGGCCATACTGGGGTTGTGTGCGTTATGTCAGAATATGTCCTGTTAGGGTACCCATAATTGGTGAAAAAAGTGTGTGGGGGGGGGGGGGTGGCACATGCCCCCTGTACCCCCGGGTCCACCGTCCCTGCTGCGAAGTAAATTGGATCAAGCGAGATTAATCGTTTTCTCCAAGGACACAACATGACAGGTAGCGCTGGAGCGGATTAAGCAATCAATTTCCGAAAGAGAATTTGAAGTACTGATCAATAGCTTAGTTTACACAAATTTTATTTGCCATAAAGAATGCAAAAAGGATTGGATAACAACTCACATAAACTCCCTTCATGTACAAAAACAACTGATCTGGTTACGGGATGCAGATAAATAAATAGACAGAACGCGTAGGCTCGAGCTAAATATGATTTCGCCACTCCAACGAGTTATGTAAAACACCCACCGATTCAAACACACATCGCGTTCTGTGTTTATTACACAGCCCATGCATTAAAATGCATTTAAATAAACAAATTTTAATTCCGATGTTAAAACCCAAAGATGAAGAGTCTGTTTGTTTTGACTGAAGCTGTACTGATCAAATGGATCGATAAAAAGTCAAAACAACCTTTTCGGAACTAGTGTTTGTTGAAATTCGTATCGCTGTTTCTCTTCGGCTGGTGCCCATTCACGCCTAACCATTTGGTGGCTATTACTGTTAGTAAAAATATAAGTACAAATTTGTGCTGATTTGCAAAACAGCTGAGAGAAACATTTTTAAAAGAAGTTCGAAGCATTTCAAGATGTACGAAGATTTACCGAAATAAAGTTGACCAATTTAGATATAACGGATCCACAAAATGAGACAGCCACGGGACTGGGTTAATGTTCTGATTGGAAATGGTTGGGTTTTTTTAAATATTAACTCATTTTTGGTTAACTAATTTTTTGTGAACCGACTTTATTTTGTTTTGGATGTTTTCATTTTCACATACGCGACAGACTGTCGATAATTGTATAACGAAATTTGGAAACTTTTCGAAGCGTAATTTATGACTCGATGGGAAAGGAACCAGTATGAACGGTGCTTGGAAAAAAGTTCCGGCTTGTACATCACCCGTTGAATACAGAATCATTTTTGTCATAGCGGCCATTCCGTTAAATACAAGCGTTTAAAGTTGAATGTATGTGTAATAAAATAAATGACACAGAGTATGGGGAAAGATTATAAACTGAAAATCTTCCAGAAAAGAGAAAATGAAAAAGACAGAGGTTATCGTCAAGAAATCCATGTGGGTACCAATGCTAAAGAGGTTGGCTACACCCTCGTCCTGTCTTACAAAACTCACCTTCTAATATGTTGTTACGTAAAGGACTGGTGTATTTATGTGAATCGTCTACAGTTGAAAGAAATCTTTTTACCCCATCTCTGACAAATTTGTTGATATTTCGTCGAATTTTATTGACTGAGAATGTCACGTGCATATTGGCGTTAAATCCCATACACGATGCGTGTCACTTTAATACACGGTGAGTTGGAGTTATATTTTTACCTGCGTCGCCAGCGGCAGAGCAGGTCTAGCAAGCGCTCGACTCCATCCGTCAGTCCGTCCGTCCGAAACACTTTTTCCGTCAAGATTTTCTTGGCTTCTATTAAAGGGAATGATTGTATATTTGGTTTGCTGCTTCATAATGATGAGTTGTATCGTGTAAGCAATTCTCAGATCTGCCGTGCAGCCACTTCCTGTTTGCCGATACTTTGAAATTTTACTGTACCCACTGAACATTGAAATTTTTCGTCAAACTTTTCTCGGCTTCTTTGCAAGGGATTGATTTTATATTTCATCTGGAGCCTGATAATGATCAGTTGTATCGTGTATGCAATTTTCAGATCTGCCGTGCAGCCACTTCCTGTTTGCCGATTCAATTTCATGCAGCGACGCAGGTCCAGACCCGGTATTGGTCTTGGCTTGTTTGTGTAGATAGCCCCCACTGCTATTTTGATGCATTTCTACTTGTTCCGAATTTTCCTAATTTGAATTAAAACAAATAAGAGAATTTAAGTACCAAAAATATTTACAAGATTATCGTATTTATTTATTTGAAACAATAAATATTTGAAAGTTGGACAGAAAATATTATTAGCAGTCCCAAAAGGTCTTTGTTGTTTTTTCGATCTGTCGATTTCTATGCTGAAGCGAACATTTTCTTTACAGTTCGTCCCCCTGAGTTCCAATGTGTTCTATGTGCCTACTGGCACATAGAACACATTGGAACTCAGGGGGCGAGTTTTCTCAACAGCTTAAAGGCGATTTTTTGAACGTTTAAACTTGCATTGTTAAACCTTTCAGTTGTAAAATTGTTGAGTTGGGAGCGCTCTGGCTCAGTAGGTAGACTGCAGGATGCAAGCCGAGAGGTCCTCGGTTCGAATCCCACCTGCGCCAACTGCGTTGTGTCCTCGGGCAGGACACTTCATCTCCATTGCCTGCGTGGCGGCACGGTGGCGTTGTGTACTAAGGCGTACTGCACGTCGATGTCGCACTTGTCTTCAACCAATGCTAACCCTGCTTGTTTGGAGTTAGTATGTTGGGGAGTTGACAGTTGCTCGCGGTTGCTCGGTGGTTCTCTCCGGGTACTCCTGCTTCCTCCACCCGTAAAACGGTCACGGCCATGGTTAGCCATTGTGCAGAAATATGTGACCTTAAGCACCAATAAATAAATAAATACTTTAACCTCATTCCTCAAGATCATCGATGGGATAAATTCGTAACATAGTAAGTGAAAGGGTACGGGATGGTACCTGGTCTGTAGGTTTTATCTAACAGTCATCTAGATTTTGACCTGAAAACCACGAGAAACGGTACGTATCACATAATGTGTTCCGATTCCGTATCATGTGGACGACTCATTCTGATTCCGTATCATATAGACGATTCGTTTACGGTAACACAATGTTCTATCATAACGGGCGCATGAATACATTCTATGTGCGTTTCAGTGATCGACTCAGCTGATCGTTTACAAAAGAAAACAAACTTCCTTATAGTTAATTTCACAATACAACTTTGAAAATTGCGTTGACCGCGTTACTCATTGTTTGTTAGAGTGAACAACAATATTGTTCCATAAAATGTTTTTTTAACGTTTTCTCGACCAACATTATGTCCCAAAACTGTATTAATATTTTAAGATTTAATCATGTGACAGAATTGTTAGATAAATGAATTATCATGATAATGTGCATGTCCTGTGATTTGCATCAGATTCTTGAATCTGATGCAAATCACAGGACATGCACATTATCATGATAATCTGTATTTATACCAGGTTAGCCGAAGCCTATCCCTAGTTACTATGTAACTAATAGTTCTTTACGGAAAAGTAGAAAATTTTGATTTGCAAGTAAAATAGTCCGGCCTTTTCGGAAGCTGGGTATTTCTGATTGTGTTTGTTTCAGGAAATCATGGGCGCATATCGTTTTAGTAGATCTGTCCAGGTGGTTCCCTTCGGTCGCATTAGAAGATCGGAACTGGTGTTGATATATTGACCGTCCTTTTTAAAAATAGCATCAAACTGGGGAGGAAATGTAGGTACTATATTAATCCGCTTTAAATCTGAAGAATTAAATTATTACTGACTCACCCTCGTAATTCAGAATGGATTCTCCCATTTCATTGTTAGTGTTGTGGAAAACATCAGCCGAGGCGACCTTATTGAAAGGGTTACATTTAAAATGGTTACGTTTGTTTCAATGAGAATGAAAAAAAAATCTATCTTATATTATTTCGAGAAACTCTTTTCGCTTTCGCCGAGTTCTGAAGCTTGTCTCCAAATACATAGATTTAAATAGATAGACATTTTTATTCGACACTGCACAATAATACAGTTCAACAATTCTAATGTTCCACAAAATGTTGCAGAAATCGCTGCAACAACAGTACAGTTTGTATTAAAATACTTGAGAGTCAGTCCACAAAATGTATCAGAGAAAAATATTAATATACCTTTCCAATGTCCTATTGAGAAAGACGGGAAATAGTTTTCCTATAAAAACTACTGTCGACTACCCCCATTGTTTTACCTTCGCTGTTATCCGGAAAATGGCAGACACGGCCATAAAGTGTATATAGAATATACCCATAGTAGCTTGGTGTACCAAATGTTCACCACGAGTGGTGAACATTTGGTACACCAAGCTACTTTGGGTATATTTTATTTATACCATTATCGTCAGATTATTAAGAGTCGCTATTGTTTTTTCTCGATTTTACTGAGTAACAGACGTACATACGTGCGAATCTGTTTTTTGTTTACATGAGCATGGGTGGGCAGTACTTCCGCTGTCAATTTTATCTCCGAAACGAAATGGAAAAAGAAACGGGGCCTTTTTCATTTTAGTAACGTAATAACATACCTATTTCGAGTTATGGATGCTTTATTAACACGCGACAATGCATGTTTGTTAATTTTGGGTGTCTTATGGGGTAAATTCTTTTAAAAACGTAATAAATAATTGCCACTTTCAATTCACTCTTCGCGAGGCGACGTGCGATAAATTTAGACAAGTTCACATTCAGGTCAACGTCATCAAAGGTCAGCTTGGCTGTAGTTCTACTGTTGGTGTAAGTTTTAACTACTGAATTCCCACTGCTGTCGTGTTCACCACAGTTGGTGTATAAAGCTAAAATTTATGCCATAGGCTTTTCATATATAGTAGAATAGGTAATCATGGTATAAATATACTTTTAAGAATGACTCTGTATTATTAAGAATTATACCTGGCTATTCTTTTAAATTATACACGGGTATTTTAATACAAACAATGAACCTGGCCTGACTCGGGTTCTAACTTGCGTTTCCATGGAAACCTCTATGTTGTTGTGCTGTACTGGAGTACTCGATAACGTTGGTTTGTATACACGCTACGGAATAGATTGCGAATACTGCTTTCCAATTCCTATATAGTTTTGATCCCTTATTCGGTGAAATAATGGTCGCGGATAACCGGATATTATCCGGTTATAGCTCTTGGTTAGTCGGTTACGAAAATGAGCTAACCGTTTCAGCCCTAATTGTAACTTCAACCAATGCGACCTGGAGTCAAGTCAGATTGAACCTGCTTAGTACGATTGCTATTTACCGCTGCCCCGTGGTTCTCTTTCAGTTTGACCTGGACTCAAAGGGAGAGGTGGTCGGGTAGATTAGTGCTCTGGTCTCTCATGCCAGGGGTCTCGGGATCGATCCGTGGCTGGGGAAGATCTCTAGGTGTCTGGAGACTAGACACTGCACGCAGATGATGCGCATGTCTTCAATCTAACCCTGCCTGTGCTGCGGTGCGGAGTTACGACGTTGGAGAGTTAGCAGCTGCTCGGCGTTACTCGGTGGTTTTCTCCGCGTACTCCGGCTTCCTCCACCGGTAAAACTGTCACCGACACGAAATGACCTTGTCTGTTAAGGTGTCGTTAAACCCAAATAAATAATTAATTTAGAAGAAAGAGTACAATCTTCTTCGACACCCCTCGCTCTGAGTGTTGACTGCAAAGTCATACCGTCTCTTGAGTGTGATAAGGCGCCATCTGCAATGCTTTAGCATTGCAGATGGCACCTCGTTGCACGCAAGGGACAGTATCATTTTATTCCTTTCATTCGTGAGTGTTGGTCACAAAAAAATGAAAACAATTTCCGTTCTTTCCATTTTTTATAGATAAAGCATTAAAGAGATAAATGCCTTTCATACATTAATAACTCGTAAGTATTGGGATGAAATGTTCTTCCAAATTGCGTGTTGTGACAGAAAGAAAATAAAACAAATCGGTTGGTACTAAGAAACAAAGAAAAATGTGTTTTTCCCAATTATATGTTGACCATAGAATAAATATTAGCACCTTTGTTCGTTTTCCAACTCGCGTGTTGGCAATAAAAGAATAAAGCACTTATTCTTTTTATATTATATATGTCAGTAGGTGTATTCTGTCAGTCAGTTAATGTGCTTTGAAGGCGAATGATCAAAAAGATTTTGATTCGTTAATCAGTTTGTGGTAAGAAATGGGGAAATAAGCAACAAACGCCGGTATTAGCAGTAAAAGGAATATAATTTTTATCTTTGTTTCCCCGCGGGAACCCCGGGAAGTGAAGCTGTGCTCGTTTATTGTGGTAAACAAGCTCTGTTTTACTGGTAAAATAGGACCCAATCACTACTGTTTGGGGTGCGAGTCCTCTAAAATAGGCAACATAGGGTATAAACGATTGACTGACATTGACTGTATCTCAATGTTGTGGTCATGATTAGCCTTTGGGCAGAAGTATTTGACCTTAAACACCAATAAATAAATAAACAATAATTTTATCTTTGTTAATGTGCACTTTGCGCACTGGTTGCAAGATACAAAGGAAAACTATTCGTTCGTATGTCGTCCCCTGGGATCTAATGTGTTCTATGTGCCTACTGGCATCCTACTGGCACATACAACACATTGGAGCTGAGGGGACGATGTGTTTACATCTTGCGGATATGCGAAATTAGTAATGGAAACGGAGTCTTGTGGCAATTTGGTATTCCATTGTAGGATTTCAGTAACTTCGCGCCTCGCCATCTATGCTATGTAGTTTCACCCTACAAACCAGTCAGAACCCCAAGATCGCCTTCGTCCAATAATCTGATTCATATCCCTGTTGTCATGGCTATTGCATGTGATAAAGCTTTCGCTGTTGGGGCTCCAATCCTATGGAATCAGCTGTCTCATCTCAA